>CM053399.1:19146455-19266495 GCA_028644305.1 Xerus rutilus
ATAAAGGTGTTTAATATGAAGAATGTAATCTGCTTATAATTTTGTGCAAAGTTAGAAAAATTATGATTGTAACAATTTTTTTTTCTATTTGCCTCAACAAATGTTTTCAGTGAACAGTGTGTACAGCTTCTGAAAATTTGTTTTTTTCTGTTATGTTTGATAACATGTACTAAAATGCAACTTTTGAGAAAAATAAAAAAAATTCTCACAACTTTAAAAAAAAAAGATTAACTAGAAGTTTCAAAAACCTTCTTAGATGTTATAAGTGAACAAAATTTCAAGAAATGTTAAAAGCCAACACCAAGAGAAAAATATCTGAAAAATCAGAACAAAAAGACCAAGAGATGATAAGACAAGAAAAATAAGGATCAATCTAGCACATTCATCATCTGCATAAGAGAAGTTCACTAAGAGAAATAGCAGAAGAAAATAAGCAAAGAAATTAAAGAAGAAAATTTCTTGGAATTAAAAGACATAAATTTCCATTTTTAAAAAGGCCCAAATTAGTACTCTTAGCAAATACCACTCATGCCAGAGCATATTATCATAAAATTTTAGAATACAAATTCCCAAGAGGGAAAAAAGGTCATATATAAGATCAGGTGTCAGAATTGACATTCTGTGTCTCAATAATAAAAGGGAAAGATTAAGAAAACATTAAGCTGGGCACAGTGCACACTCCTATAATCCTGGTGGCTTGGGAGGCTAAGGTAGGAGTTCAAAGCCAGCCTCAGCAACAGTGAGGCGCTAAGCAACTCAGTGAGACCCTGTCTCTACATAAAACACAAAATAGGGCTGGGGATGTGGCTCAGTGGTCGATTGTCTCTGAGTTCAATCCCTGGGAATCCCCCCGACCCTGCCCCCCCCCCCAAAAAAAAACCATTAGAGCAACATTTCCAAATCTGTGAATTAAATCCACCTTAACCAGAATTCTACACTAGTCTAGTTATTAATCAAATATAAAACAATACAAATATTTTCAGACATGTAAGGAGACAGAAAATTTATCTCTCCTAGTCCCTTTCTTGAGAAACTACTGGGAAAAATCAGTCAAAAAAAGTTGTTAGAACTTGGAAACAAGGAATTTAATAAAGCAGAGAGGAAAAAAGGAGTTCCTGGAATCTGGGTAAACTGAGGGTCAGGATGAATGCTGTGCCAGAGACCTGCAGAGTAACCAGCCCAAGCTGAAGCAGAAGACCTCAGAGGACTAGCAGAGAGATGATTCCAAAAGAAAAGGCAAAGGGCGTGGGGGTGGGAGGGACGGGACACATGGTTTACTTGTGCTTGACCATTTTTCTATTTTACTGGAGAATTTAGCAAATATTAGTGACAGTACCATGAAAAAGAAAGAAAAAAGGCAGCTGGAAATAAAAAGTCATACAAGAAAGAACACTAGACCCAGAAACAAATGTATCTACAACCAACTGATTCTTGACAAAGGTGCCAAAAACATACAGTGAAGAAAAGACAATCTCTTCAACAAGTGGTGCTGGGAAAACTGGATATCCACATGTAGAAGTTAAAATTAGACCCCCTATCTTTTACTCTGTACAAAAATCAACTCAAAATAGATCAAAGACCTTAATGTAAGACCTGAACATTTGAAACCACTAGAAGAAAACACAGGGGAAACACTTCAAGACATGCAGGCGATGACTTCTTGAACAGGACACCCAGCTCAGGCAATAGACACAAGAACTGAGAAATGGGATGACATCAAATTAAAAAGCTTCTGCACGGCAAAGGAAATAATCAATAGAAAAGAGACAACCTACAGCAAAACAGCAGGTGATCCAATCAAAAAATGGGCAAATGGCCTGAACAGGCACTTCTGAAAAGAAGTACAAATGGCCAATAAGTATATGAAAAAATGTTGCACATCTCTAGCCATCTGGGATATGAAAATAAAAATCACACTGAGGTATCACTTCACCTCAGCCAGAATGGCTATCATCAACAACAAAAATAACAAATGCTGGCGGGGATGTGGAGAAAAGGGAATCCTTACACAGTGCTGGTGGGACTGTAGATTAGTACAGTCCCATCAGCCACCATGGAACACTCAATGGAGGTCAAACAAACAAAAACCACACACAACTCACATATGATGCAGCTATATCACTCCTGGCTATTTATCTGAAGGAAATGAAATCAGCATGCAAGAGAGATAACTGCATACCCATGTTTATGGCAGCACTATTCACAACAGTCAACCGATGAGTGCACAAAGAAATACGGAGTGAGTGTGCGCGCGCATACACACACACAGAATAAAGTATTATTCAGCCGTAAAGGAAAGTGAAATTATGTCACTTACAAGAAAACGGGTAGAAATGGTGTTTCATGTTAAGTGAAATAAGCTGGACACAGAAAGACAAACATCATGTTTTCTCTCACATATGGAAACAACAAAAACCGATGATCTGAAAGTAGAAGAAAGACCATTAGAGAAGAGGAAGTGGGAGGAGACAGAGGAGGGCCAGAGAGAGGAGGAGGGACGGTGGCCAGGACCAAAACACAACATACACATGTATGGAAATGCCATAATAAAGTCTGTTGATCTGCACAATTAATATGCTTTAATAATCATTATAAAGATTTGGTTTTGATCTGGAGCAAAAAATGAAAGGAAATGTAATCATTAGGACTTGCAGTTGAAAATACTATCCATATAGTCCTAGTGACGCACACAATACACTACCAGCAAGATGGCAGGGGGGTGAGGTGCAGGTGAAGGGGAGAGGATGGAGGCTGCCAGCTCGGGAGGAGCCAGGCGACACCTCAGGAAAAAGTGAAAACAGTGGACTATAAACATTCTGTGGGGAAATAGGAAGCTCAATATCAGGAAGCTGAGTTAAAAGCAGCTGCCCCTGACTATTTGAACACATGTGTTAAGTCATACTAATTTTTAAAACATAAAAAGAAATATTGCTGAGAAAAAAAGGAGGAAGCCAAAAGCCAAGAATCATCAGCCTCTAATAAAAACAATGTGGAAATTTTTCTAATCTGTAGCTATAATGACTCATTTATTAGAAAATTACACTCAAATATTAACTGATCTGGAGGCATGTAAAAAGGACAGAATATTAGGACTGGAAACAAATTCACTTCCTTGAGGCTAAAATAAATAAAGTAGGAATGAAGGAGAAACAGCAAGGTGGAGGCGACTGGCCAGTGCTCCTCAGGCCTCTCTCCCCAGCCAGCTCTCACCCGGGTCAGGGGCTCCCTGATCCTGGGAAATCTACAATCTTCATCCACAATCTCAATGTCACTGGAAATTCACCTCCTTAGGAAAGCTGCCCTGTGCACTGTTGATGCGCCCCGAATATATCCATCTTCAGAGTAGGTTGAACAAAGGGAAATCTGCAACCTGTAATACTGGGTACTTCCCTCAATATGAAGTATTGACCAGATGATGGAGAAGACATCACCCCAAGGATCCTGAGATTGCCAGACCACCACCAACTGTCTGTGACCACCAGACTGATGTCACCCCCACATACCTTCCCATGCCCACCCCTCCACAAGTTTCCTTGAAAAGCCCCCAAAGCACATCTCCCTCGTGAGACAGCCTGTGCTCCCCCTTGAGTATGTATTTCTTGCTTCCTAAATACATCCCTGTGTTTCAGTATCTGATGCCTGCTTAAATTCTTTCTGTCACCTCCACCAAGGATGCTGTGGCCCTGAGCTGAGATCCTCTCCTCTCCAGGACATCCTAACATTATAATACTTAACCACAGCATTTTCCTGGATGACTGTATTATAAATCACTTAAGCAGACCTCAAGGGAGAACCACAATGGCTTCTGAAACCAAAGGAGGGAGAATGGCTGTGCTAATAAGTAAGAGCTGGTGCGTGAAGGATGCCTTTGCCAAAACTCAGTGTGTTCTTCATCAACCTGCTGGGAAACCAAGCTCCCATACACTGAGAACTATTCTCCCCGCTGCCTGTCCACAAGCTGTGTGATGTCAGGAAGCAGGCAGGTTTTGACTCATGAAAGCTGGAGCTGTAAAAGTAAACAATGGAGCGGCTAGGATTGTAGCTCAGTGGTAGAGCACTTGCCTCGCATGTGTGAGGCCCTGGGTTCGATCCTCAGCACCACATACAAAGCAATAAAATAAAGACATTGTGTCCATCTACAACTAAAAAAAAATTTAAAAAAAAAAAAAAAAGTAAACAATGGAGACAGCACTGCACCCAAGAACAGGAGGTGTGCCGACAACTCATCCAGCATCACCTCATCCAGCATCACCGCCAAGTGGCCATGCAGATACGATTCTCAGGGCGTGTTAATTAGCCTCTACTGGAAAGGGCCTAGATACTCACACCAAGGATCTGATTGACACAATCATCGTAGCAACATCCCCAAGTCTATCCTTTCATATTTCTTGTACGTGCTCCCATCCAAACCTGGTCTTTTCCATCTTCTATCTGACCAGAATCAGCCAATGCTCCAACTGCAGACCCAGCTTAGGTTTCCATATTCCCCAACTGCTGATGACCTATGGATTTCTAGCTTTTTTCCACAGGAGTAAATGGCCTTCATGGAAAGGTCTAGAATTTAGGGTAGTGTACTGGATTGAATCACCTGTGCAAATGTAATCCAATAAATGTGATGCCTCTAAAAATAATAAGACTTCAAAAAGCTTAAACTTACCTAAAATTCAAGCAAAAATTCCTAAATTCCATACATATTTTTATCATATCTAGGCAGCAGGAAGAAGAAGGGTCTGACAATATGCCAAGAAGGCCTCCTGGGGGGCAGGGTAGGCTTCCAAATTCCAGAGCAACATTCCACAGCCTGGAAGCTAAAGGGCGCTGAATTGAGTTCAAACAGACTGTTAACCTGGTATCTTTTCAGCTTCAGAGTTTTGCTTCATACATCTGAGTTGGCACTTCCTCAGCTGGCAGATGATCTATTGCTTGTTAGTATTTAGACCTGAGTGATATTTTCAGCTGTTTGTACAACCACAACCCTCTTGTGTGCGTGGGCCGCTGGCTGGACGTCTAAGTACAGGAGCCTTGAGTTCTTCAAGTAGCTGAGACAGATGCAGCCTGAACCTAACTTCTGGATGCTTCCAATCCCAGGCCCGGGGTCAAGAAGAGGAAATGGGTGAGGGTCTGGGAGAGATAGAGAGGGAAAGGGAAAGAGGAAAGAGAGAAGGGGGGCGGGGAGCACGCGTGAGCGAGTGAGCGAGCCTTCTCTCATCAGTGAATTAGGATACAGACAATAAATCATCCCACATCAAGAGATGGTTCCCAGATCAGCCAGCTTCAGCACCCAAGACTTAGGAACTTTCTAGAAATGCAAATTCTAGGTTTCCATCCTAGACGCAGCCAATCTGAACCTTGGGGTGGAATGGCAGGGCTCTGCACTTTAACAGGTCTTTTAGGAGATTCTAATGTACACTCACATTTGGGAGCTGCTGCAAGAGCCCCCACAAGCTCTCCCACATCTGCCCCCAACTCTGATCCTGATCCTTACGGACAGTACTTGCCCATTAATTGCTCTGTGTAACTCTCACCTAGCTGATCCCCTGCCCTTTCTTTTTTCAAACACTGGGCTTGCACTGAGACGCGTAGAGGTCCACATGAATATGTAGTCCTTATTGGAGGCTTTTAAAAAATATATTTTTAATTGTAGATGGACACCATACCTTTATTTGCTTATTTTTAATGTAGTGCTGAGGATCGAACCCAGTGCCTCACACATGCTAGTGAGCCCTGACCGGAGGCTGACTGCAGTTAAGTCGTCACTGTGGCTAGATTCCAGTGGAACAAGCTCACTCATGATGGGTACAATAATCCACTTCACGTCACTTCCCCAAATTCCTTCGTCAGTGGGGACATTTCCAACCTCTCCTTTCTGTTTCAGGTCTAGTATAGTAAATGCAGAAAATAAAAATGAAGTGTATCTTCATTTGGGTTACTTAGGATAAAAAACTTGAAAAAAACCCAAGGTTTTGTCAAAAGAGTAGAGAAAATCATAATATTGATAATATGGGGTGCAAATTTATATTGTAGACAAAAAACACTTCACTCTACATAGTTTAAGGCTATATTACATAGGATTTTAAAAACTGTCACTGAGAGTATATGGCTTTAGTGGCACATGCCTGAAATCCAGACATTCTCAGTGTGATGTGCATCTTTCCTACACCTCCTCACATCTGGGAGAACTCAGAGGCAAGGCGAAGGAGGGTGACTGAGGGAAGACCCAGCGATCGTGACAGCCGTAGATACAGGGACAAAGGCCTGCTAAGAGGAAGGCCAGAAATGGCACCACAGAAGCAAAACCAGAGTAGACTGTTAAGAAGATGATCAAGCTTTACTGATACATGCAAAAAGGAAAGGAAGATCAGACGATAGAGAAACAGAAGGTGAAAAATGCAGGCAGCCGAGTCATCAGGGGCTAAGAGAATTAACAGTAAAATCAGGCATTCCTCCTTGGCAGGGGACCTTAACGTGGTGAGAAACCCCTCCCGGGAGCCCATTCAAAACCAAGGGCCAAGCCGGGCACGGTGGCGCAAGCCTGTAATCCCAGCACTTTTGGAGGCTGAGACAGGAGAATCGCGAGTTCAAAGCCAGCCTCAGCAAGGGCGAGGCGCTAAGCAACTCAGTGAGACCCTGTCTCTCATAAAACACAAAATAGGGCTGGGGATGTGGCTCAGTGGTCAAGTGCCCCTGAGTTCAATCTCTGGTACCAAAAAAAAAAAAAAACACCAAGGGCCAAGCCCTCCAATTCAGACAGACCCACTGCTTCCAGGCTATAGTCACATTCTGCCACGTTCTGAGGGTGTGGCTTAATGTGGCTCATGTAATTGGCCTCACTTTACAAATAAGCACCTCAAAGCACCTGGTGACGGGAATTCTCTGCAAGGCCACACCACACTGATCTGTCATCCACACACAAGGCCATTCTTACATTAAGTTAAGCAGCTGCATCTGGCCAGCAGAAGACTCTGCGCTCTCACGTCTCGCCCCAGTCTGAGCAGACTCGGACAGCACATCTCTGAGCAGCACACACCATTCCTTGATTTACTGACCATGACCCACACCTCCCCCACCCTGGGCGCCTGGCATGGTAGATTCAATGTAATCCAGAGGAGAGACTCCTGCAGGCTAGGCCCAGAGCAGCCCATCTAGTTTCTAAAGAGAGGGAAAGTTAACTATAAATCACCAGCACTCAGGCTTCCTGTCTGGTGCTTCACTGAAGATGCAGAACTGTAAGGCCACTGCTTTAAATCAGGGCTCTTCAACTGAGCCCCCGGGAGTATGACAGATACCAACGTCTCCTAAAAAGGGCCATTTAAAAAAGAGTTAAAGAAAAAAAAAAGAATAGATTTTCTAGTTGTACATCTAGATTTTTGCTTTTTATGCTCATGTTCTTTCAACCAAGTTCAGAGCTCAGCATTTAGACACTGGCCCTGCCCTTTTTTGAGGCACTGAGGATGGAACTCAGGGCCCTGAACATGCTGGGCAAGTGCTCTGCCACTGAGCTATGTCCCTAGACCACACTTTGACCATTTAGTCCTCAACTAAAATACCTATTTAAAAACTGCAAAATTTTACATTTTCTTCTAATCTATATTCTTATCAAAGAGAACTAAAATTCCAACCATTTATTCTTGTTAAACTTCTCTTGGTGCTTTAGAGAAAAGCACAGGATGAAGTCCCGCTACTTCTACATTTCTGAGTCATGACTGTCACCCTGTCTGAGTTCTGCTGCAGAGGGACACAGCGGATATTCCCTGGCTCAGACTTGCAGGTATGCTGCCATAGCCCAGAGCAGGCTGAATGGCGCCCACAGAACTCCACAGGCAACACAATGACCTGTAGGTAGAAGACCTGGGTTCTCAGTTATACACTTTGATAATTATGTGCCCTTGGACAAGTCACTCGGCACAGTGAGTCAGTCTCACTATGACCATTTTACAGATGAGAAAGTGTCACTTTACCTACTTTTCCAGAAGGATGAGGGTCAAATAAAATAATGGATACCATGATGGCATGTGAGTGGAGCCTTGGACAGCTTACATCTGGGATCCTGATCTTCTCCCTGCCTCCCTTTCCCCTCTCCATCCTTCCTTCCCTCTTTTATATATCAAGGGGCCAGTCTGAACAAAATGATCACAGGCATTATGATGAATACCAGTGTATATCAGAAATGTCCTAGAAAAGCTTCAAACTTTACAGGGAACTGTACTTCTATGTATTTTAAGTGACAGGAAAGAGAAACATAATGTGCTTCAAGAGTTATAAGGAGAAGACCAGAGGAAGAAGTGCAAGAGCAGGCCCTGGCAGACGCTTCAGATGTGCCCATGCGGCCAGTGGTAGAGAAGGGCGTGCTGTAGAGGACCACCGTCACAAAGGCACAGAGAAGAAAAGGACAGGGTGTCCACAGAAGGAAGCACTGTGCTGCCAGAAATCTAGAAAAGGAGCAGGGGAGACTGCTGGGTAGGAGACTGGGCCAGCCTAGGGAGGTCCTGCAGTTAGACGGAGCCTGGACTGCAACACCCCCTCACCCGTGCCAAATTCCCTCTCTGGATAAACTGCACAATATGCCTCTGTCTCCTTCCACTTCTCCCTCTCTCACCAGTCAGAGCAGTCAGTCACCCAGATACGGATCCAGCTGTCCTCTCTCAGTTCTCTCCTGGGTCCCTGGAGCAATCTGATGCCTCCAGCCTTGCCTCCACCGCCGTGCACGATCTCTCCCCACATGGCTATGGCACACAGGCTGGTCCCCTGTGCACTCGTACCATGGCACTCCCTGTTTCAGAGGCTGCAGTGACCACAGCCCATGGAGAGCACTGCAAACCCTCAGGTAGACACCCGGCAGCCTATGGTCTGCTCCTCTCTAGGCCCAGCCTCTCTCCCTCATGTCATCCTGCCTCCTGCCACGCGGAATTCCTTGAAATTACCCAACCCATCCAATCCACTTACTCCCTTGTACCCCTGCACCTTTGGGTTCATGGTTCCTTCTGGATGGAACCAAACACCCTCCCTTTCTCTGGACAGGATCTGCCCTTCTCTTACAGATCATCATTTAACACTGTTCTACAAGTACTAGTCAATGCAATTCGATAAAAGAAAAACAAGTTCAAATACTGAAAGAAGAAAAATTAGCAATTGTAGATATGACTATCTAAAAAATGAAAGACAATCATCTTAAAAAGGTGAAATGCCTACAGAATTCAGTGAGAGAGTAGTTACAATATACAAAAACCAACATGTGTCTTTACACAAATGGTAACCATGCAGAAAGTATCAAGTCAGAAAGTTTTCCTTTATCAGAACACAAGATAAAAAATTTAAGAAAAAATTTTATTTTTTAAAGAAAAAATTAATCAGGACCTCTGAACAAAATACAACTAGAAAGGTAAATCTTCCACATAGTAAGACCCAATACAGTGTTCTATAGTTCCTTCTCTTTGTTCACTGACACTTTCTAAGTACCATAAGCACTGCCTAAAACCACCTAAAAATTCAATATCAACCAAAATTAAAAAATGGAATTATTTGGGGGAACTTGACAAAGGTATTGACCTTTCACTTGAAAAATACACATGAAAGGTTGCTTTCCACCTAGGTAGATAAGCAAAAATTAAAGAACTCAGGTTTACTGAGGTGTGGAGAACCAGAACACCCAAAATGTTACCTACAGAAACCGCAGGCTTTTGAAAGAGCAACATTCAAAATGTGTTTTCTTTAAGCACTTGATCAGCTGGAATTAATTTTGTAGATATATTCAGACATTCACGTGCAAACGTAAGAAAGTATGTCCCTTGTATTATTTCTACTGTTAGAAAATAGAAAAAAGAAAGCAGTCTAAATGTCTACCAATAATAGACCATCACATAAGGCACCTCCCTCAAACAATGGAGTGGCATACAGACACCCCAAACACCTTTACAGAGTGAAATGGAAGTGACTCTACCATCTATTGTTAATATAAAAAAGGCAGGTGCAGAAAAAAATTTATAGCATGATACTATTTGCATTTTTAAATATGTAATTATGCTTAATTACGAATGAAAACATTGTGAAAGATCACCTTTGGAAACAGATTCAAAGGAAGGATGGGAGAAGGAAATGTCACGTACTCAGGCAGAAAGGTGCTCACTGTCGTTTCTGTACCCCTTCGGGGTGTCCCAGGAGGTGCAACGCCTGCCCTGTGCCCCTGTGGCCCACTGCGTTACAGGACTTACTGGCTTCCCAAATGGCAGAGAGCTTCTTGAAGGACAGGACTGGCTCCCAGAGTGCCTAAAACCTAGTCCCTGCTTAAAAAGGGTCAGAGGAAGGAAGGGAGGGAGGGCGGAAGGAAGGAAGGAAGGAAGGACGGACAGACGGGGCGGGGAAGGGAAGAGAAAAGCAGGTCCTACATGAAGACCAGCCAGGCAGCGGCCTACAGCTCTGGTTAGGGAAGGCAGACTCCAGACAGGCAAGGAAGGGCAGCCAGGGTGACGGATGACGCAGGGAGAAGAGTCCAGTTCTCCAACATGAAAGCCTGAGGTCTGAGAGCCAGTGGGCCAGGCATGCTTCAGAGCAGCCAGGGAGCAGTACTGTCAGCCCCAGATCTCAGGATTCTTAGTGAAAAGGGTGTGGCTAGAAGCCACTGCCAGATCCCCGCAACACAAGTGCCTTGTGACCCCCATGGGCAAGGAGGAGGCCCGAGGGCAGCTTCTGATCGTACCCTTTCTCTCCTGGAAACAAGGGGGCTCAGATGGCATGAGCAAGCACATGGTGATCAAAAAGGCTGCAGCCTGGCTTTCACTCACTGGTTTCCTCACAGGGTGTCGGAAATGTCAATTGAAATAACACATGCAAAGCACTTAGCACAATCATGAAGAGAGGAGGCTCCCAAAACACAAGCTTATTATTGAGTTGCTTACAGGACTCTTTCAAGAGTTCTTAGCACCACTCTTAGCACCATGACTGCAGAAATCATCAGGAAGTCTTTGATTTCCAACAAGACCCACGCCTCCCCGCTTATGCCTCCCCGCTTATCTAGGCCATAAACAAACAGACCGTCTTCCTGAGCACACTGAGAACAACCCGGGGCTGCTGTCCCCCCTTCTTTTGTCAGTGTTTCAAAATTAAGCAGCCTTTATCAGTCCCCAAGTTTAAAAAGCACTCTCTCATCTTAAAAGGCCAGAATTTAAGTAGCCTTTACAACTATAGCACCCTTTCCTTCCTCCCGCACAGCCAGCATGAATGCACTCACCACGGCGGGAGGGTCATTCCACTCTTCATAGGAGATAGCTGCATATGGATAGATCCGGTCATTGATAATCTGGAGGGTGGCCAGGGCGATGGCTTTAATCGACTGGAAGTACGCTTCCCAGAACCACCGTGCCTAGAGAGAAAACAGCAGTGCTGTGAGTGAGCAAGCCAGACAGTGGGGAACTAGGTGCTGGACCATGCCCGACTCCGGGTCTAGATAACCCTTTTATTCCTGGAGATGGAGGTCCCTAGGGAAATGCTCCCTGCTGTGCAAGGCAGTTCCATCAGGGAGTGTATTTACTAAATGCAGTCAGAAGAGAATGAAATGCACACTGGATTCAATTTAGATATAAGAGAAACTGTGTTGATGAAAATACCAATGTGATATAGAGTAATTTAGTTTTTTTTGAAGATATATATGCAATAAATTGCACAAGTTTCAAGTGTACAGACCAATGGATTTTTACATAAGTACATACTCCTGCAACTATGATCCAGAGAGAGCACATTCCAGCACCCAGAAGAGACCCCCCATGTGTATATGCACATATAGGCATAATTTTTCCAAAATTTTACTTTCAAATTTGTGCCCTCAAAGTTTTTCCCAAGCTTGTAACTGGTTTTTAATATTATATCCTATCCAATAACCTTTGTCTTCTAATTACATCGCCCATATTGATATGACTGGGTTTAAGTGTCTGATCACTCTATTTGCTCATCTGTTCTTTGTTCCTTCATTTTTCCTTTCTCACCTTTACAACTAAAAAAAATTATTATCCCATTTTTTTCTTTTCTATTAGTTTGCTAGTTATTTAGCTATCCTAACAAAGTATCACTGATCTATTTTATTAAGCAATTTTACAACTTACCAAAAATACAAGAACCCTCTCCCATCTTCTGTATCAGTATCATATAATTTTTACATGTTTTAAATCCTACAAAACCTTATTATTGTTGTCAAAAGTAAATTCATATTTACTATATATTTACCCTTTCTTTCCTTTATGCATATAAGCTTCCATCTCAAATCACCTTCTGCTACCTGAAGATCTTATTTTGTTATTTCCTTTGCTACAGATCAGCTGGTGACAATATCTCAGTTTTTACTGGTTTGAAAGCTTATTTTTACCCAATTAAATTTGGAAGGATATTTCAGTTGGGTAGATAATTCTATGTTGGCACTTACTGTCTTTCAGAAATTTCAAGATCCAACTCCATTGTCCTCTGGCTTGATCCACATTTTTACTGATACATAGCTGTGAGTCAGGCTAGGGCATCTTTGAAGATAATATGCAATTCTGCTCACTACGATTAAGCTTTTCTCTTTCTGTAGTTCAACTATGATGTGCCTAGATGTGGTTTTGGTATTTTTCCTGAGAATTGTGGTTCAATGATTTTCACTGATTTTAGAAAACTCTCTGCAAATAATCTTTTAAATATTGCTTCATTCACTGTATTCTGGGACTCCAATACACACACGTGTGAAACATATTTCACAATGTTTTTATTACGTCTCATAAGTCTTATACTTTCTTCTCTGTGTTTCCATCTGGGTGTTTTCTAACTTTTCTTCTAATTAAAAAAAATTTTATACCTTTTCTTTGGTGTCCAATCTGTTAATAAACCCACATCTTGAATTCTTAACTTCAAAACCTGTATTTTTCAATTCCACAGCTTCCATTTGGCCTCTCTGGGAGTGGGGAGGTGGGGGATTGAACCCAGAGCCTCATGAATCTACACATATACTCTACCACTCAGTTACACCCTCAGGCAGATCTTTTTAAAGTAGATCTCACATCTTATGAATAAATTGTCTTCTTCTATTTTCTTGAACACAGTCAAAGACTAGTAACTTCAATATCTGAATCACTTGTTGGTCTCTTTCTACTGTCTGTTTTTTCTCTTCAGTTTTGTCATCTGATTTCAACTTCGGGCATGTTTTAAATTCTTTACTGGATGTCAGACACGCTCTAAAACAACTGTAGAGGTTTTGGATGACCTGGCTTATCTTCCTCCTAAAAGTTGGGCAACATAGAGAAGGCAGTGAGACCCCTTTAATGCCCGCAGAGGTTAGTTTCCAGCTGTGTCAGGGTTAGCTTACTCCAGCTCTCCTTTACTACAGAGGTGTGACCCTCCTGGGGCTCCAACTGAAGGCCAGGGTATTTACCTCGCCCTGTCAGGCCCTGAACACCAGCTGTCTCTCACAGTGCTCTGTGTGGCACTGCTCATTCGCTCCCAGCTGCCACTTTCTTCCTGGCTCCTGGGTCTCCCTCAGGTCACATGTACTTGGGAAGTGGCAAGCCCCTCGAGGGAAGGCTGCACGCACATTTTTTGCTTTCTTCCCTTATGGCTCTGTCTTTCCTTGGATTATGTCCCTTGAATCCCAGATACTTTGGCAGCCCCTGATTGCAACACTAAGCCCCATGGCACTGGTGCCTGCTGTTGCAATTCCATCCTCTGCCCCGCTCCAGCCATGACTGCTCGGGCTGTCTCCAGTGCCTCCAAACAGTGTCTCATCTATTCTGAAAAGCGCTTCAGCTTCATTCTCTATTTCGACAAGAGTGTCACTCCGTCACCAGCTACTCCGCTGTGGTCCAATACGGTCTTTTGAAAGAAGACAGTTTCTAATCAAGCAGAGGTTAAACTCAGTGCTGAATAAAAAAGTAGGATGTTGGTCTAAGCAAGCTGTCCAGCTTCAGTCATGTCTTTAATTCCACTCAAAACCAGAGGCCAAACAGCTTATGTAAGGGCAGGAGCACATGAAAACTTGACCTGGAGAAGGGGAAGGTCAATCAGAAGAGGTGGAGGAAAGAGACACTTCCTAATTAAACCTGCCAGTTTGGGTCCTGCTTCTTTGGCGAGTGTTCTATCCATGAGTTAAGTGCTTAGGATATCTTCTGAGTTACGTGACTACTGTTCTTTCAATAAGAAAGAGGCAAAGCATCACAAGGATCTTTCCTATTCTAGGAAAAGCTTAAGTGCAGACTGAGCCAAGAGCATCTGGCTTACTTACTGATGCTGTCCTGCAACTGCCATCTGGGCACAGCTGGCTGCCTGGCACTGCTGCCTGGAGAAGCCCTCATCACGGCAACTGTGTTCCTGCTTCAGTTCATGTTGCTGCTGCTTTCCCATCAGCCAGGCAAAATATTTGTACTTCATGAGACTTGAAAGAACCTATCTCATCTGTGACAGAGATAACTGGTCCCCTCGAACACCAGCTATCTCCCTTCCTATGAAACCCTCAGCACTGAGAGTCTTTCCATTCAAGTACATCCTGCCATAGGCTGCCTGAGCATAGCTTTTTTAGAAAATTGCTTTCTGTGGTTTCACATGGTTGCTGTCTCTTTTCAGCTAGATCATGAGTTCCTTGGGCACAAAGACTGGCCTTGCTTCTTTTTTTAAACTAATATCCTTGCAAATGTTAGCGTTTACCTGCTGCAAAGCACTTTTATACCCATGATCTCATCTACTTTTTACAGCCATCTTGCTACTTACCTGGGGCAGATTCAAGCTTCATTTTTTATGTGAGGAAACTAGATACAAAGATGTTAAGTAGAATCAAAATTCCAACCCATGATTCCTAACTCTCAATTCCAACCTCTTTCCACCCCATTCTGGAGTATGAAGAGTACCAGCACAGGGGAGGTTTTAGGAAATGATTCTTTTCTAAGAATCCAAGCAGTGTAAAATCTAATAAAAAGCATGAGCTCACGCATAAACACACAAAATTCCTGAATACTTGCCTTCCTTTCTTCTCAAATGGGCCTATTATCATATTTTTTAAATTTAAATCATACCCAAACCATACCCAAGCATCCCCAAAGCTTTATGCTCTCAGGTGATCCACTGCAAAACAGCTTTTAGGATTAATAGAAAACAGAGAATTGGTAGCAAATCCACTCACAATACTAGCCAAAGGCACAACTGTGGAACACAGCTTTTAATTCAAGATGTCTCAAATCACCTCTCCCTGTCCACAAATGGCAAGCCACTTGGAAAGGAAGCAGGTGCTGCCAATAATCACAGCTCAAATGTCTCAGCCTGAATGTAAGTGAGCTTCTCAGGCCTAACTGTTTCTGCAGGAGCACTGTGACACCTTGAAGTGTTCAAAAGGTGTGATAATTCACGGGCCCTGCAGGGCCCGTGTCAGTTACTTGTCCACTGAGAGGAAGGAGTTAGTTTTCAGCTGTGTTGGCAATGGGTGACAGAACCTCTGTTCTCATAGAGCAAAGGAATGACTATGCTCCCCAGTCCCCCCAGAACACTACCACATTTCTCTCTAAAAAGTGTAAATGAGGGCTCTTCCTTAGTTATGCACATTCCCAGCCACTGAAAGACCAGGCGGCTACCCAGCTGGAGAGTAAGTCATACATGAGCAGATCACAGCATGTAATCTGGAACAAAGCGTTTAACCTTTCTTGGTTAAACAGACACCACTGTGGTTTTAAAACATGCAGACTCACAGCATAACACCTTCCAACAGAGAAGCACCTAGAAGGCAGGGACTGACTGGCTTAAAACTATCATACCAAACAGGCACTCCAAATCATGATTTCATTTTGTATGTCAATTAAATGAGATTAGTATCTTAATCTTCAGTAATTTAAAGCCAGTAGGATTTGAGTGACAAGCATCTGAGACTGCAGGTGCTGTGGTGAAAGGGACCACCGTGAGGGAGCAAGGTGCACAGCTGACACTCCTAAGCCTGGCGGTGCCTTCCGCGGCTGTCGGGTGGAGAGCCAACATCTCACGGAGCTGTGTAGACTCACTGGAGGTCTGCAGAGCCCTTCCTCAGTTGGTGCAGGACTGATGACCAGCGGGTGACAGCACCCTGACACATCCATCCTGTGCCCGTGAGGTCTCTGGCACCTACGTTACAATACATTCAATACTTGCAGCATGTCCGGGATGAGAAGGGAGGGAAGAGGGGAGCTGGAAGGCATTCCAATTCCTGAGGACAGTGAGGAAGCCCAACTAGTTAGACAAGTCTCCGAAATGGCAAACCCACACAAAGTGGGAGTGGGCCAGCGCCCTGCACTGCAGGTACAGCAGTGACACATGCCTTCGAGCTTGACATGAAGCTGCAGAGGAAGTGGACAGTTCTCTTCTGGGAACCCGAGGGCAGGAACACCTCTGCTCCACTCACCCGGGAGCTTGGCACTAGCACAGCACCTTTTTTGTTTGTTTTATTTGTTCTAATCAGCTACACATGAAGACAGCCTGACCAACAGCACTTCCTCAGCAGCATGCTCTTCAACTCATGGTACACAAGTGGAACAGTTTTTCACTTCTCTGGCTGTACACAAAGTGAGTCACACCATTCGTAGGTGTACATGCACATGTACCTAGGGTAATAATGTCCGTCTCGTTCTACCATCTTTCCTGCCCCCATGCCCTTCCCCTCCACTCCCCTCTTTTTGACCAATCCAAATTCCTTCATTCTTCCCATGTCTCCTCCCCCATTATGGATCAGCATCCACTTATCAGAGAGAACATTCGGCCTTTGGTTTTCTGAGATTGGCTCATTTCACTTAGCATGATATTCTCCAACTCCATCCATTTACCTGCAAATGCCATAATTTTATTCTTTTTCAATGCTGAGTAATACTCCATTGTGTATATATACCACAGTTTCTTTATCCATTCCTCTGTTGAAGGGTATCTAGGTTGGTTCCACAGTTTAGCTATTGTGAACTGAGTTGCTGTGAACATGGAAGTGGCTGCGTCACTGCAGCGTGCTGTCTTTAAGTCCTCTGGGTGTGCACCGAGGAGTGGGGCGGCTGGGTTAGGGTTAGCACAGCGCCTTGTTAAACAGCAGGCAGCTGGACATTGTGGGAAGACAGCCTGAGCAACAGCACTTCCTCAGCACCAGGTGGCGCAGGCACACTGGCATCCAGGTCCTCCTCCAGAACCTCTGAGTGCCAGTCCACCAGTCCACGAGTAGAGGGGAAGCACCAAACTCAGACCTGACTTCTAGAAAATGGATGACGGCGTGTGCACTTGAGGAAGAACAGGGAGACCATGTTTCTCAGTGGAACAGCATGACAAAAATGGGACCCAGAATGTCCTTCATGCTGTGTTTGAACAGCGCAGACCACAGGAGTGACCACGGGAGTGACAAACAGCTACTGAAGCTACGCCGTGCAAGCGTGCTACCTGACAGAGGTCAGGACGTCCTCCCAACTGCAGGCGCAGAGGAGGCGCGCGCTTTCGGAGCGATCCCTTCCAGCCACCTGTCGAGTGGGTCAGTGGCTTCCTTTGGGTGTATGTTAAAGGATTTTTCTAAGGAAATTCACAAAATGAAACAAAAGGATAAGCCATCCAGCCATATGTCTGTCCCGTTTCCAGGTGTGAATGTACCCAGACCCCTGAAGGGACACAGAGCCAGGGACCAGCACTCACTCACACCCCTCTGGTCCCTCTTTCCCAACCCACCAGTTTGGTCACAACCCAGAGGGTCCCTTCTGCTTAGGGTAGGAAAGCCACAAGAGAACATGAACCCCAACAAAACAATGAGAAAAGACCACCAAGAACCTACAAGCATTATACTTTTTCTCAGAACCATCAGAGAACTGTGTTATAAGGCAATCAAGGGGACCACATCTCAAAAGGTCAGCTCTCTATCAGTGTAATAAAAGCCTGAGACCATCAACTTAAAAAGAGAAAAGGGTCATTTTGCTCGCTGTGTTGGCGGTTTAGTCCATTATCAGTGACCCTGTTGCTTTGGGCCTGATACAGTGCATCATGGGCAGAAGGACCTAGGAAAGCTGAACAGCTCACTCCATGGCTGGGAAGTGACAAAGGGACCAGGGTCCACCGTCCCCTTCAAGAGCATCCCTTACCTCAAGAACCCCCCAGGTTCCATCACCTCCCAATAACACCTCCCTAGGAACCAGGCCTCCAACACGGGGGCTTTCTGGGGTCACTTACTCAAAGAGAGGTAGGGCACACAATGATTTCACCTTTGAAAGACTGCAGGAAGAAGGGGCTGCCACAAAAGCAGCTGAACAGAAAAGCTAAGATGCTAGATGAGTCTTAGAGCAGCGTGCCCCAGGGCAGCGCAGAAGCTCCAGACCCATGGGAGCCACATTCACTTGCGATCTCTTTTTCTCAACCAACTGTTGGGCTTTTTTATGTCACCAAAAGTAAAAGCTCTAAAGTGCTAGGGAGGAGGAAAAAACCCTCCCTCCCCAAGATCCAGACAAAGGTCCACTGAGAGAAGAAAGATGGACTGTTGTGAGGAAGTGGAACCCACCTGGCTCTAGTCCACAGCCCTTGAGTGGGGAGTCCAAGCAAGAGCCCTGGATCCCAAGGCAGGGGAGGTGGCATCAGGGACCCCTGCCCCATGATAATCCTTGCAGGAGAGCAATGCACCTGGGCAGACAAAGGTAGGTCAGGTGGGGAGAGGGGGAGCAATTCTACCTGCCAAGAGGGACAAGCAGGAACACTGGCCCAGGCCAGAATCCTGCACTGACAAGGTAAGGGCGGGAAACTCTCTCCAGCCCAAGACCCCCAAAGAGGAAGGGCGGTACAAGCTGCCAAAGGAAGGAGCAAGAGCACCGAGAAGGCACCATCCTGGAGGCCCCAGCACAAGGGCCTGGACAGAGGTTGGACAAGGGGACTAAGAATCACACTGTCCCACTTCCCAGTATGTGCCAAGCACAAGGACAAGCAATAGTTCAGGCTGTCACTGCAGAGGGGGTGGGAGGGTGCAGAAGGGGCTGGGCAGCACCTGCAGTGAAAGCTGAGGGCCAGGGGAGCGTTTGGAACCGCAGGTGTGTGGACCCACACTAAACACAAGGTAGCAGCCGCTGACTATGACCCAGCTGAAGTCTGTGGTATGCAAGGCGCCCAAACCCACCCAGTTTCTGAGAGACTGATCCAGCCTCCCACACAAATGGCCTGAAGAAGTTGGTCCATTTCTGAACATATTTACCTTAGACTCTTCTGTTTTCTCATACAATGTCAATTCAACCAAATTTGTCAGAAACAAAAGCAAGAAAGCAACCCACTGCCATCAATACAGCTGCCAACAGAACTAGACCCCAAAATGACCAAGATGTTGGATATTAGAGGAACTTTAAAATGACTATAATTAATATGTTTAAGGGTCTAGTGAAAAAGGCAGAAAACTGCATGAGCAGATGAGAATTTTCAGTAGAGATGGAAAGTATAGAAGTCAAATGAAAAGCGAAAAACACAATATCACAAATGAAGAATTCCTTCAACAAGCTTGTGAGCACACTAGACACAGAAGAGGAAAGAAAGCATGACTTGAAGACAGAACAGGAGAAATTGTCCAAACTGAAACAGAAATTTGTAGGAAAAAAGAGTAAAGTATAATAGTGAAATGAAATAGTAAAATGCAATACCTATCAAAATACCAATGACACAGAAATAGAAAAAAAAAAACCCTAAAATTCAAATAGAATCCCAGAAGACCCAAAATAGCCACAGTGCTCTTGAGCAAAAGGAACAAAGCAGAGGCGTCATGACACCTACTTCAAAACACTCTGCAAAACTGCAGTTATCAAAACAGCGTGGCGCCAACGTAAAAGACACATAGGTCCACGCGTCAGACCGGAGCGCCCACAAACACGTCCATGCACTTAGAGCCAACAGATTCCAGCAAAGACACCAAGAGCATACGCTGGAAAGTGGACAGTCTCTTCAACTAATGATGCTGGGAAAACAGGATAGCCACATGCAGAAGAAGGAAACTGGACCCCTATCTCTCATCATATACAAAAAGGGATTAAAGCAGCCATTAAAAGACACACAACTATGAGAGGAAAACACAAGGGAAATATTTCATGACAATTTTGGATAAGACTTCAAAAGCACAGGCAACCAAAGCAAACTAGACAAATGAGATGATCTCAAACCAGAAGACTTCTGCACAGTGAACGAAGGCATCAACAGAGTGAAGAGACGACTCACAGAATGGAAGAAAACATTTGCCAACCACGCATCTGATAAGGGGTTAATACCCAGATTATATGAACAACTGAAACAACTGCAGCAGAAAAACCCGAATAATCAAGTCTAAAAATGGGCAGATGGGGCGGGGGTTGTAGCCCAGTGGTAGAGCGTGTGCCTAGCATGTGTGAGGCCCAGGGTTTGATCCTCAGAACTGCATAAAAACAAATAAAATAAAGGTTAAATTCTTTAAAAAAAAAAAAAAGGCAGAAGACTCGACTAGACAAATGGTAGTGGTGCAGCACTTGTCCAGCATGTGTGAGATTCTGAGTTTGATTTGATCCCTAGCACTTAGAAAGAAAGGAAAAAAAGTACCTATAAATGGCCAACAGGCACATGAAAACAGTTCAACATCACTAATTATTAGGGAAGTGCAAATTGAGACGCTAATGAGATATCGCCTCACACTGTCAGAATGGCTATTATCAAAAAGACAAAAATTGGCTGGCACAGAGGTGCACACCTGTAATTCCAGCAGCTCAGGAGGCTGAGGCAGGAGGATCTCAAGTTCAAAGCCAGTCTCAGGAACTTAGTGAGGCCCTAAGCAACTTAGTGAGATCCTGTCTCAAAATAAATAATAAATTAAAAAGGGCTGGGAATGTGGCTCAGTGGTTAAGCATCTCTGGGTTCAATCTCCAGTTCACCCTCTCTCCACTAGCAAAAAAATGAAATAAAATAAATGGTAACAAAGATGTAGAAAAAAGGAAATTCTGACACTCTGCTTGGATTGTAAATTAGTACAATCATTATGTACAACAGTATAGAGATCCTCAAAAATTAAAAATAGAATCCCAATATTGGGTATGTATCTAAAGGAAAGGAAATCAGTGTGTCCAAGGGACACCAAAACTCCCATGCTCACTGCAGCCTGGTTCACAGCAGCCAAGTCATGGATGTCAGGGATTCAACCCAAGTGTCCATCCATCAACAGACAAATGGAGTTTAGAAATGTGGTATATACATACAATGGACTACTATGCAGATAAAAAAAATGAAATCCTGTCATTTGAGACAACATGAATGAACTTGAAGGACACTATGTTAAGTGAAAAGCCAGGCAAATATGATCTCATGATCCCACTCACAAGTGGAATATAAAAAAGCTGATCTTATAGAAGTGAAGAGTAGAATAGTGGTCACCAGAGACTGCGGAGGAAGACGAGGAGGACATAGGCAGAGGTTGGTCAATGGGTAGGAAATTAGAGTTAGCAAGAATTAGTTCTGGTATTCTGTTCATAGCAAGATAATTACAGCTAATGTACTATATATATTTCAAAATAGCGAGAATAGAGGATTTGGATGTTCTCATTATAAAGAAATGATAAATGTTTGAGGTGATAGATAATTCAGTCATTTATTTGAAGTGATGAATAATTCAGGTGTGTGGTTCAATCACTACACAATCATGTGTATCAAAACATCACACCGTAGCCCCTTCATATGTACAATTACTATGTGCCAATTCAAATAAGATAAAACGAAAACAAAAACCAAACAGAATATCCTAGGATTGTATGAGAACACCAAAAACCCTAAATACTTATAGTTAGGAGTCCCAGAAGAGAAGAGACAGGGGAGTGGAAACAAGGCAACAGAAGTATTTAAAGGATAGGTGCAAGATGGACACAGTGGCGCACGCCTGTAATCCCAGCACTTAAGGAGGCTGAGACAGGAGAATCGCCAGTTCAAAGCCAGCCTCAGCAATGGCGAGGCGCTAAGCAACTCAGTGAGACCCTGTCTCTACATAAAACACAAAATAGGGTTGGGGATGTGGCTCAGTGGTCGAGTGCCCCTGAGTTCAATCCCTGGTACCAAAAAAAAAAAAGGACAACTGCTAAGGCTTTTCCAAAATTAATGAAAACCATAAAGATTCGAGAACCTCAACGATGTAATAAGCATTCGCCTCTCCCTCCAGAAGTCAAGAATGCTACACTGTTAAAAGTGCCCAAGTGGGGCTGGGGTTATGGCGCAGTGGTAGCGTGATCGCCTAGCACGCAGGAGGCACTGGGTTCGATCCTCAGCACCACATAAGAATACAATAAAAGATATCCTGTCCACCTACAACTAAAAAATAAATAAATATTAAAAAAAAAAAGTGCCAAAGTACCTTCTCCCTCTGAGCAAGGAGGAGATTCAAGAGAACAGCAGCACAGGAAACGTTCTCTTAACACACTAACATTGACAGACCATTTATTTCAGGTGAAAGGCTGGAAAATATTTTCACGCTTCATGGGTTTATTTTTCAAAGCTGTTTAAGGGCAAACCTGGAAACTTCCAAAGGGCTTCTAAGCCTTTCAAACATGTGCACAGGGGCCCTGCATCTCCCTTCCCTTTGTAATGGCCCAGCCTCCCGCCCGGCTCCCCAGGGCCATGCTGCTTCTCTCCTCACTACCTAGCATAAAGTAGGGCGCAGGGGCTGCCTACACCTCTTCCCGGTAGCCTCACAGCACACCACAGGCCTCAGGGTTGGCCTCGAATACTCTTTATCTGACAGCTGGAAAAACTCTATGGTGAGGTCAACTGATAATCTAGGCATCCTTCCTTCTAGTTGAGAATTACTGTACACCAGCCCTTTTTAATCGTTTCTTCTTTTGCTTCTCCACTGCTGTGAACATGAGAGTCACATGACAGCTTACTTCAAATTAGAGAGAGAAAAAAACAACAAAGCCCCTCAAAGGTACTTCCTCTGCAGGTGGATGACCTGGATGGTGAGAGCTGGCGGGGAGAGCCCCACAGCTGACATGTGTAAAGTGTCACTGGTTCAGCTGGGAAGTAAGGTCGTTTCTGTTTTATTTATGTGAAAAATCATTTAGTAACTGACTACTTCCTTATTACTGGGGACACCTTTACTTATGGACTCCAGAACCAGCTATAAGTAGAACTCACCGTCTTAAAAATAAAAAGGGATTTCTGAAGCAAGAAAGATTAATGTACCTGAGCTGTATCAGCACACCAGCTTTTTCTTCAATAAAATATTTATTTTGTCATTTTGCTGCATTTGAAAGATCTTATGGAAACGCTTTAGATTCATTTTCTATTCATGGAGCTATTTACCTGCTCCCTCCACCTGCACCCTCCCAAAAGCCTTTGATACACCAGAAGCCATGCCTCCATCACCAGGTACAGTTTTCCCAGCCCCATCAACTTCACCTCTAACTTGAACACAGTACTTTAGGAACTCTTGTAGCTGACACTCACTGGAATTTACAAAGCCACAGCCAATGACTGACACAAGAGTAGTAGAAATCTACTACTTTTTAAAATAACTTTTTGATAGGTGTAACTATTTTTTTTGTAAAGTTGTAACTGCTTTCCTTTCAACATTTTGCAATAGTTTTAGGTTGAAAGAACAGTTGCAGTGGTGGTACAGGGTTCCCCCCAATGGGAACTCAGCCGGCTTGCCCTAATGTTAACATCTCATATCACCATGATGCAAGTGTCATAAGTAAAAGGCTAACACTGGTATAATTCTGGTAACTACTTTTTCTTCTCCTGATTTCCTCAGTTTTCTCCTAAGGTCCTTTTTCTGTTCCAGGATCTACTCCAGGTTACCACAGTGATTTATTTGTCACTGAGGGTTTCTCAGCTTCTCCTTGTCCTTCAGGACCTTGACACTGATGAACAGCACTGGTCAGGAATTTCAAATGATGTCCCTCAATTTGGGTTTGTCTGCTGCTTTCTATTCGTATATCAAGGCTATGGATTTTGGAGCATAGGTCAGATGTAATGTACCCTTCTCTTCACGTGGTATCGGCACACGTGCTGTCCACGTGACTTACTACAAGTGACGTTTACCCTGCTCTCACAGTTACAGTGGACTCTGCCAGGCTTCTCCACTGTAAAGTTACTTTTGAGCCCATGCCACATCCTAGTCCTTAGAAGGAAGTCAAGCTGGGCACGGTGGTGCACGCCTGTAATCCCAGCACTTTGGGAGCCTGAGACAGGAGAATCGTGAGTTCAAAGCCAACCTCAGCAACAGCAAGGCACTAAGCAACTCAGTGAGACCCTGTCTCTACATAAAACACAAAATAGGGCTGGGGATGTGGCTCAGTGGTCAAGTGCCCCTGAGTTCAATCTCTGGTACCAAAAAAAAAAGAAAAGAAGGAGGTCACTGTGGTCAGTCCATACGGATGAGGAGGTGATAGACCTCTACATCCTGGAGGAAGGGGCATCAAGGAATCTAGCGTACCATTTTTAGTGTACTTTGAAAGAATTAAATATTATAAAACTGTGTTTGCTGAACATTACAATTTTTTACCTACTTATACACATACAGTATGGCATTCCACTAACATCCTTAATTCTATAGGGACTTGTGGCTGGGAAAAAATATGGAAATGTTTTCTTTCCTTATTAATAAATTTGCTCAAATAAAAAACCTTGACATTTACCTTAAATGTTAAGTTGAAGCCTGATAACATATGTCATCTGTTTAAGAGAAAAATATACATATATATATTTTTAGTTTTAAAAATCTTAGAGATGAAATCTGAGCCCTCAGATATTTCTGAAATTCTTTCTAGTTCCACACTTTAACTTTACTCAGACATTTATGTAGAATACTATACAGAAATATAAGTAAATGTCCACTTTGATAATGTGGAAAAGAATGAAACAAATTTAAGAAAACTAGAAGTAATAAATGAATATGAAAACAATAAAGGAATATGAAAATAAAGCCAAGAATTTTCCATAGATTGGCTCTGAATAAAACTCTAAAGAATCAGCTGAAAAATCTATCAAAATCTATGAAAGCTGATAAGGAAGTAGTCAGCTACAAAATTATTTTTTACATAAAGAAAACAAAAACCCTCATATCCCAGCCGAACCAGTGAGACTTTACACACACGCCAGCAGTGGGCTCCTCCCCCAGCTCTCGCAGTCCGGGTCATCTGCAGTCCTGTGGTAGGCTATTAGTTGTCTCCCAAGCATCCATTATCTCCTTTATCTTACTAACAAAATCCATTTAAAATACTAAATTCCCAGCTCTCCCTGTACCAACAGGTGACAATGTGACACAACACTGGCCAGTGAGGTGTCCTCCCTGGACGTGTGAGGACAGGTCTTGGTGCAATCCGTCTTTTAATTCTTTCCCTAAGTCTCTCACTTATGCCTGCTTGGAAGGCAGACATGACTGGCTGCAGGTGCAGCAGGTGCACTGGAACTGAGAAGATGCGACATGCTGAAGGTGACAGAGCAGAAATGTAAAGAGCCAGCTTCCCTAACATCATCCATCGGTGCTACCCACTTCCAGGCTGCTCTCAAGGTGAGATAAACAGACCCTTATTTCTTTAAGCCATGGCTAGTACAGTTTTCTTTTATATTCAGTTAAATCTCCTCCTGATACTATCTTCATATGTGAAGACCATAGTATGGACTTCATTTCCTGAAATACAAAAGCAATCAATTTTGCAGGTGATAAGATTTTATAACTAGAAAATTCCATAGAATCAGCTAACAATATACAAGGTAATCCTAGAATCAAGGAAGTGAGTGATTACAAAATTTACGCAATAAAATAAATAGCTATATTCCACTTCTGTTAGGTTACAAAAGTTTACAAAATACCATCAACCATCTCATAATGTAAATAATAATAAGAATATTATTAATTAATAACATTATAACATAATGTTAATAACATTCATAACATTAATAATAAGAAGAAAACACTAAACAAAATAAAAACCTGAATTTCTTTAAACAGTTTGTGTCCTGCAATTGTGCTGAATTCGCTTACTGGTTCAGTAGTGTTTGTACACTTTTTGGCTTTTCTGAGTACACAATCACGTCATCTTCAGATGGAAAGTCTGACTTTTTCTTTTCCAATTTTTAAGGTTTTTCTTTCTTTCTTTTTTTTCTAGTACTCTCCTAAATGCATGATCCCAATCTCAGAGGAAAGTATTCCACATTTCACCATTATGTGTAGCGCTAGCTGTAACATTTTTGTACACACTCTTCATCTAATTGAAGAAGTTCCTTTCTAATCTTCTTTTAGCTGAGATGTTTTTTTAATAATTGTTGCTAAATTTTATCAAATTATTTTCGTACATTTATAAGATGGGTTTTTCCCTTTTGTTGTTAATGTAGTAATCTGCAGTGATTAAATCTGCTGAACATTAACCAACCTTGCATTTCTGGCTCACGTAGTGATGATACATTACCCCTTTTTATGTCTTTTGCATTATTTTGTTTAGAACTTCTTCATCTGTGTTAATATGGCATAGCTGCTTGACACCATTGATTATAAGATCATCATTATTTGATACAATACTAAGAAAGAAAAAGTTTTCAATTAAAATATGGCACAATGCTAAAACTATATCAACTATAACACAATCTTGATATTTGAAAATTTTAAATGTGAAAAAATATGGGTCTTAGAATCAATTAATTACGGGGTACACATTTTTTACTTGACTTTCACAATGATCCTAGTTGACATAGCTCCTCTTTAAATATAAGAAACCAGGCTCTGAAAGATTAACAGTGATTCACTCCTAGTCAAAGCCAGTAACAGACAGACCCATAATTCACAGGTATTCACAGGTATCTTGTCTAGGTACATGTTCTTTTCATCACCGTCCTGTCAAAACCTGCTCTGAAGAGCAGACCCAGAACTGCAGCCAGACGTTTGACCAGGCTGGGTGAACCTATTAAGGCTTTTCACCAACACCGATTTCTCTGAATGTCATTAATTATACAGAACATGTTTCTCAAACACTTCATCAAGGGAGTATCATTAACAACACCACATGTTCAAAGTGAGTAAGAAAGGCCTTGTCATTCAAGGATGATTAAATGGCTCCAATATGTACAAATGCAGCACAAGTCCCAGGAAAACGAGGACCGTGCTATGTACTTGAGCATCAGTTGGAGGATGACCATAACTGACACTCTTGTCTGTGACATTACCTTTAGCACAGTAGTAGAAAGAGGATAAGAACAGGATAATCTGACTCTAATTTGGGTTCTGCCATTAAAAAGTTATAAAAGTGTTGACAACCACTTAGTATTTCAGAATCTCAGTGTCCATATCTGAAAACTGAGATAGGACCACATGATCCTTAAGAACTCTTCCATGCCTGAAATTCAGAGTCTCTAGACAAGCTGCTGTCTCTACTCAAAAATGTTGAGCCCCTCCGAGCACTCCAAGACTTGCCTCCTCTGCCTGACATTCAAGATCCTCCAGAATCTGAAATGCACAGCCTGCCCTGACTTATGGCCCCTTACTTCCACCATGTTCCTGCTAGGCTGTGGAAGTCACTTTGCACAGCTCATTGGCCACAAACTTGTGATCATTGCTTTCCTTATGGTACCCCTTCCACTGGAAAGCTGTCTTCCTCTCTTCCGTCTACTAAAACCCTAAGGGACATTGGTCTCCAGTCCAGCATCTAAGGAGCTTCTAAGTCACCACTATTTTAACACAAGTAAAAAGGTGAACAACCTCAAAAATCAAGAGTTCTTCTCAGATCCATCACACGACTGAGGTCACAGGGCAACCCACTGCCCCCAAAACTGGAGAGACGGTGAAGACAGAATCATGATTCACTGGGGCAGAAACCTCCTGTGGGAACCAGGAAACCAGAACTGTGTGGACAAATCACTGTAGCTCAGCATGGGCAAGTCCAATGATAACTACAACACAACGAAACAAACAACAAAACCCAAGGGAACGCAGACTGTGTGAGTTTCAGAACCAGGAGCTCAATCAGGTTCTCACAATGACTATCAGAGAAAAACCCTGGTGCCCTGGCACGGGGCTGGTGGGGGAAGAAGCCATTTTCAAGCACAGCAGAGCATTCTGTGCTCAACAAGGCCTGACCTTGGGAGAAATTGTTTTATCAGAACCTCACCTTCTGGACTTTTTTTTTGAAGCCTATCCTAGCTGGGGGAGAAGAAACACACATCTGTGGCCCCTGTACTCATGGGTCCCCCTGGTGGGGAACTAGGAGCATCTGTGAAGCTTCCAGGCCAGGTGACAGGCTCACGGAAACACTGAGACCTGCCCCAGGGAACAGAGAACACCCCCTCCCACGCCTGCCTACCAGAGTTCCTCACAACCAGCTCACCATGTTCAGACTTCAGCAAAAAATAAAGGCCTCTCAAAAGCCAAACACCATCTAAAGAGACTGAAAAAGCATCAAACCCAAAATCAGACATGGGATGATGCTGGAATTATCAGAACAGGAATTTAAAACAACTATAATACGCTGAAGGCACTAGTTAAAAAAAAAAAGCAGACAACATGCAAAAACAAATGGACGATGTAAGCAGAGATGGGCACCCTCAGGAAGACTGGCACAGGGAGGCTCCAGGTCTGAGACGGCGGCAGAGGTGAAGACAGCTCTGAGGGGCTCACAGACCCTACTCACGACGGCACCTCTGAGCTGGGGGACATGACAACAGAACTTTCAAAACTGCAAAGTGAAGAGGAAAAAGAAAAAAGTGGGGTGAGGGGGCAGAACAGAATATCCAAGCAGGCGGGAACGAGCACACGTGTCGCACCTGCGACGGCAGCACGTGCAGAAGGCAGGGCAGCGGGGAGGGAACAGAAGCAATATCTGAAGTGATCATGACGAGGACTTCCCTGAATCCATGTCACACACCAGCTCACAGATCCAGGAAGCTCACAGAACAAAAGGCAGAATAAATGCAAAACCCCAAACAAACTACACTTCAGTGCACCATGATCAAACCTCAGAAATCAAAGATTAATATTTCAAAAGAAGCTGGAGAAGAAAAAGGCACCCTACCTACATACCTACGGAGCAAAGAGAGGAACACCAGGACTGGGGATGTGGCTCAGTGGTAGAGTGCTTGCCTGACCTGTGAGGCCCCTCCAAAAAAAAAAAAAAGGATTAATTACGACCTTCTCCAAAACCATGCAAGCAAGAAGAGAATGGAACGAAATATTCAATTTAAAATTGTTATGAAAATAATAAACAACCTAAGGATTCTTTATCCTGCAAAATTATCTTTCAAAAGTAAAAGAAAAATAAATATTTGCAAAAAGTATATCCAACAAACTAAAATGAGGGACTTTGTCACTAGTAGTCTCACCTTGCAAAAAAGGTTAACAAGAAGTTCTTCAAAGAGAAGGAAAATGATAC
The DNA here is from genome assembly GCA_028644305.1 of Xerus rutilus. Taxonomy (NCBI): domain Eukaryota; kingdom Metazoa; phylum Chordata; class Mammalia; order Rodentia; family Sciuridae; genus Xerus; species Xerus rutilus. The sequence continues at coordinate 19,175,771 of CM053399.1, forward strand.
AGATCAGAAACTGAGAATAATTAAAGGTCAAATAATAAGCAGTTTTTAAATTCTTCTTTTTGGCACCAGAGATTAAACTCAGGGGCACTCAACCACTGAGCCACATCCCCAGCCCTATTTTGTGTTTTATGTAGAGACAGGGTCTCACTGAGTTGCTTAGCGCCTCGCCCTTACTGAGGCTGGCTGTGAACTGGCGATTCTCCTGTCTCAGCCTCCCTGAGTGCTGGGATTACAGGCTTGTACCACTACACCTGGCTTCAATTCTTAATTGATATAACAAATGACTGAGATACTCACAGCAACAATGTATTTGATTATATATGCTCTGTGTGTCCATATACACAAGCTCATGTAAACTTAAAGGAATGCTCCAATGATACAAGGACAGGAGAGAAGAACTGGGAGTCACCTCTCTCACAAGGTACTTGCAAAGTGGCATACAATTATTTGAAAATGGAACTGGATTAGTTGGAAACGTGAAGTGCAAACTACCGGGCAACAACTTTAAAAAGTTTTTAAAAACTGGTACAACTAATGATATGCTAAATAAGAAGAAAAACAGTATTCACATATGACCTACATGCAACCCTCCTGAATACTTCAAGTCATCTCTAGATCCCGTATAACACCAATGCGGTGTAAATGCTGCGTGAATAGTCGTTATTCTGTATTGTTTAGGAATGAGAACAAAAAGTCCATACATGTTCAGTACAGATACAATTTTTTAAAAAGACAAGCAACAGACTTGGAGAAAATATTTGCAAAAGGCATATCTGATAAAGGACAGTTATTCAAAATAAGTCATAGAACTCAACAATAAGATGAAAAACCAGATTTTAAAAATGAGCAAACAACCTGGATAGAAAACTTACCAAAGAAGATAGGGAAAAAAGAAGAAGGGAAATTAGCCTATGAAAAGATGTTATACATATGAGATTAGGGAATTACAAATTCAACAACAATATGTACCAATAAGAATGGCCAAAATCTGGGACTGGGGCTGTAGCTCAGTGGTAGGGCACTTGTTCAGCACATGTGAGACAAAGGGCTCAATCCTTAGCATTATATATAAACAAATGAAATAGGTATTGTGTCCATCTATAACTAAAAACAAAACCAAAGGGGAAAAAAACCACAATTTTTAAAAATGACCAAAATCCACGATACTGACAATACCAGATGCTGGTGAGGATGTGCAGCAACAGGTGCTGTCATTCACTCCCAGAGGGAATGCAAAATAGTACAGACCCCTAGGAAGACAGCCTGGCAGGTTCTTACAAAGCTAAACATCTTCTTAACCACTCAATCTAGTAACCGTGCTCATGTTAGGCAAGCGCGCCCACTGAGCCACCCCATTAGCCCCCAAATGCATTAATTATTTAAAAATACCTCTATTTGTACTTTAATGTTCATTTCCCTCCTTAAAAGTTTCCTGAAGTTGTTCTCTTCTACTTCACCTGACACAACTTTTCACAACAGTCAGTAACTATTCCTTGCCCTACTGCTATCTTATGGTAGAACAAAGTTTTCTTTCCAGAGAGATCAAAATCTCTTTGACGGCAGGTCTATAACACCAAGCAGAATCTGCTAGTCGCCACCTACGGCAATGATTCACGAAATTCCCTTGCACGCCTCAGCTGGAGGGCAGTGTGCTCCTGTGTCCTCACAGCTTCTTCACGCTGGAACCTAAGCTTCCTCTAGAGCAAGGCCCTCAGAAAATTGGAATGAATTAAAGAGGAAGAACTCCACCCTTGATTCACAGCTGGTTTTTTCCAGTAGCAGCAGAGCAGGACTAGACTTGGCCTAACCAGTGGAGACTATTTTAAGCTGGGCTGCTCCAGGGAACAGCTGAGAACCATTTTCAACGCAGCCACTGCCCGGGGCCCACCTTGGGAAACACTATCTGCTCCTCTTCTGGGATTCCATACACAGCCAGTAATTCTTGCTAGGAATTAGTTTCTCCTAAAATTTAATCTGTTTTCTTATCCCACACTTCCTTCCTTCTAAAAATATATTTGAATTTAGAATCCACAGTGGACGGTTACTGCTACTGTCTTGAGTTTTGTTTTTTTTTTGGGGGGGGGGGGTACCGAGGATTGAATTCAGTGACACTCAACCACTAAGCCACAACCCTGGCCCTACTGTATTTTATTTAGAGACAAGGTCTCACTGAGTTGCTTAGTACCTCACTTTTGCTGAGGCTGGCTTTGAACTCACAATGATCCTGCCTCAGCCTCCTGAGCTGCTGGGATTACAAGCATGCACCACCATGCCTGGCCTCTCTTTTTAAAAATAGCTTCTACCCAGTTGGCATGTAGGTAGGTCATGAACACCAACAGCAACCAGCATATGAACCGACCCTCCTTTCTCTCCTCCTTACCCTCCTAAGGACCTTGAGAGCTTGCTCACAACTCTCGTCCTGGGCTAGCTGCACAGAACTTGCTCCTTTAAATTAACTTTCTCCACCCCTAGCATTTTTGTTAACCATCTTTTTTTTTTTTTTTTTGGTGCTGGGGATTGAACCCAGAGCTTTGTGCAAGTGAGACAAGCACTCTACCAACTGAGCTATATCCCCAGCCCCAACCATCTCTTTTTTAAAAAAAATTTAATTATTCTACTTAGGTGTACATGATAGCAGAATGCATTTTGATTCATTGCACAAAGATAGAGCACAACTTTTCATTAACCTCCCCCAGTTCAATCTCATCTTCCTGGTGCTGAAATCAAAGTAGCCTGGTCATCCAGGCCACTTCTCCCAAGCATGCTCCAGAGAATTCCTGAAGAACTCTCAGCACTAACAGCAGTTCCATCCCATACAAAACACACTACAGTTTCCCTCTGCGTAGCTTAATTTCTAGGCGTTCTAGATCTTATTTTACATCCAAAACTATGAGTCACTCAAAGGTTAGAAAAACAATAAAGTACACGGATCAGTACTCAAATCCTATTCTCAAGCCGAGCTGCCTGGAAAATCCCCAAAGGTCCATATAGAAGCACATGTCATCCATTTGGAAGCAAAGTATTCCTTCTATTCATCTCCAGGCTCAGTATTTATATTTGGAGTGGCAGGGCAGTGATTAAAGAATTAACAGGCGGTCAGTTCCCCCAGCGTACAGAGCTACACACATACTCCTTAATAATTACAAAAGTGCAAGGAAATGTAAATGATGAAATCCAGGGCAATAATTTCTGAGAGCAAAACTGTGCTCAAAGTTTGCAAGAATTTTTAATGAGACGAGGTGTTTTTTTCAGGAGTCAATTCGTATTACAAGCTCTTTACAAGTTTAGATGGCATCAGATTACACGGTTGATTCCTATGAAGAGTTTAAACCCCTAGTTCTCAACAGAGAAAAAACTAGAGCAGGGGCTGGGATTGTAGCTCAGCGGTAGAACGCTTGCCTTGCATGCATGAGGCCCTGGGTTCGATCCTCAGCACCACGTACAAAGCAATAAAATAAAGACATTGTGTCCATCTACAACTAAAAAAAATATTAAGAAAAAAAAAAAAAAAAAAAGAACTAGAGCATGAGACAGAGAGGAAAATGCAGGATGGGCGTTCCCAGCGCTCTGTCCGCATCGCATCTTACAGGTATTCCCCCAGGGAATGTACATTCCACGCAGAGATTCTGCTGGTTTGTTCACTGGTGCAACCCAGCGCTCAGAACTGTACCGAGCATAGCGCAGGAGTTCAGTGAGTATCTGTTGACCAGAGGAGGCACTTCCTATGTAGCAGGCACAATTTTAAGTGCTTCACCTGTATCTACTTATTTAATCCTTACAACCCAGGGGAATTATCCCTTCTTTATTATGAGAACATTGAGCCACTGACAGGTGCATGGCGGGTCCCTGTTCCTGCCTTCCTCTGGACCTTCTAACTTAACTTGGGGGCGGCAGGGAGGGGCTGAAGCACACACTGTGCCGAGGCATGCAGAGCACACCCAGGGACCACACAGCCACGGCCAGACTCTTAACACCCCACCAAGCTCAGCTGCTCCAGAAGCCTCTCTTCCCAGCCCTGAGCCCCTGTCCCCTGAGCTAATTTAAGAGAGGTATTTAACATGTGACCCACCACGGTGGAAAGAACTGCTGTAAGCCTATCTTGAGTGGCAATGAGGACACTTCTAAAAATGACCATAACCAAGAAGTTGCTACAATATTTAAGCAACATAATACCCGCTTTCACCCTTGGTCTCTTTCCAGGGATATTCTAGTGCAGGTGGGAGCTAGTTCTTACCAGGGAATATAAAAACAGATGATGAAACGGAGATATTTGAAGGCAAGTGACCTGTTACTCCAAGAACCCAAGTTAACACCCTAAGCAGCTTGACGAGGACAGGGCGACAGACACACGGACTACATCCCTCTGCCTCTCGTGCTCACCCCTGGTGCTCTGACGCGCCTTTTCCAAGCCTGAGGAAACACAATTCATCCCCTTGAAAGTGACTTTCTTTGGAGGGGAGACAGGGAGAACCCATATTATCTGAAAAGTTAGTGGCTTATACTCAGATAAAAGGAACTACTTCCTTAAAGATAACCCTCATCTCAGGTCCAAAACTAGAATGTCAAATGCCCCAATGATGTCAAAAAACTTGCTACAGAAAAACCATGCAGAGTATAAGAGGGGAAAAACTACAGTCAATAAAAAACAGATATTCCCCAATGCATGACTGGCCCATTAGTGCTCAGTGCATATAACGGCCTGTAATTAAGAGAGGATGGCTAGTAAACTTTACTAACAGATCAACAGTGAAAACTTCAGCAGAGGATATCTACATGTTTCACAGAAGGTGAACTTAGAAACCACCATCTCCTTAGTCTTCTAAATAACTGTGCCCTCGCTATCAGCCAAGGGGAATTCAATGTTCTAAAAAATACACAAATGAAGGAGATGAGGCCATGACTTGGCTAGGCCAAGGGGCCCAGACTTCTGACATTAAAAAAGAGAAGTTTTAAGTAACACTGTCCCAAAGATTTTTTTTTCATTACCATCCACTACTATGCCAACAGACTCCCAACATGACTGATTCAGAGGGCTGGGGTGGGCAAGAATGTGTTGGGGTGGGTCAATCAGCCATGCATCTGGGCGAGGCAAGCATGTCACTGGTTAAATCAGCAGTCTCCTCAGGATGGGATTCCTCCTTTCCCGCCCACTCCGCAAAACCACCATTCTGAGCAACACGGGCTTAAGAGTGAATAATCACTTCTACTGCAAGGTTTTCTGTGTTATTAAATCTTTCTAAGTTCTCAAGCATTTGTAAAAGGCCTAAAACTTTCAATCTAGTATATGTACTATGCCTCCAATCTTCCATTTCTGGAATTAGAACATGAACGATGATATTCAAAATTTTAATTAAAAAAAATGCACCTTAAGAATCATGTCACTGATACAATAAAAAAAGAAAAAGAAAACATAAACCTGAACTTTTACTGGGCTTAATCGACTTTGTAATAATATACTCACCATCCTGCTATGATGAGGGACCTTGACTAAGTGCTACTCCACTGGGTCACATCCAGGCAGAGTAGCCTCACAGATTCTGGCTTTGGCCTGATAGGCCAGTTTCCACGCATAGGGCAATGCAGTGGCACTCAACCATGACTCTTCCCCAGCTCCTGTCCCCATTCTGGCCTCGCACAATTACTACAGCTTGTCCCCAGTAAAGAGCTGAGAATGGGTTAGGAAAACACCCTTCAGGAGCAGCCTCTATAGTGAGGAGTGCAATCCTTTCTTAATTGTTCCCCTCATTAACCACTTTGGCTTTGTCACTTGTATCTGATGTGGACATTAACATGAGCTGAACTGTGTCCAAAGTTTAATGCTAAAGCTTCAACCTGCAGTAACTGAGAATGTGATTGTATTTGGAGAAAGAACCTTTAAAGAGGTGGCTGAATTAAAATGAGGTTGTTAAGGTGGCCCTTTTCCAATCCATGTCCTTATGAGCAAAGAGAATTGGGATACAAAGAGTTACATGAGCTCGGAGGGACAGCATGTGAAGAGGCAGCCAACAGGGAGCCAGGAGGCGGCCTTGGAGAACCCAGCCCACCAGAACCTTGATCTCAGACTCGAGCTCCCAGAACTCTTGAGAAATGTATTTCTGGTGTTGCAAGTCACCCAGTTTGTGGTGTTCTTTTACAGCAGCCCTAGCAAATAAATACAGAGAACAAGCGCCACAGTTTGTACAACTTTGAAATGTGTAGAGATCTTGCCCAAAGTAGGCATTTCATAAATATTTCAGATGATTGTAACAGTTTCAAAGGTGCTTTAAACACAGAAAAATAGTACTTCATAAATAAACTTCATGCTTTTTAATCACATGCCACAAACTCTTCCTAATCCCTCAGGCCACCTACTCAGCCTCTGGGGTTCCCTTTCCTTCTAAGATGGAGAACAGCAGGTGCCTGATGAGGTTTCATGAGGAAGCGCCCACGCAGTTCCAGCAGGGTAGTGGACAGAAACACTAATTCTACCCCTTCCTCACCAAGTGGGAGATGTGAGCTCATGACCACACTCAGGACAATACTCAGAGCATGAAACAAGACCGTGGCAAAATCAGACCTAGTTCTTCTGATACCCAGGCACCTGCGATGTATTTAACCATTTCTCTGAAACAGAAAAAGACCCTGCCAGATAGCCCTTCCTACCAAAGATAATGCTATCTTCAAGAGTATTGTATCTGAATTCTAGAAAAGCAAAGGATCTCCATAAAAGTCATTAGCTCCTTGTCAAAGCTAAAAGCATCATGAGTAGAAGAGGGATTTTCTATCAATATTTTTAGAATGAGAAGTTGATTTCTTGCCAAAGAAGCTGCGCTGAAGTCATCTAACATCCACGGTCCCTGGGTGAGCTTTGGCTCCTGCTCCTCAGGCAAGAGCCCAGCAGTTGGGGGAGGGCAATCCATGCTATTTCGAAGTCCCCTTGTGAGGGCCCGTTTTCCCCGCACTGGAATGGAAACAGTGGCATGCAGAGTGCAGCTGGGCTGCTGACCACGAGGGCCTGTTTGATCTGAAGGTAGTGGGACTAACGTGGACATCCCATGACACCTTCCCTAGGCCATGCTCATCATTAACTATGCTCCCAGACAGGGAAGATGGCTCGGGATGTGCATGCTTTTGCCCTCTTAAAAAAATATTTCAAGATAAACGGCACTTGGAGCAAGGTAGAAGAAGGAGTGAAGGAGCTAAAGGTAAGCGAGGACCTGTGAACGCTCTCAGGAAACGCCTCATCCTACTGGACACGAGAAGGGTAGAGAGGAAAACCGGGAAGCCCGAGTCCTGTTTCTTGACATGGGACAGACAGCTCCTGAAATGGAGAGCCATAGGTGGCGGTCTCAGGGGTATCACCTTCCAATGTGTCAGTGTCCTCAGGCTGGATCAGTTTTCCCAGCCGCCAAGCCCCTGCTGTGAGGCGAGGCCCCAGGCAAAACACCAGCCCCTGCCTGGGAGCCTTTGAGGAGCAGGAGCCACGAGGAGTTCAAAGGCAAGGGCGGCCTCAGCTGGCACCTCCAAGAGCCACAGGGGTGAAAGGTTACTAAAGCAGGAGCCACTGACCAATAAAACTTGTTTGGCCAACCTTCTCAGTGAAGGGACTAGAGACTCATTCACCTCCAAATACCAGTGTTCCCTAGGCCAGATGAGGGAGCCTCTCAAGGGTTAGCCACTGACCAGCTCTCTGCTGGGACACTTCCATGGAAGAGCTGAAATGTGGATTGGGAACCTTTAATCAAGACCTGTCATCAAAAACAAATAAATAAGAGCACCAGTCATAAAGGAATCTGCCTGGGGTGAAACTTCCCATGTTTGCTATGCTAAAACCAGGAGAAAGCAAGCATGCAGACTATTTGATTAGAGAAGGCAAATATAAAACAAGCCTCACTCCAACCAGGCCCACCTGAAAGGCCTGTCCCTTCTACCAAAAACAGATGCACACCAACACCAGAAGGAGCTCAGGGCAGAACCTGAAAGCTCTCTTCGTCCCCAGAGCTGCCATGGTGACAGCCAGGTCGGGGCGAGGTTCTCAATTCCGTTCCTCTTCCGGGGTGGCGACCTTTCCAGACAATGCCAAGGAGGTGTTCTTTGGCAGTTTTTTTTCTTTTGGGGGCATGAAATACTAACTCAGCAGTGAGGCTGCCAGGCAGCCCTTCCCCATCACCACACACTCCCAGAAAAAAGAAATTTGAGAATCATGGGTCCAATGCCAGGTGCCATTGCTCTGCCCGACCAGAGGCACACGTCCTCCAGAACGTCCTCTAGGACTGCTCGCTGTTGGAAGCCCATCCTCTGACTGAGGGTTGCAGAGGGAAGCTGTGCCAGGGGCCTGAAGGAAACCCTGGGCACTTCCCCAGACTAGACAGGGGAACAGCTGCGCCCTGTGTGTGGCGCTCACTTTTCATGCCTGCCCTTCCCACCTGAGGCTGTCATGTGCTTTTAGCAGGGCTGGCTGGTTCACTGCTAGGCCCCCAGAGAGTCGGACCCCAACCACAGCACAGACGGTCCTGCAGGATGGGAGTGACGCAGAGTGTGGCCCCTCAAGTTCCGACCCCCCTCCAATTCCAAATGCCCCATCTCAGCTAGAAATCACTTTGGCAGCTGATTAGACAGCGGCAACCCTCCTCTTCTATAGCTTCCAATCTAAAAACTTCCAAAGAGTGTACTTGCAGCCACGTCATTTACATAGCTACCTGCAGCTTACTCAGCAGAGACAAGGACATGTGGCTATTCTAAGCTGAAGGGAGTGCAGCTGGCCGCTGTTCCCCACGTGACAAGGCAACTCAGGGATGTTCCTCAGCCCCTTCAGTGTGTCACCAGCTCTGGGCTTCTCATTTCCATCTCATTTCCACAGTGCCACGCTGCTGCCCCCAACCTTCTAACCAAAAGGAAAACCTCAAAGGTCTTTCTAAAGTACAAGTGACATGCACGTAAGACCAGTAGGGCCTGACGAAATCAATCTGAAGCTTCAAATCCCTTCAACACATGCAGACTTCAAACATTGGAAAAGAAACCACTTGCTCCTTCCTATAAGAAAACAATGGAATCTGAAAGATAAAGTGTTTTCCTATTACTAAACCCTTAATCAGAAAGAGCAGTGAGTACATATTTGAATATAACAAACTGGCCTCCAAGCATCTAGGAAAGAGAAAACTATGTTTCCAGCAATGGTTTACGTGGAGCTAATTTCTAGCAGTCTGGTCTGATTCAGTATTAACAGACTTCAAGTGAAGACAATGAAATACACCAACGTGACTGCTGTCAACATTCCCAAGACCAGTAGCACAGAATGAGAGAACTCTGTTATTATGTAAACTACATATTATGCCCTGCCAAAAATAATTTTGATGCTCACAGCATGTCATGGCATCGACGAACTAAATCATGCAAATAAACAGAACAGATTATTATATACATCAGCTTGAAAAGTGAATTGTCTACCAAACATATCAACACTTGATCATTTACAAGTCATTCTTTTGTAAACCTAATAGGTATATAATGAAGTCACAAAACCTATGAGGCATTTCCTGAAATGACCCCCTGCTTCTCAGAACTGCTTGGCAAATAGTCCTACCCTGTGGGACAACAAGCCCCAAAGAGACAGACAATTCTCATACAGACTGAAAATTAATATTTAACACCTTTATTAGAGAGGCCATTCCCTGAAGCCAGGCCCCATGTTGGGGACTCATCACAAAGGATCAACTATGGTTAACCCACTGGTTAGAGACAGTTCTCTAACCAATGTCCAAGAAGGAAATAGTGGCTACTCCACCCGCTGACCTCTTGGACAGGGCTCTGAGCTGAAGAGGGCTCGTGGTTGTCCACTTACAACAACTTCTCACACATCTAAGTTATTTAGCACGTTAAAATTATAGTGTGATTACACCCAGTTCATTGCCCTAAATTAAACTTCTGAACTAACTGCAGGGTATCCATTTAATCACTGGAAAGGATGAAAAAGTAACCCTACCACTTTGGAGTTTAGGGCACTTGGTTTTGCTTTGTCGCTCATTTGGTTTTTGTGCCTAATTGCTCTCCCTACAGGAGCTGTGCGAGTAATAAAATGAATCAGTATTTTTATTGTTTGCTGTAATAAAATTATTTTTGTTTGCTCAATGATAATCCTAGATTAACAGCTCTATGTTTGACTAACATACTTCAAAAATTCCTTGCTTTTACCTCTACCTCAAGTTAAATGACTGTTTTAAATTGAACACGCTTGCAAAATTGCTCACGTCCAAAACTATTTGAAAAGGGAAAAATAATATATTTATGCCAAACAGCAATAAAAGTAGTTAAAAAAAAATGTGTCCACGAGATTTTGCTTATCACTACCAACCCCTTCCTAAAGCTCTAGTCAGAAGAGTAGCGGGAAGACACCAAGTACTTCCTAAGGGCATGTGAGCCCTCCCCTGCCTCTCTGGAAGTCAAGGCCAGAAAGCTGCAAGGTGGAGAGAAAGGATGATCTTTGTGAAATGCCTGGAAAAACATTCTGGGCAAGAGATGCCAAAGATCTTGAAGCTCCCATCAAGCCGTTGGCCGCGGTCCAGGTGATGGTTTTTCCTTCCCCTCAGCTGCTGCTGCAAAAGTTTTCCAGCTAAGAAAGAAAGGCAAAGTGGTAGGGGAGAAAGAGGGGCAGCTTCCATTCTATGCTCTGGGAGGGGAGGCAGAAAGGCCCAGCATCGCAGGCTGACACTTACAGGGGGCTGGGTTGCTATGAAGCACTCTGGGAGGATTACCAAGGGAAGCAATCTACTCTAAAATGGGCAGCATGGCCGAAGGCGTGAGTCCCTTCAAATTCAACAACAGCGATGCTGTGGACACAGACAGGCTGGAGCTGGCAAAAACCTGCCACCAGGGATCTAACCAGTCGGGCTGACAACCTGGCCACCCTAACCCTCCGGGTTTGCCAACCTCACACACATAAGCACGGAAGCACAGATCGTGGGGGAGTGGCACTTCTAATCGTGGGATGGAAACCAAAGCCCGTGGAAACCTCTCTCTGGCCAGCCCTGACTGCTGGCCTGCCAACACCGACAGCGAGGGTCAGGACCTACAGAGGTTAATTACCTGGCTAGACTTTCACCTCCAGATTGCTGCTCCACCACCAGGTCTCTTCTGCCTGGCATTTTTCTTCGATTTTAATATCAGAAGTTTCACACACCCGCCTGAGCTCCTGAACTCAGCAGAAAGGCCCATATAGCTGTCAGCAAACTGATAAGAACTTTCAAATGACTCCACAGGGCCTCTTTATAGAGAAGAGCCAAAGAAGCTCATAAAGAAAGAGGGCAGGGGCCACGGAAACCAGCCGCTCACACTGTTTTAACGTGGCATTAAAATGAGCCACAGATTTATGGGAGTGTTTTAGCCCCTGGCCTGAATCATCTGGGGGCTGGGGCTCCACTCTGCTCTCCGGTGGGACTTCAAATATGGGATGGAGCTGCTGAGAAAAGGCTGGGGGAAGGGAGGCTAAGGTAGCAAAGAGAAGAAAAGGGGAGACACAGTACAGCTTGAGAACCCCACTAGAACTCCTTCTCCTTCCAGTAGGGTGTGAGCAGCTGTTTCTAAAGGTATATGAGCAATCCTCTCAGATCCCCACAAGCTGTCCCGTATCTGTAGTTCATGCCCATTAGACTCCAGGTCTTCAGCTGCTTATCAACCAGATATCAATTCCAATTTTAATTTTCCTCTACAAGTTCATTTTGGTTCTAATTTTTTAGTTCAAAAAAAAGGTAAATAAAATAATAATTTGGCAGAGAATAGATTAGAGAAAAAAAGGAAAAAAGACAGTATAAAATTTTTTCACTGGAAAGGGGGAAAAGAGTAGTAATACTTTATCCTAATGTGTCACTGGATTAAAACAAAAAGGCCAGCTATGGAATCACTGCTTTTCCTCCCATAAGCCATTCTGATCTTAACAGAAAAACATGGAGGTGAACCTCCTTCTATGCCAAGATGTAAAAAGTACACCCCAATTCACAGGACTAAATTTTGTTTCAAGTTTCCAAGCCCAGAAGCAAATGCATAAAACATCAGTGTTAGTAACTTGCTGTGGTTTCTCAAGACCATGCTCCTTACAAGGACCCTTCCTCCAAAATTCAAATGCAGACCCAGGGAGCTCTCCCAAATGCCTGCCTGTGTGGAGCCAGGCTAACCAACGTGACGGTATTAGCAGCCCCGGTTTGGATGGGAAAACCGAAGCCTGGGACAACCTGCCCCTCGTCCTGAAGCTGGCAAACAGATGGCAGAGACCAGAACTCGAATTCAGGTCTCTGCAACTCGAAGGCCCACATGCTTTCTGCTACCACACCTTCTCAACTTTTTAGACTGAGACCCAGAGCTAGAAACTCAAGAACATATTTTCTATGACAACTCAGACCTGAAATAAAGGTTTCAGGAAATATTTACCCCTATGTATACTGCTTTCTGATAGTTTCCTATTTCATTTAAAAAATAAAACCCCAATCAGGATGCACTGCATTACCTCATGGTATATTAATGAACCATTACTTGAAGCATGGAAAACACAACAGTGCCCCATGCTCCTCACTCCCCAGGAAATCCACTGGACTGGGAGCCAGGAGACTGGGGTTCCAGCTCGACCCGCCCTAGGGATGTGTTCTCAACAACACTGGGACTCTAGGGCTTTCCGGTCACTTGTGATAAATGAGGGATGGGTTGTATAACTTCTAAGGCTTGATTTTTTTTTTTCTGAACTCCTTCCATTACACAGCCTCCCCCGTCTTCACATATCTTTCCATTTTTCTCCACTTGCTACTTCCCTCTCTTCCTTCCAGTTCTCTAGAGTTCCCTACCGCTGGCATTCCCAGTTTTTCCCCCAACCAGCACCTCTTACCCACTCACCTCTGCTACAGGTGTCCCCAGGTAAAGGCCAGCAGCCTCACAGATGGGCCTCCCTTCCTCCCACAGACTACGCAGTCCTTAAGACTCCTTACCTCCTGACTTGCCCTCATCCTGGGGTCGCTCCTAACACCCCTCAGCATAAGCAAGCACACAGCACTCCCGGCCTCATCACTCACCCACCATGAACGCACTCTCACCAGCAACCTAGGGGCCTTTCTTAAGACAGGATCAACGCCCCAGGTTTTTTTAATCTCTTCAATGTGCCAGCACAATATTATGAACAAAGCAGATGCTTAAAACATTTGACTTCTTTGCATAATGAAATTAAGGACCCTAGTCATCTTAAATTTAGAGAATGCTTACATTGGCTGTTCTAGGAAAAGTTACCAGATCAACTGAAAATGGTGTCTCAGCAAGAGGAGTGACCCAGCAGAGATGGAGTCCCATATACTACTTGGTTCTATTTGCCACAGACAAGATATACCCAGGCTGCCAGGGAGGGCAGCTCTATGGTCTCTCCATCTGGACTGTCAGGATTTAAATCTCAGAAGCTATACAGAACAATTGCATCAGTCCAAATCTTAAAGACAGGAAAATTTATTTACAGGCCCCAGTGCACTATAAATTTGAGACAGTTCTATTAAAATGCTTTTCTTGGCTTCCCATCAGATACTTGGTAAAAGTCTTTTTCCAACAAGGTTCTTAATACCAAAGTTGGAAAAAAGAAAGTTAAATACATACACAAAATTGCTCTTCCTTAAGAGTTCCAAATAATACACACAGGAAAACCCAAACACACAGTTCTCAGTGCTACCGAAAAGAACCTCAGGAAATCTGAAAGATACCAGAAGTGATCCTCCCCCCCAACCCCCAGGCCCACCTAGGCTCTCTCAGGGGCCAAAGGACCTGGCTCTGTGTCGGAACCATAGTATCGGTTTCACTTGCATAGGAAGAACTCCAGGGATCGGTCAGCGTGCTCTTTAAGGGGGAGCAATGCAGTAGCTCTTCTTTTTTTTTTTGCGAGCCGGGACTGACCCGAGCCTGGGGTATGCTAAGCACACACTCTACCACTGAGCTACACCCGAGCCTGATGAAGGAGTTTGTAAGGGCAAGTTAGAAAACTGAGACTGAGAAAGACAGCCTGGAGTGGCACACAAGGTCTGGAAAGGAATAATTGGCATTTTTTTAAAGCCCTGAGAATCTAGTTTATGTACATAAAAAAATTCTCGATTTCATAGCTGGGCGGGGTGAATAAGAATGACAGACATTACAATCCTGGAAATTAGAAGTGAAACCTTTTCCACATTCCTCTAATATATTTCCAGGGATGTGTCCAGCCTTAACTGTCTCAAGCAACCACTTTTGGGAGAAGACTAGTCAATTAAGTAGTCGGCTTGAATTATTGGGAGTTCAGCCCAGCCTCGCCCGCAATGCAGGCCCAGCTCCTCTGCGGTCTGAACCGCTGTGGGCAGCAGAGCAGCGTGTGTTCCCGCCTGTCCCCACATGCTGTGTGGTCCTGGGAGGATTACTTCAAGTCTCTTTATCCTCGGTGTCTTCACATAAAAAATCTGGATTACTCTTCTAACGGCCTGTCTCACTCCTCTGTTGAAAGTCTGCTCTGTAAACGCCACTTGTGTTGGGGGTGGGGAAGTAGGGAGAAACGACAGACTGCTGTGTAACTGTCAGGGACAGGACAGTGGAGCCAGCAGCACCGGAACCCACAGGCACTACATAGGTCTAGGCTGCCAAGGTTTCCAGACACAGAAGGGTTTACACCTTGAAGCGAATCACAGAACACTTCTTAAAAAGAAAAACTTAAACATTCTACACAGAAAATTTTACAAAGCACATTATATAAGATCCAGTATTTTAAAAATATATATGCTAAATAAAATTGAACCTTAGCTTAAAGATTCAGGATGCCCATTAGCAATAGCTGTGGAAGGAATAGAGATTTCAATGTTCAGATTGATGGCAAGGCTCATTTGCAAGTCAGAAGCCAAACAATGAAAACCAAACAAACACACACTCCTTTGAATTGAGGGATTCTACCGCCTTACTATGATATGCCCAGGACATGGCGAACCCTGAGAAATGCCTGTGCTTCCGTCAGGAGGCTGAGAGTTCCTTTTCATACCAGACTGGCATTTCAGAGACCCTAGCTTGTAGTCCCCTTTTCTTTCCTTTCAGATTTGTGGCTTCTAAACTATGGTGACTCTGGAAACCAAATATCATAATTCAATGTGTTAAGATTGTGTGTAAATAAATAAAATGAGAGCCCCAGGTAAGGGCTCTTACACAAACAAAGCACCCACACGTGGTGCCCAGATCACAGTTAGAGCTCACTGGTTGGGAGGGGCACTGGTGGGGACAGGCACCACACACCTGGGTTTCTTTTGTTAAACCGAGTGTTTTGACTTCTTCCTAAGCAGTCCACGGTATCTCTGCAGCACGAACAGTTGGTACACTTAACAGGAAAACACGAAGGCACGCGGAGATGGAGCAGTGTCACAGACTGAGAGGACACTGGCCTCTCAACTCACCCGCATGTTAAAGGCTAGAGAGCAGAGAAGATGCTGAGTGTTTCTGCCACCTCAAAGGCTCCCAGTCAATTGAGTACAAAGAAGAGTTCAAAGGCAAGGCAGGCTCCTGACTTCCACCTCCTGGTGTGGCTGAGGTGAGAGGTCACTGCTGGTGGAGCCACTGACCAATAAAAGAATGTTTGGAAACTCTGCTCAACAGATAAACTGGGGATCCACTTACACCTCCCCCACCCCCAGACATTCCTAACTATACAGCCTGAGTCCATCCAGCCTGCCAAGACCCTCGCTTGTCTGCCTTTTCTTGTGGATCAAGGGGGCCTGGGATACGAACATGCCATTTGACTATAGAGAAATGTTTATTTGCACGCCTCCTCCTGCCTTCCAAAGTAAGAAAATGCCTCATGCTAAGCCTGCCTCAGATGCCACCTCCAATCCATCTGTCCTGACATTAGCCAATGCCTCCTCCCACTTCAGGCCCCTAATACGCTGCAGAAAACTGGTGTCATCCCCTCCACCTTCTCCTCCAGATGACCAGTCGCCCTTGTGGGCGGGTCACAGATTCCTTACCATCACCCATACTCCCCATGAAGACAACCACTAGGGCTTCAATAAACCCATTAACTAGCTACTTAGCTTGTCAGACAACTAAGGGGCAACCGATAAGTCAGCTTTACACTCTCAGGACTATCATCCTCTACTGATTTAAGGAACTATTTACCCCCAAACCCTCGTGAGTCCCCCAAGGTGGTCCAGGACCTGTGTGTGGACACTGCTGGCTGGTGACCTTCGGGAGTGTTTCCCAGTGATGCTCTTCTCAGTTGCACTTTCCTCCAAAACTGTTCCCTAACTACAGTGCTCACTGAGCTCGCAGCTCCAGCCTCACATTTAACTTCGTGGCAGCTCCACTGCCATAGCTAAGGTCAGGGGGAACTGAACACCTTCTCCTTGTCAGGGAGAATGTTTTCTCCCTTGAACAACTGGACTCCCAAGGCACAGTTAGGATTTGGGCCCGTATCCACTAGTGCAAGTGTAGCCTTTCCAACTCGAGGCTGCAATACCTTTCTTACCAAGATCCCACCCCACATTTCCGGATCAATTAGAAACTCGAACTCTCTCTTATCCAGGAAGTGCAACCTCCCAAGCTGAGCACTGCTGCTTCTTCAATGAGCATCAAAGAGGACAGCGCTATGAAGAGTAGCAGCTCAGGGCATTTGGGACTTCTTGGAAAGATTCAAACACAGAAAATGAGTCACTTAAAAGTGGATGGAGACCTCTGCTGGCTACAGCTGTCCACGCAGCTCCCTTAAGAGGGCCCATTTCCTCAGTCTCAGTTCATTCTGGCAATCACCTAGGGGGACTAAGCCATCAGCCACGAATGCCCCTAGAAGTTCATGCCTGTCTTACAAGATGACCCAAATCTGACCTTCCTTAAGAGAATTCACTAAGATACAGCACTTTTTCAGAATCAGAGGAATGCCTTTTTTTTTTTAACTTACTCCTACCAAGATCAAGTTAAACAGATGGAAGGTAAACAGAAGGCAAAGTGACAAGCACAGTTTGGAAAGAGCATACTTTGTTACAGAACAAAAAGAACCTTCAGTCTCATTGCTACAGTCCCCCAAACGTCAACAGGAAAAAGCCTGGTCCCCCGGCAGGCAGCACTGGAGATCTGAGACCTTTAAGAGCTGGGCCTCATGGGAAGGAAATCACTGGGAGTGTATCCTCAAAAGGGCTTGTGGACCCTGACCCATCCTCTTTTTCTGTGTCTTGACTAGAAGTGATGTGACCACTCACTCCAAGTGCTTCTGACACTGCTGTCTACCACCCTCATCAGAGGCCAAGCCAGTGGGCTGCTAGATCTTGGACTTGAACCTCCAAACAGAGCTGAATTAACCTTTCTCCTGATAAGCTAGCTGATTGCTCAGGCACCCACTGTAGTGACACAACGCTGACCAATGCACTCTGATCTCACAGATGACTTCTTATCAATAGAACAGTGGGTTTCAATCAAATAAATTTTGTCCCCCCACCCCAAGGGGGACTTCTGCAATGTCCAGAGACATTTTTAGCTGTCATAACTTGGGGGAGAGGAGGATGCTACTGGCATCTAGTAGCACTTGAATCCAATCATCCTTTATACCTAACTGGGAATTACTTCAACCAGATCATCTCACACCTAGCTGGGATCAGTCTAGTCTAGAAATGTGGGCCTGGAGGAGAAAAGAGGTTGCTTTGGGCACATGGAACACTCAAGAGAAAGGGAAGCAGACTAGCGGGCACCATGAGGAGCTGCGTACCGTCAGAGCAGCACCAGGAAGGAGGCCCAAGAGCCCTTGCTGGGGAAGCTGGCATAGCGCAGGGTGCTCACCACCCGTGAAGTTAACTGGCCTTGTCAGCAGAGGTGTGCGGGGGAGAAGAGATGACTGCTGAGCTGTCACTGTGGTCAGGGAGAGTAGTGGTCGTGCTAGGAACAGGAGTTCATGGAGTTCTAATGGCTCCATGGAACACGAGAGATCATTTAGCCAAGCCCTTCATTTCATAAATAAGAAAATGAGACCCTAGGCAGCATGGGTGACTTATCATGGTCATGCAATTAATAGAGACAGAGCCAGGGCTCCAGCCCAAGCCCTCTGACTCCAAGTGTGTCTCTTGGAACCCACAGAGTGTACAAGCACCCTGTTTTCAATGACTGCACTCATTCCATCTCAGCGGTCATGACTCTGAGCCCACCACTAAAGCGACCAGGCGCTGGCCACAGGCCCGTGGTTTCTGCAGAACAGCAGCATTCTGTGAGCTGGCAGCCGGGCCTCTGCTCTGAAAACCAGTGACTCCTTCTCAACCCGGAGGACTGGTAGGCTGGCGGGGAGGGAGCGAAGTGTACAGGATCTGCTCGATTTCACCTCCCTGGTTTCTTCTTATAGAATGTAATTCAGCATATGATTCTATAATTAGTTTCATTCATAAATACAGAGACCACAAAAAGTAACACAAGGAGCACAAACACCCTGATGCTTCAAAGGACATTCTCCTCTGCATCAGTTTCTAAGAATCAAAGGTTTGGAATAAAAACCTAAAGATCTTAAAACTGATCTCACAATTCACTAAAATCCTAATGAGGTAGTAGTTAGGCAACAGTGGGAAGCCCAGAAACTTAAAGCAAACATGAGCACACTGAGATAGACAGCAGGGCGGCTCATCAATACCTGACCTGTTTTCCAATTAGAATGCCAACTGTAGGCCAGGTGCAGTGACGCATACCTATAATCCCAGAAGCTTAGGAGATTGGGGCAGGAGGATTGAGAGTTCAAAGCCAGCCTCAGCAACAGAGCGAGGCCCTAATAAGCAACTTAGTAAGACCCTGTCTCTAGATAAAATATAAAAAAAGGCTGGGGATGTGGCTCAGTGGTTAAGTTCCCCTGGGTTCAATCCTTGATACAAAAAAAAAAAAAAAAAGCCAAAATGTTTTCACAGATGAGGTTTCTGAGGCTCAGAGTAGGTAGATCCTTGCCCAAGGGCACACAGCTTGTATCCAGCAGAGCTGACATTCAACACAGGCAATCTAAGAACCTACAGACTTCATTGCTGTGTGATACAAAGTTTGGTATTCCTATATTTTGGATAAATGTCCCCAGTGGCCCATGTGTAAAAGGCTTGATCCTCAGACAGTGGTATCAGGGGGTGGTGGAACCTAGACGGCTTCAGGTTACTGGGTGTACTGTAAAGGGGACCCTGGTCGTCCTGCCCGCCGCCCACCTCTCTGGCCTACCAGCCATCAGATGAGCAGTTTTGTTCCACTGTGTGATCCCAGTTGGCGTGCTGGCCTGCGGGAAAAGAATGGGAGAGAGACAAAGCAACAAGTGTGCAAGTCGAGGGAGGAGTGGCCACTGACACCCAAGGGGGGCACCCGAGTGTGGTGAAGGTGGGGCTGAGAGCAGGAGGGCAGACTGCGAACAGCGGGCACAGAACCCCAGAGCCTCCTCAGGGCACAGCAGAAAGAAGCCCTCGCTCGGAAAGAAGCCCATGGCCCCTTCTCTGGCCAGGGTTCACGGCAGGGCCCGCCTCTTTTACCGCAGGCCAGCACACCATGTTGGGAGCACACAGTGGAACAAACCGCTCACCTGATGGCGGGGAGGCCAGAGAGAGAGGGTGGGAGCCGAGCTGAAACTGAGGGAGCAAGCCCAGAATGTTCCAGGCTCTTCCCCTGCCCATCTCCTACAGAGGATTTGGAAAACAATTTAAAAAGTTTTTTAAAATATATTTTTAAAAAAGGAAACTGAAAAAACAAATATGTTACCAATCTGAAGATAAACTTTTAAATTTCTAATTCCAGTAAGATTTCCTCCAGGAGAAAGAAAGACAAGTAGGACTCATTGGGAGGCCCAGAGGAGTCCTTCAGGCAGTCAGAGCCGCCCAGGGAAAGGTCTGGAGAGGGAGGAGAGAGCTCCATCAGGCAGGAGGGAGCGCTTAGTTACCAAGGCTGCTGAACTGGGAACCCAGGGCGTGTGCACAGCAGCACTGTCACGTCACAGCCACACAGAAACACTGCCCTGGAGCAGCTCAGACTCCCTGTCTTAGTCACTAGCACCATCACCTGCTGCGACTGTGAACCTTCCCAAGGGCTTTGACCTGATATCCATACGACACTGTGGTGGGAAGACCCTGAACCACAGCAGGCTTTCCCTGGTGGGGTCTGAACATCCTGACAGTTCATATTTTGAACCTTACTTGACGCAACTCACCTGGCCCTGCTCTCCTATCATTTAGGTTAGGTTAGCTGACACAGGAAACCCTACTCTGGCAGTTGGCCACTGTCCCTGTGTCCAAAAGCTGCGTCCATCTCCCCCCAGGGCTGCTTGGCGTTGGCCTCTCACCTGTCTCTGCATTTCCTCGATCTGTCTTTGTGGGATGCTCTGCAAAATACCGTACACGTCTGACATCTTCTCTTCGGGAACCACCACAGATGCTCTGGAGACAACAGAGAAGCAGTTTACACACACAGTCCCCCACAGAAAGCTCTTTACATAAAGTCTTGTTTCATTCTGATGAGCAGAAACAAGACCTGAGCCTCCTTCAGCCCTCCCTTCTCCTGACCAGCCTTCTCCAGGCAACGGCTCAGCAGCTCGGATCCCTCCCTTCCACTCCACTCCCCTTTCATGCCGCCTCCACCTCGCTGGTGCGCCCAGTCACACTGGTATTCTCTCAGGCACTTCACGCTGTACTCTGTCCTACCACAGGGCTTTTGCATGTGAAATTCCACCTCCCAGGCATGCTGATTTCCACTCTTCTTTGCCCTTTCTACATTAACTGCATTACTTTTAGCTCTCTATGCAAATCCATTCCTTTATTCACAATTTATTTATAGAGGACCTACTATGTGCTGGGCACTGGGAACATAACAGGGGACAAATCAGTCGAGGAGGGAGAGGTGGTAAGCAGGCCACAGGAATGCCAAGTATGCTCCAGGCAGGACTAACAAGGAAGCAGCGTGTCAGTTATGTTCTAGGAACAGCAAGCAAGCCACTACGGCCTGGAGCAGAGTAAACAGGATGGAGAACACCAGGAACCAAGGAGGGACCAGAAGGAGGTCACAGCAAAGCAAACAAGGATATGGGACTGTCACACAGAAACCACTAGGAGGTGTTAAGCAAGGCCTGGCAGCCTGTGATCATGCTCCAACAGGATTGTGCTGTCCAAAGTGTCAGAACAAACTACAGGAAGAGAGCACAGGAGCAGCGAGACCACGGGGACCCCTGCAGAAGCTGGCAAGATACGCTGACAGAGGAGAACTGGTGAGAGAAGAGGCTGGGCCCGTGGTCACATATCAGTCACAGTGAGACAGGAAGGGAGGGTTCAACAAGAACTACCTACAGGGCATTGAGCAGAGTTGCCAGTTACACTCATATAAGTTAAAACCTAACCCACTTTGCCCATTAGGCTAGTCCATGAGGACGGACGCCGCCTGCTCCACTCACCAGCGCAGCCCGAGCGCCTGGCAGGTTGCCTAGCAGTAAACGGCTAGGGCATTTATTAAATAAGTCAGTCATTTCTACTACAAAGATGGGAAAACTGAGGCTCAAAAAAGATTGAACTGTTTGCCGCAGTCACATGCTAGCCAGAGACAGAGCCGGTTATCTGACTTCAACCTGGAGCCTCGCTACCTCTTCTCCGTAATTACAACTACCCGAGCCGATCTCAATTCTCACAGAAATGTCTGTTCACACCCCGCTCAAGTCACCAGCCCTGAGAAGCCCTCACTGGTCCCACCACCTACCAGCTACCTCCTTTTCACTTTTCTAGCATCCTGTCCTGCCAGGGCTATGTCATGTCACAGTTTTTGTTAATTGCTGGCTTAGTTGTCGTTTTTAGTAGTTCCACTACTAAAAACCATGAGCTTCTTGGAGCAAAGGTCTGACCTTGAGTATTCTGGTATCCCTATATCTGACAATGCCTGGCAAATAAAAGGTGCTCAATAAGTTTTCATAGGCAGATAAATGGAAGAAGTACCTCATCACTTCTCTATGATATAATGAATAACTTCACATTCTTTTCTGTTCTGAGTTTTGACAGCACCCCTGTGCATACATCTGCTGTGGCATTTACCACAGAAGGCTGGACAGGTTGAGCATCCCTCCTACAAAAGTCCAAAATCCAAAATGCTCCAAAATCTGAAACCTTTGGAGTGCCAACATGATGCTACAAGTGGAAAATTCCACACTGTGAAATTGTTTCATGCACAAAATTATTTAAAATAATGTATAAAATTTCCTTCAGGCTTTAAGGTGTATATAAAACATCAATGAGCCACATGCCATGGTGCAAGCCTGTAATCCCACAGCTTGGGAGGCTGAGGCAGGAGGATCATGAGTTCAAAGCCAGCCTCAGCAAAAGCAAGATGCTAAGCAACTCAGTGAGACCCTGTCTAAATAAATACAAAATAGGGCTGAGGATGTGGCTCAGTGGTCGAGTGCCCCTGATTTCAATCCCCAGTACCCACCCCCCAACAACAACAAAAAAAATCAATGAATTTCATGTTTAGATTTGGGTCTCCTCCCCAGAATATCTCATTATGTGTATGCAAATATTCCAAAACCCAAAACACTTCTGGTCCCCAGCATTTCGGATAAAAATGCTCAAGGAATACTCAACCTTAATCAGTGGTTTGTCTTGCCACCCACTCCACCCCAGGTCCTTGTCTCCTCAAAAGCAAAAACTGTGTTACTCACAATAGGCTTTCAATAAATACGGGATGAGGGCTGGGGCTGGGGCTCAGTGGTAGAGCGTTTGCCTAGCATGTGTGAGGCACTGGGTTCGATCTCCAGCACCACATAAAAATCAATAAAATAAAGGTCCATCAACAATTTAAATAAATAAATAAACATGGGATCAATAACTAAATGGATGAATTAGTGCTATTTACATTGTTCAAATACCTGTGGAGATCAGACTTGGATAAATATCCAAAAAGTCAAGAGATAAGACAGCAGTCAAGCATCTAAGGCAAGGGCAGGACCAAGGGGGACACAGCTAAACAATCAGTTTCCAACAATCAACCACCAAAGCCTCAGGGAAATGAAATCTAAGAACAGTGGGCAAGTCCATGAACAGCATGAGGCAGGATCCCCACTGTGCCTGTCCCTGGGGATGTTTCTAAGTTTATATGCAGGCAGAGGCTCTCCACTACTAGCCAGTACATTGTACAAATTCAAGAGAAACTCTGTAGCAGTGGCTATCTGTGGTGGCTACAAATCAGATTAACTGGTGGTTTTAAAATTCAGGATCCCCAGGATAGGGCCAGGAATGGTGGCACACACCTATAATCCTAGTGATTTGGGAGGCTGAGGCAAGAGGGTCACAAGTTTGAGGCCAGCCTGGGCAACTTAGCAAGACCCTGTCTCAAAATCAAAAATAAAAAGGGATGGGGATGTAGTTCATGGAAGAGAGATTGCCTAGCACGCATGAGGTGCTGGGCTCAACTCCCAGTACCAGAAAGAGCAAAAATAACTCTTAGGTGAGCCTACCCCTCTGTCAGTTGGAAACTACTACTCTAGACTAGGAGCTGGGAACTATTTTGTGGAAAGGGCCAAATAGTAAATATTTTAGGTTTGGTAAACCGCACAATCTCTGTGCAATTATTCAACTCTGATCAAATAACATTACAACAGTTTCAATCAAATTTTATTTACAGAAACAGCCATCCTGCATATTTGGATCAAAGGCCTCAGTCTATGCACTTCTCTAAGCCAACGTACTAAGCTTCCAGATGGGAAATAAAACAGAACAGTCCAAAGGAATACAGGTTGGCCATCCCTTATTCAAAAAGCTAGACCAGGGTGCTTCAGATTTGAGATGTTTCAGATATTGGAATATTTGCATACACAATGAGACACCTTGGGGACAGGGCCCATGACTGAATAAGAAATTCATTTATGCCTCACATACAACCTATATACAGGGACTGAAGGTAATTTCATAGTGCACCTGCATTTTGATTGGGACCTATCATATGAGGGCAAGTGTGGAATTTTCCACTGGCGGCATCATGACAGTGCCCAGAGAATTTCTGATTTTGCATTTTCAGATTAGGTATGCTTACCCTGTCACATTACAGTCACCGAGGGGCTGTTGATTTCTACTGCTCACAGACCCACTAGCTAAAGGTGATGAGATGGTAATACCCACCTCTTCCAGTCAAGAACTTCAGAGAAAGGCAGAACATAGGAGTCGGCAATGACCACCGGGACACAGCCAGCCTGGAGTACGTCACTTAACACGGCCTGGCCCAGCCGAGCACCACGAAGGACCACACAGAAAGTAGCCTCCTGAGGAAGCAAAAGCAGAGGGTAGGGATTACCAACCAGCCTTGAGGATCCCTCAGACCGCAAACCCCCAAGGCGTAAAACCAAGAGACACCGAAGCACCTTGATTCAGAAAAGCCAAAAGGTAACAGTTCACACGTGTCAAACGTGACAAGCTTCACTGGCTGTGGGCCTTCCTGTTTCTACTCTGCGGTATCACTTCAATGCCACCTGAGCTGGTGTTCTGCACGTGTTCAAAGCCAACACCAAAGTCTTCCTCTGCACAGGCTACCTCATGGCCTCCTGCAGCCTAGCTTCCTTCAGCACCAGGGGACTACGTGAGCACACTAGGGCCACTGCCTGAACATGCTTACAGCGCTTACTGCAGCCCCTCCTGGTAGGGGACACAGGGCTCTCCAAAGGAGCCCCTAAAGGGAGGGCATCGAATCTCTATTCATCTCCCTACTCCCGGGGCTTCTAGCAGTGTCTGCATGCAGAAGACATTCATTTAAGGAATGCAATGCCTTTGAAAAGACATGAAGACAGATATATTTTTTTCTAGAAACAATGAATCTAATGAAAGAAAGATCTAAAAAAAAAATCTCTTCTTGACTCACTCCCTTAAATGCCTCCCCACAATGTGCAACTGCTTGAGAAAATGACAGATGAACACAGAAAAAACAGCTGGCTACAGCCAAACCAAAGCAAGGAAAGACTCATTCTCTAACACTCAGGTTCTCCAGTGTTTACTCCTTCAAAGAAAAAATGTTTAAAAATACAACATTATCTAATCTTTATAGAAAAGGAAAATTCAGAAAAGAAAAGAAGCGAAGAAACTCAATACCCCAAAACCCCTCCGGAGAGAGAGCAAGATGGAGCAAGAGGGGAGCAAGGGAGCCCGGGGGCACCTGGCGCTCAGGCAGAAGGCTCGGCCTGACAGAGTGGCGCCCACATGTGGACACGCATGCTGTAACCACCTTTCCTGTCTAAGTCAAGGGTTACTAAAATGCTCCTGCTCACACCACCACTGTTATCAGTCAAACACTCCACAGGCAGATGCCGCATTTCTTGAGAGAAAGTATTCTAACAATCTCAGTATGGACACACTCTCTAGAGATTTAAAAAAAAAAAAACAAATCACACCAGCTCCTTGATATTTCTCCTTGAACTAACCTGAGTTTTAAATATTTATGTGAACAAGGCTCAGATTCTCCTTCCCCAGCCCCTGTGCCCTTGGAATGCTAAACGCTCACCTCTAAGACACCCCCACAGGGGTGGTCGTCTGTGGCTGTGGAGGTGCTGCTGTACCCATGACTGAAGTAAAGGGTGACAAAACCCAAAAACCCAAATGAAAACAACCCCAAAACTCTCCCCTCCCAGGGAAAGCTGACGGCAGCCTCGGGGGCTAGCATAGCCCAGCAACACGAGTTGCCACCTGAAAGAAGAATGTCTCTGGACGGGCCCGTGAGCACAGAGGTAAAGCAAATGCACCTGCCTGCTTTGTCTAAGTGGCTTCCTGTAAATCTACCAGATTTGCATTTTTGAAGTACAATGAATATTCGAAAGGAGTATGAACCCTCACAGACCAAGCTTATCATGAACACAATACACCAGACACCCAGGCACCTGAAGGTCCAAGCATATGGCAAAGAGCGACACTACGTTTTCTCCTCCCTTTGGGTGATGTTCCCAGTTGCATGCGGAAAACAAACAGCTCCTATTTGCTAGGGTCAGCTTCAGCCCCTGGAAGTGACCTCTCCTGAGCCCAACAGAGGTCATGAGCGACACTCACCTGCAACACCTGGGGGTAATCGAAGACCTGGTGCTTGTGGCAGCGCTTGCGGACAGAGAGGAGGCCCTCTGAGAGATTGGTGCACTTATCCAGCACCAACACTGACTCTCCATGTTTGGCCTGCAGAGCATCTAGGTCCTCTCTGTACTCGGGATGGACAGCCATCTGAGAGGACAGGAGGAAGTATCGCCGGGGACTACAAAGGAGAAGAAAAGGTGACTGGACGCCTGCAGTTGGAATGTCAGTCGAGGTTAGACAAACTCTGATATTCAACTTATAGCAACAAATGTTGCCTTACCAGTTGTGATCTTAAATACTACATACTGGAAGAAAATAAGGTATTATTTGTTCACATTCTGAAATAGTCTGTAATCATAAAAATTTTACTGGGGAAAGTTCTTAATGTCGTGAGGAAGTGCTCATATTATGCCACGCCTGGACAGCACGCTATGTGTACATGCCTAGAGCACTTGCTATGAATAGTGTGTATGCAGAGAGACATAAGCTGACTGCCTGGTTATTTGAAAAGAACATCCGAATGTTATGATTAGTTAAATCTGATTTTCAGATCTGAAAAGAAACTGAGAGCTGGCTGCATTCTACAAACCGGGAGGCAGGGCATTCTACTTGATGGGTGACACAATAGAATGGCATTCCCACATCATGGAGAGGCTCCAGGGAAAGAATCCCCAATGTCAAGGCCACATGGACAGTAATGGAAGCTGAAAACCAGAAGTGGCAAAAACTATCTTCCCAAAGCATAGAACCAGCATCAACATGTGGGTGTCCAAAGATGCTTAAAAGAAAATAGGGGCAAAAAGGATTTCCAAGAGTCTAGTGTTACACAGATCTCCATAAGAGACAAAAATGTGAACATAACAGCCAGGCACGGTGGCACGTAACTGTTGTCTCAACTAGTCAGAAGGCTGAGTCAGGAAACCAGGAGTTCAAGGCCAGTCTGGGCAACAGAGGAGGACTGAATCTCAAATAAGCAAATAAATAACAGTGAACACTGTTATTTATTAAGTTAGTAAGTCGGAAGTCAGGGGAAAGATTTTGAGGAGCCAGATGGAAAGTAATTCCCTCCTGGAAGGCAAGACTCCCACAAGGCAGAGGGGGTCCAAGGCATGAGGGCTCCGTAGGCTTGACAACTACTAGGCCTCACCACCCAAGAGAAGACACGTAGAGAGCAGGTCCAGGAGAAAATGAAACCCCACGGGACCTGCAGGCAGCACCACTTGGTCCAGCCCAAATGGCTCATCCAAGAGAACACCAGGGCTCTGCGCATCACAGGCAGCACCGTCAGGTAAGCCAGATGACACCACGCTTCCGGAGAAACCAAAAGCCTGTGGGTTGTGCACTTGTCTGTTTTGCTTGCTTGCTTCTCCCCCCTTCGTTTCCTTCATTCTTTAGAGTCTCTAGCGGAGGAGAGCCTTGCCCGAGGCACCCACAGCCAAAGAGGAGTCCCTCTCCAGCTGAGGAGGTCAGTTTCCTTCCTGCAACATGAAGATCCAGGGCAGAGCGCGCCAAGCAACAAGTGAGGACAGTGAACACCTGCCCACCAGCCAGAGCCGCTGAATAAACCCAGAGAGCAGCACAGCATACTCCACAGCCAGCTGCTGTGACGCCCCTGACCCTCTCTTGGCGATTTCTTTGTTCAGCTGAATTAAGGGCAAAAGGGCATTTCCCACATTACAGTTAGGACAGAGCGCAGCCAGCAGATTTGCCAAAACTTTACTGACAGGAGAAATCAGCCACAGGCAGCCACCTAGGCTCAAAGAAAATGAAAAATCCAGTTCCTCAGGTACCATGTTTCCAGCGCTCAACAGCCACACGTGGCTGCCGGCTAACTGAAAGCACAAATGCAGACTGTCTTTCTTTGCAGAAAGTTCTACTTGACAGAGCTGTCCTAGGTGGGCTGAGATCCAGAGGCTGGAGAAAGGGTAGTTGGAAATAAGAAGGCTCTAGAATTACAAACTCATCAGGGAGACGTTTTGTTAGCTGTACAGACTAGTCCCTTTTCCTGGTCAACCTCATCCTAAACCACAACTCACTGAACCGTAAGTTGAGTATTCATAGCCAGAAGTGTTCCTTCTAGACACTGACAGACTCCTGGATTCTCCTCTCAGCCCCCAGCCATGAGCACCTTGCTTTTCAAAGTATTCATTCTCACAGGAAGGCCTGCTGACAGAAGGTCACACACGAGGAGCACTCCCTGCTCATTTCTAAGTGGATACTAAACCTGTCTGTTTAACAAGGAAAGCAATTTGAGAATAAAATGCCTGTCCTGTGAGGGGCACGTTTTCACTCTTCATCAGAAACTCCAGTGGAGTCAGGCACGCAGCCAGCGCTCTGTGGTGTCTGAAGGCCTCTGCATTGATGAGGCCCTGCTTCCACGGAGCACAAGTGCCTGCTGGATGCTCCTCAGCCCTTCTACTTACACAGAGCTGATAGCACAAAGCTGGTGCTCCACACTCTCCAGAGGGAAGCACGGGGCATCCAAGAATGGTGAAGAGGAAGTCCGTGCAGGAGGGAAGAGGGCCCTTGTGCATGGCAGGCGTGGGGAAGGCAACAGTGCGCCTGGGATGCCGAAGCCAGAGTGAGGCGACAGCTTCTGCTCAGTGGAGACCAGGGGCATGGTCTGGCACAGGGCATCGGAGCCCAAGTAGGGAGGGCAGGCCTTCTGCACTGGGGACAGGCCATGGGGTAGCTATGGTAGCCACCCAGCAAGGGACGTGGTTAGGAGGGCAGGTGGGCAGCCCAGACAGCGTGGGAGCCTTGGCAGGCTGCAAAAGGCACCCAGGCTGTGGCAGGATGGTGGCAATAGTAGCACCACTCCTGCACTAGAACTGAGAAGCATGAGGAGGGTGTCTGTGCCAGGGGTGGGGGACAGAGTGGAGCACAACACAGGAGGGTCTGAGCCGGTGAGGAGGGCACTGTGCAGTGTGGGGCAGTGGCAGCAACGCTCCATTACATACAAACCTGGAAAGACGCTGAGGATGATGGGAGCCAGAGAAGGGAGCGACCAGTAGGTAGGGAGCAAACCAGAATGGCTCGCAGTGCCAGCCAAAACCGGGGCACTGACAGGAAGGCGTGGTTTTCAAATGCACAGACACAAAGATCTATCTACACAGATTTAGAAATACATACAGATGTTCACGTGCAGTGCTCAAAGGAACCCTTGGGAAGACGGAGTTAGATTTCACTGTTAAGAAACAAAGTTCCGTTCCAGACAGTTACCAGGATTGCAGGAGCCCCTCTCCACCAGGCCGTCTCCCACATGGACCTACAGATGTGAATAGGAGGCAACGGCGCTCCCTGCTGCCTGCTCGCTGGCCCTCCCTGACCCAGGCAGCTGAGAGAGTACGCTCATTTTGGTTTTAAGCATACGAAATTTAAAGGTGGATTTGTTTTTCTTTCAAAGACTAAAATTACTAGCTGCGCCTTTCATGTTTCCTCCCAGCGGCCTGATATCTAAATTTAAGTGAAATCATGCTGAGAACTTGAAGTCGCCCTCCACAGTAATGGCTGTAAACTCCCAATTTGGTTCCCTTTAGAAGGAAAATGACAAGAATTCCAGCTGGGGCCAACACAGCTGTGCGAAGAAGCTATCAATAGCAACAATCCTTAGCTTCCCATTGAAAAACTACTGGGAGAGGTTTAAAATAAAAATAAAACGGCTCTCTCCTCTCACTCCTCCGCGCAGCTCGGGAGGTGTGGGAATCCCTGGGAACGCAGCTCTCACGCAGGGCGCCCCCATCGCTAGAAGGGGTGTCTCCACCTGCTGGGGTCGTTCTCTGTTTGCGGGAGCAGGAGGGAATGTTCTCTGCAAAAGCGGCACCACAGCTGCCAGACCGGACATGAGCGGGCAGAGCAGAGCCCAGCCAGGCTGCCGAGGCCGCGAGCCCCTGCCCTCCCGGGACTCCACCAGGCTTCCCGGGTTCCTCACCCCGCGGCTGAACCACAGAATTCACTAACTGAAACCTGCAGTGATCTAGTGAAAGATCTTAAATTCAGTATGTCTATACATATAAACTAGAGAGTTCAAATTACTAGAAAATGACCACCAGTGTAACAGTTTAAGTCTCCGACACTAATTACTTGAAAACGATCTTCATTGCTCCAAGTGGCCTGGTCTCCTTTTTGTTTTGACTGAATCTTCTCAGCGTTTTCTTCTCTGGATTAAATCTGGAGGGAATCAAGCGTCCTAAACCCACAGAGCAGAGCTGGATTACGGCAGCAGGCAGATCAAGCGGTCTCAGGAGAGGTGGACCTGAGACAGGCCCAAGGCGCCCAGACTCGCGGACCGAGCCTCACACCCACTGTCTCCCCAGGGTTTCTGGGCCACACCACGCTGACTGGGCTCCCACTCGCTCTGTGGCATAGTAGCACTGTGCATAAGAGCCAACAGGACAGATCTGGCTGCTGTCCTTTGAAAGCCTTGCTTATAAGGCTGGCCCCTCGACCAGCATCTGGGAACCTGGATTCGGGGAAGGTTCCCATCATCCTCTGAACTGTTAAGAGGCTCAAGGTGACCCAACTGTGCAAAGCAGATGGTGCATGCTCAACACCTGCCTCCCTGCGGCGAGACCCGAGTTTTGGCACAGGCAGGCGGAGACCCACGCCATCAGCTCAGTCACACCCAGAGTCCCCCAGTCCTAACACATCATGGAAACAGGGGTGGCCATGGGGTCCCCTGGCATACACGCTCCTCAGTCGTGACAATTAAAAATGTCTATACACTGCCAAATGTCCCCTGGAGAACAAGCTAACTTCCTTCTGTTGGGCCCAATACTTGGTTCAAACAGGCCTTCAATAAAGCTTCACCATGAACTGAATTAAATAATTTCCAGAAATTCAGGAAAAAATAGAAAAAGAAAAAGAGTATTTTTTTAAATCACATAACTAATTTAAGTAAATGATCACAGAAGCAGTAATCAGAGGAGTAACTTTTTTACTTATAACAGTTACTCACATTGGTGCTACATAAACATGCCAAATTAAGCTCCTTGGCTGAAACTTGCACTGCCCCAGAGGGCCCCAGCTGCTCACGCAGACCACCCTTCCTCAATGTACAGAAATTTAGCCTCAAAACAGGGCACTGAACTGTATCTTTCTCTAGTCTATAAATCTATAAATTCTCCATAAGAATTATCTTTGTATTTTCCTTTTGATGGCAATCAAAAATTTAGAATAGGCATATTTTTGCTCACATTTAATGATGAATACCAACTAAAAAATTCAGAGTCTACTATGGTTTAAATATTCCCACCAAAACTCATATTGTATTTAATTCCTATTGTGGAGTATTAAGAGGGTGGAAACTTAATTTAACTATGGTATTTGGAGGTGGGACCTCTGGGGGGTAACGGAAGTTAGCTGAGGCCATCAGGGTGGGGCCCTAATCCAATGGGGCTGTGGCTTCATGAGAAGCAGCCAAGAGGCCTGAGCTAGGATGTTCTGCCTTGCCACATGGTGCCCTGCGCCACCCTGGGACTCAACAGTCCCCACCAGCAAGAAGAACTTCACCAGATGCAGCGGCCCAATGGTGAATTTCCCAACCATCGAAACAATAAGCCAAACACAGCTTTATTCTTTATAAATTACTCTGTGTATGGTACTCAGTTTTAGCAACAGAAAAACTGCCCAAGTTTGAATTTAGTGAGCAAATGAGAAGACGGAAAAAATTAAAATGTAAATCATACAAAGCAATTATAGTAAAATGCAAAATAGTAGGATCTGGGTGATAGGTAGCCATTATGTTCACCATAAAATCTTTTTGAATTTGCTGTCTGGTCAGAAAATTTCATAATGAAATGTTGTGAAAATTATGAATCACATATCAGGGTCAGATGAAGATAAATGATGTCACAATAAATTATATAAAGGGAAGCTTCCTAGTGGTTCAAATTAGAAACCATGGCAGGAAAAGGTACAGTGACCTCAGCATGCAATTGCACAGGCTTGCTAAGCCCCACGAGCCCGCACGCCAACGCCACATTCACCTTAAAAGATACAACTTCATTTCAAAGAAACCTTCATTTTATCACATTAAATTGTGTTAATCCAAATGTTATTAGCTTTGTAAATATGTTAATATTTAATCTGTAAGTTTGTCTGTTTTATAGTTGTATAAGTGCAAAAAATTTAAATTATTTTTTATTTGTACTTATTCAAGTTAGTGTAATAAGAACAATCAAAAAGCAAGAGACCTTGACCTGTAAAACCTTGAAAAAGTAAAGAAGTTATAGGACTCACATTTACCTATTTCAAAATTTACTACAAAGCTACAGTAATCAATCCAGTGTGGTGCTGGCATTAGGATTGACATATAGACCAAGAATCCAGAAATTAAACCATATATCTATGGATAGGTGATTTTCAACAAAGATACCAAGACCATTCAATAAGAAAACACTCTTCAACAAGTGATGCTAAGACAACCAGATTACTTACATTCAAAATAATGAAGTGAGGCCCCTACCTCACACCACATACAAAAATTAACTTGAAAGAATCACAATTATAAATGTAGAAGCTAAAAATTTAAACTACTTAGAAGAAAATATAAGTGTAAATCTTCATAAACTTGGATCAGGCAAATTTCCTAAACATTAATATTACACAAAAAGTATAAGCAACCAAAGGAGAAATAAATAAATGGGACTCCAACAAAATCAGGAACTTTTGTCCTTCAAAGGATGCTCCCAAGAAAGTGAAAAGCAAGCTACAGAATGGGAGAAAATATTTGCAAATAATATATCCAGTAAGAGTCTAGTGTCTGGAATATATAAAACTCTCACAGGTCTATAAGACTACTGAATTTAAAAATGGGCAAATGGAGCTGGATGTATCTTAGTGGTAGAATGTGAATGCAGCTTAGCCTGCACCAGGCCCTGGGTTCAATCCTCAGCAACATCAAAAAATATATATATTGGGCAAACAATCTGAATAGACATTTCTCCAAAGCAGTTATATAAATGGCCAATAAGCACATGAAAAGGTGCTTGACACTATTAATCATTAGAGAAATGCAAATCAAAACCACAATGAGGTACTACTTCATATCCAATAGGACAGCTAGAATCAATGCAGACAATAACAAGTGTTGGCACAGAGGTGGAGAAACTGGAAACTTTATACATTGTCGATAGGTTGTAAAATGGTACAGCCACCGTGAAAAATGGTCTGGCAATTCTTCAAAAAGTTAAAACACAGAGTTACCACAAAGCCCAGCAATTCCATTCCTAAGTATATATCTGACAGAACTGGAAACAGGTTTATATAAAAACTCATACACAAATGTTCATAGCAACATTATTCATAGTAGCTAAAAAGTGAAAATAACCCCAATTTCCATCAACTAACACAAAATGATATATCAACTGAGATACAAACTATGGTATATATATCTAATGATAAATTATTCTGCCAAAAAAAGAAATGACATGCTGACTCTGTGCTACAACATGAATAAACCTTGAAAACACTGTGATAAGTGAAAGAAGACATAAAAGGACACATGTTATATCACATCTAAAGGAAACATCCAGCATAGTCAGACACATAGAGAGAGAAGAGAGCAATGGCTATACCTGAGGGCAGAGAAAAGAGTGACTACCAGCAGGTATGGATTTTATTTCTGGAGTGATGAAAATGTTCTCAAATTAGATAGTAGTACTGACAGTTGCACAACCTTGTGTATATATTAAAATCCTCTAAATTATAAGCTTTAAAACAGTAAATTTATAATATATGAATTAACCTCAATTCAAAAATAATAAATTGCATCAACTTTAGGAGTCTATTAAGGGGAAAAAATTCAAGAAGACGATCTGAGACAACTTCATGAATGATTCAGTCTCTCTTTGCACTTGCCTAAGGACAGACAAGAAAAAAATGTCTCAAGCTGATCTGGATTCATGCACTGACTAAATGACAACATTTGCCAAACAGATTGCTACCCTAAGTTTCAGAATTTG
Organism: Xerus rutilus; assembly: GCA_028644305.1. Taxonomy (NCBI): domain Eukaryota; kingdom Metazoa; phylum Chordata; class Mammalia; order Rodentia; family Sciuridae; genus Xerus; species Xerus rutilus. Next base: position 19,209,738 of record CM053399.1, read on the forward strand.
GTCCCAGGTTCCCCAGTAGAACACACATGGAGAAGGGCTGCCCTCTCTCCTGAGAAGCATTCTCTTACTTCTCAAAGAGCCCACGAAGGTTGCTAAGGGGAAACCTGGGACGCTAGAGAATGGTTCTAATGGTTTCTAAGCAAACTCTTATCCTTAAGACCCATTTCTACCACCAAATAACATTTTTTTTTTTTTTTTTTTTTGCAGTACTGGGGATTGAACCGGAGGTGCTCTACCATGGAGCTCTACCCACCCGCCTGCTGCCATTTTTATTTTATTTTAAGATAGGGTCTGGGTAAATTGACTAGGCTGACCTCCAACTTCGGATCCTCCTGCCTCAGCCTCTAAGACAGCTGGGATTACAGGTGTGAGCCATCACACTCAGCTTCTGTGAGTGGCTTTGTATTTATTTATTTATTTTAGTTGTATTTATTTTTATGTGGTGCTGAGGATCAAACCCAGTGCCTCACACATGCAAGGCAAGTGCTCTACCACTGAGCCACAACCCTAGCCCTATGAGTGGGTTTTTAAATCTCATCTGGTATGGTATCTTCAGGTTTTTAATTTCAGTCACCTTTGTGGGCATTGAAAAAGGAGTTTTCATTAGCATTGTTTAACGCTCACTGAGTTCTCACCATGAAATAATACAACATTTAAACAGACTACAGCAAAAAAGCTAAACAAAGGCTCGCCACACCCCTGCTACGGGCCCTTCCACTTATGCCACATATTAAATATGAGCCAGCTACGTGCCAGACACACTGCAGCAGCCGGAATGCAGGCCTGGCCTCTGCTCCGCTGCACTGACATAATCCAAAGTCCAGAGAAGACAGTTTCGAGCAAGTCACACGCCAGAGCATACCGAGCACCACCCTCAAGAAGGGCCAGGTATCATGGGAACATAATGCTGAGGAGCCATCCTGAGCATTAGAGTGCACTCACCTGGCCACGGCCAGTGGTTTCGAGGTGAAACCTAAAGGACAACTAATGAAGAAAAAGCTTTCCAGGCCACAGAGTGTACTCAGCCCAGGCAAACTAGGGAGAGCAAAGCCTGGACTAAGAACTTGAAGGCAAAAAAGATGTTCAGAGAAAAGGCTGGAGACAGAGTGGAGATGGCAGAGCAAAGAGCCCTGGCAGAAAAGCCAAGGAAGTGGGCTCTGTCCTTCTGGCAGCGTGGGGCCAAGGACCAGGCAGGAGCACACGAGACTGGAGTCAGAGATGTCAAACAGGATGCCATGCAGGAGTTCAAAAGGCAGTGACAGCAACCAGGTGTGGGCAGAGGGGAGGAGGGACAGAGGAGTCTAAGACATGTTTCGGATGCAGAGTCAAAGGATATGTCATCTTGATTAGGGAGTAAAGGAGAGGAAGGAGTTAAGGATACGGTAGATTCCTGGTTTGGGAAACTTGGGAGACAGCCCTGGGAGTTGACTGAGATAGTGAAAGCCACAGGACAAACAATACTGGGCTGGCTGGGGCTGAGGGGACACTCAAGGACTCTGGCCTCAAATTGATGCCTCGGTTGCTGGGATACCCATCAGGCTAAACCTCCCGCAGATTCTGTAAAGGCACAATGGACACGCAGAAGGCGCCTTACCCTGGTCCTTTCTCTGGAAGGTCCACCTCAGCTGACAGGGGACTATAGACAGGAATGCTGACGTCATAGCCTTGCCGGTAAGTCCACGTAGAAAAGCCACCACCAGCCAACAGCGCCCTGAAAGCAAAACATTCCATCAAACAATGAGAAAGAAAGAAGGCCTTCATTCTGATAAGCTCTTGAGAGGGACAGCAATGACTGTCTTAATGATCAACAGCAGCTGATGTGACTGAGTCGCTGCTCTCTGAAGACACTGTGCTCAATGTTCATCTCCTGGACTTCAGCTGCATCCTATTCCTGAATCACCAACCTTTACCCAGGTCCTGAAGTCTTTCCTTACTTTCCATTTTTAAAAATATATCATAGCCCAAGGGACACTAGGAATAACCTCTGTGTCACCTCATTCAGTTCTCACTTACCTCTCCCTCCCAAAAGTCCTACTTTATTCTTAAACACATTTATAGCAACAGGAATAACGGCAGGTGTGCTCAGGACTGGCTGGGGCAGTCACTTCCCACCCCTCTGCCTGGAATTGTGGGAGAAAATGGCATGGAAAGCAGAGGTGGCTGGAAAGTCTCATGTCTCGTATCACATATACCCCAGCCTCTCCCCAACCCTTGGCCTGCACAGTGCTTTCCTCTGTCATCCCACAGCCACATGCCAAGCCTCTGCCAGCTCACCCTGTCCATTCCAGCTACGCAGTCTTATTAACCCCATTTCCCGTTCAGGAAGCAGGATGCAGAGTCAGGCCTTTAGGCTTCTCCTGCAGTTTGCCTGCACTAGCTATTATCCTCCTTAATTAGAAAACAGTGACCACATTGTTTTAATTGAATCCAGCAGTAGTACAATGACACTTCATCAGAGAAAGGAAGCAGGTGTATATCGCACCAACTTTTATTGTTATTCTGTCCCAGGGGCTCCAAACCCACCCAAATCACTTTCTGGGGCAGTTTTGCCAGTTGCACATACTACAGGGTCTAAGCCAAAACGTTTGAACCGAGAAACCACATTTTTTGCAATATCGATTGCTACCAATCCCTGCCCTGCCCTGATGACAGCCTACATTCCCTTCTAACATGACCAGTTCAAATTCAAAGATTTCCAAACCACCCCTAGAAATCCCACTGTGTTTGTTTAAGCTTTATGAAACCGAGAACTGGTGAGTGAGGTAATGTGCAGGATAAAAACCTCTCCAGCTGCCAGTCCACTCTCTAAACTTTAATGACTACCCTTAGTACCAACATACGGTCTGACTTTTCCTGATTAGCATGCAGCCCTGAATCCATCCAACATGAACTTGGGTGGGTTCCACGCCATGATGACAAGCAGACTCCACATGGCCACGGCCTCTGTGCAGAGGAGCCGGCAGGGCTCCAGGTAAGCCAGGGTCGTGGGTGAGTCGGCTGTCACACCCACAGCCCCAGAGGAGGGCTGAGTGCGTGCAGGGAGAAAGGAAGCAGGCGCGCCTCACTCGGCCTTCAGTGCTGCTCTGTACTCGTCCCTGTGGCCGCGACTTGTTACTCTGTTCTGGGGGATAAAGCAGGCCTCGTGCAGAGGCGGCAGGACAGCATACAGTCTGAAGCATGTCCCCACATGCCATCTCTGTGATCTCAGAAAGAGCCATGTCTGCAGTTAGTCAACTCGCCTCGCCCCAGCCTCGCTACTGACAAGCCTGAGGTCTAAGTCGCAGTCTCTTCTGCCAAGTTTGCCATGATGTATAATGGAGAAAACATTGCAAGCACCCTTGCTTTATAGAACACGTGTTTTACATTCACTTTTGAAAAGAGAATTTCTGAGCAGCACATTCTGTTTCCCCATTATGGACTCCCAAATCAGAGATCAGTTCCAAAGCTACAAGAGATCGAACAGAAAACTTGTGGTTGAAAAAGCATTAGTGTGATGATCAGGCTCACGGCAGGCCAAGCATTGTATCAGTCCAAGAGTCTCAGCACCTTCCAGGACCCCTACTCTAGGACATCTCCTGTCACAGCCTTCCTCCCAGAGCCTCCATCTTTCCATCGCCCCGGCTGCAGTCTCATGCAAATCCCTCACAGTCTCCTGCTGCAGAGTTCCCCTCAGCACGACACAGCAAGCCGCTGGGGTCATCCTCTGCCTGCCTTCAAACCACGCATGTACCCAGACTTCCACACCCCTCAAGTACAAAGACACAAGGCTGCAGTTTTGTAACACAAAAACAAAGGCCGACCAATCCCTTGGTCATTCTTATTTGTTTACTGAGTCAAACTGTAAAAAAATATTTATGAGACAAATGAATTTGCACAATGGCTAGATATTTGGCGGTTACTTGATGATACTGAATTACTGTTAACATTTTTAGGAAAAATAATCATTTTAGTTATGTTCTTTAAAAAGCCCATATCATGCATAGATTAATATAGAAATATTTGCAGAGGTAATGAAATGTCTGGGATTTCCTGTAGATAACCTGGAGGAAGGCGCAGAGCACAGATGCAACTGGCCTCCAGCTGAGGTGGCGAGGCTCGACCGTGAGCCGTGGGGTCCACTGACCTACCCTCTTCTCTTGTACAGGTTTGAAAGTTTTCAGAACAAGTTCAAATAAATATGTATATACCCCTAGGAAAGTGGAGACACTTGTAAGAGATATATGCAAAGAAAGGATAAAAAAAAAAAAAAACCTAAGGAGTAGTGAAGCTCCCACCTAAAAAATGGGTAGGTGTGTGTTTGTGTCTAAGTTCACAGAAAACAACTAGAAAAATACATAACATTTTAACAGTGAGTATCTTTCTTTTTTTTAATATTTTTAATATCTTTATTTTGTTTTATTTGTTTTTTTTTAATGTGGTGCTGAGAATCGAACCCAGTGCCTCACACTTGCGAGGCAAGTGTTCCACCACTGAGCCACAACCCCAGCCCAACAGTGAGTATCTTTCAAGAGTGAAAATATTTTACTCTTTACACACTTGGACACTACTCCACTCTGGTGCAGAGACAGTGTACTTGTATCATGTGTCCGATTCTCAAAAATTGAAAGAGAAATTGAAACAGATTTAAGAAGCTCAAAATATATATTTGCTGAGCACGTATTTCCCTTCAGTGCAGGTCCTCGCACTTTCCTGAGTAAAATAACACTTAAGAAGTCACACCACGACTTTAGACTTTAGGAGATCTTAAAGCAGCCTAATCTGTCCTCTAATTTATGAACAACTGGCATGTAGCCTCTGATAAAACCATTCTACACTCATGGCGTTTGCTTCCTCTGAATCTAGGAGCAAAGAAAGGATAAGAAAAATTAACAACCAAATCTACTATTCCTTGCCCCGTAGACGCCGCCCCAGTCTCAGAGTGACACTCCCCACTGCAAGGCCCAGCAGGCCACACGCTGACTTGTCACCTCTACACTACAATCACTCACACACAGAAGAAAACGTGACCTTCCCTATCCCTGACACCTTAGTACTAGCAGGAATGCAAACCTTCTCCTGTCTACCTGACAACTCCCCACAGAGAAATGAAACCCCATTTAACATGTGCACTTCATAAAAATAAAAACCACCTCCCATGCAGATGTACACACCAAAATGTGCAATGTCTCACATGGAAACATACCCTCCAGAAAATCAAGCCAGAGCAGGAGAAGACACTGCTCTCCCCACAGCTCTTTCCCTTCTCTTCTGTTCTTAGAAGCAGCTCCCTTTCCCAAGACAACCAAATCCATGAAGCAGCAGCCCACTCAGAACCGGCGCACCTCGCTGGGCCAAGAGCCCACCAGGAGCGCCCTGTGCGTGGCCACACTGCCCTCTGTCGTCCAAAATGGTTTCTACACCAAAGTAAAGGGGCAGTCTGGGGCTTGGTCTCTTCTGGTGATATCTGTATTTCCAGGTAGAAACTCAAAGGTGACTGGAGATAATCACTTAGAGCAAAGAAGGTTCAGCTCTAATCTTCTGAGGCAAAGTAGTGCTGAGTGTAGATGTCCACAAACAACGTCAGCCTCTGACAAGCCAAGAGCGCAGCTGGCCTCAGGCTGTTCTCAGGCTGTCCCCTTGGTGAGTTCAACAACAGCCCCAACAGGACTGGGGATAAATGAGTTCACACGTGGACTCTCACAACAATCTACATACAAACACTGCCCAGCACCCTCCTCTGGGGCCAAAGCTTGCTGCTCTCCTCAAAGCCCTGAAGAAGGTGCACTCAGCATCTCCGTCTGGAGCCTTCCAAGAGCCTCGGGCCAAAGTGATTCAGTCAGTGCATGAATGGGCAGGTAAATATCATGAGTAAAATCGAGGTCACAATCATAAGTCATGACATCTGCCTGTCTGGGAAGTTTTATCAGAAAGGAAGAAAAGAAGGGAGCAAGAAGGTGGTAGAGGGAGAAAGAGGAAAGTAAATGCAGGGAGGGAAGGAAAGAAGGGAAGACATCTACTACTGACAGAGATCCCGCATCACCCCACATCACATGGCTCAAGTGTCACTGTTGCTCATCCATGCCCTCTTCCCCATCAGACTATGGAGAGAGCATTTGCCAAATTCAGGGAGAGCTGACACACCCAACCCTCCACTGGGCCCTGGGAGTTGGGGTGCTCCAGTCAGAAAAGCACAACCTGAACAAGAGCAGACAGCTGTGTAGAGGCTCTGCTCCAACACAGGCCTAGCCAGCTCTCTCCAGCAGACTCAAGTTGCTCTCAGCTTCTATGCCTTGAGGAGAAAAGCACCTAGGACAATTTTCTAATTTGATAACTAATTTTGATTACAAAGAGTGTCCCAGCAGGCTCAGGAACACAATCTCACAGGAATAAAAGGATCTTGCATTTGCTTAATCCTTAGAAACTCATCTCTGGGACAGCCCCAAATATGCCTACCTGTCTCTGGGGACATCCAGGGCCGTGTTATAATCTGGGGGTCCTCCAGGCAGCATGTTGAACAACAGGTGATTTGTACCTCGATCCCACCTGTTTAGAAATAAAACGTGGAGGAGAATTCCATGACAATCTTCAAGAAACAGTCAGCTACCAGATGACCAGTATGAGTAATCCCCACCCCAAACAGGGCCACTTCTCAAGTGAGTAAACTAAACTCCTACAAGTCCCAACAGTGCCTCAGACACTAGTCTGGATCTGTGGAAGAAAAAAAACACAGGTGGATGTGTACTTCACGTGGGTCCACTTTCTCACAATGAAAAACTTAAAATCATCAAGCGTCCACTACTTGATTAAAGAAACAAGTAAGCTGGGCACAGTGGTGCATGCCTATAATCCCAGCGGCTCGGGAGGCTGACGCAGGAGAATCTCGACTTCAAAACCATCCTCAGCAACTCAGTGAGGTCCTAGGCAACTCAGCAAGACCCCGTCTCAAAATAAAATATAAAAAAAGGCTGGGAGCCAGGCGTAGTGGCTCATGCCTGTAATCCCAGCACTTAGGGAGGCTGACACAGGAGAATCGCGAGTTCAAAGCCAGCCTCAGCAATGGCGCTAAGCAATTCAGTGAGACCCTGTCTCTACATAAAACACAAAATAGGGCTGGGGATGTGGCTCAGTGGTCGAGTGTTCCTGCGTGCAATCTCCAGTACCAAAAAAAAAAAAAGGAAAAAGGCTAGGGATGTGGCTTAGTGGTTAAGTGCCCTAAATTCAATCCTTGGTACCAAAAATATAAAAAATAAAAAGGAATAATACCATGCAACCTTTAAAATTATATAATAAAAGGACATGAAATTATTTTGAAATATGTTCACCAGATATATTAAGGGAAATAAAGCAAAGAACATGTCTTGTGTGATACATTCTTGACAAAAAAAGCTCAAAGACATACACATATATGTATATTTTATATACAAAAATGACTGAAAAGTAACATCAAAATATTAATAATGACTACCTCTTAGAGGCAGGATTGTGGAAGGACTCTTCCATTCCTTTGCTTATCTGTATTTTCAGACTTTTTACTGTGAACATGTATTCTGTCAGTACTTGGGACAGGCAGGGGGCAGTGTATTCAAATTTTTTAAGGAAAAACATGAGAAGAGGAACCATCCTTGGTTTGTAAACTCGATGAAGCTGGGAACAGCAGCACTGGAGATGAGGGCTGCCCTCATCCTCCCGACATGGCCCAGGGGCCCACTGCTGCCTCCTGGAGAAGACACCGTGGGAGGACAGCTCAGGAGGAGAAATGCTCCTAGCCCTTTGGTTCCCAGGGCACCATGGCACTGGCCCTCTAAGTGTGGTACCTGGAGAGCTGGGCCAGTGCCTGCGCCGTCTCCTTGATGCGGAGTGTGTTCTGATTCAGCACGTCGATGGAGGGGACAAACAGGCAGGCCCGGTTGATGTCGTCAGTGTAGTAGTCGCTGTCTGAGATGGCCGTGAGCAGTTCGTTGTACTCCCGGGAGATGGTGTTGCTGACTGGGACACCGAAGTCGTCCACGTACTTCTTCAGAGAGTAGATATACACCTTGATTTTGTTCTTTGGGTTGAAGCCACAGCGGTAGACATCAAAACACGTATGCATTCTGCAACTGAGGTCCCCTCGCTCTGGGATGGGACTCTCAGCTGGCAGCCTGACCACTGGTACATCCCGGACACTGCGCTTCTCCACGCTCCAGTCATTTGAGGACTCGATGGAGTGGGGCCAGAACTGAAACATGCCAGTGGCGATGAGGCCCAGGAGGACAATGGAGAAAAGGGTGACGTAGTAAATTCGGTGCTTGGTCTTCATCCTTGGGATGAGGGCAGGACCCCGGATATTGTACTTGACCGACGCACACATAATGACACAGACAGCCTCTTCCTCACACTCCTGGCCACCAGGGAGAGAAACAAGAAAAATCAAGCATTTAGGGTGGCAAATGACACCCTTGTTTAAGAAGACAAAACTAATAAAACGCAGATGTGAAAACACTATTAGGTGGTACTGATAAAGCTCAAAGGGTATCCAGAGAAGATCTTTAATCTTTAAACAAAATATATGTTGATGTTTTATAATGAAGGTTATAGTTGGCACATTTAGATGGAGAAAAAGGACTAAATGAATGAACAGGCCAGGGGAGATGGGACGGAATGAGGGAGGAGAGAAGGAAAAAAGGACAAAAAGGAGGGACAGAGCAGTGGACCCCCTCTCCAAGACACAGGCGAACACTCCTCTCATCTGAATGTGTGTGACATTTCTCTAGTTAAAAGGTAGAACCTGTGCCCCTGCCCCCAGAAACTATGCTAACTATGGTTTTCTTTCAGCACAAGAAGGTGGCAGAAGTGACACTTGAGACCTGAGCCTAGGCCTTCAGAGACCCCACAGCCTCTGCTTCTGTGCTCTTGATCTCTTCAGCAGCCATGCTGGGAGGAAGCCGAGCTCCCATGGCAGGTGCCCTCAGGAAAACTCAGCCAAAACCCCGCAGAGCAGAGCAGCCGCGGCCAGGGAGCTCCGCACACTGCGGAAGCAGGGGAGCACGTGTGCGGGTGGCGGTTGTTCTGAGTCTCCAAGTTTTGGGGTGGTCTGCTACACAGCAGCAGATAGATAACAAAACAGCCAGCAGGTATCATGGACTGAGACATAAAGAAAATGTTTTGTCCTCAGCTAAAACATGGAGCTCCCTGCAGACCATAACTGAAGCTCCTTACCAAGCCCACTTCCCCACCCCAGGCCTAGACGCTGTGCAGAGGGCAGAGCCTGGAGTGTGACTGCATCGCCACAAGTGTGACTTACCACAGACTGTGACAAGCCACTTTGGCGTTCCACATGTCAAAGCCCAATCTGCTCACTGATCTTTCAGATAAGCTGACTATGGGAAGTAACTGGGAAGCTCCGACTCTCCCCGCTCTTGAGTCACTTTCACTGTGGACAAACGGAGCACTCCCCATCACTGCCCACACAACCCAACTGCTTCATGCCCACGAGCGGAGGACAGCCCAGTCCTGAAGACTGCAATCACTGTTAGCTTTTTGAGTAAAACGTACTGGAAAGTCATGAATGATTTCAACTTGCTTCTCTTGAGACCGTGATTTGGAAGACATCAGGGAACTGGCATGTCATGGGCTAATGTACATAGGTTCCTACATTTTAAGCTTCATGATTATCATCTTTGGGGAATATGCAATAGCCATTCAACATATGCCACTTTTTTTTTTCTTCTGGTACTGGGGATTGAACTCAAAGGTGCTTAACCACTTGGCTACACCCCCTTTTATTTTTTATTTTGAGTCAGAGTGTCAGTAAGTTGCTTAGGGCCTCACTAAATTGCTGAGGCTGGCCTGAAACTTGTGGTCCTCCTATATAGGAGCTCTCTCCAGCCTTCAATGCCTCCCCTCCCTTTCCTTACCCCATGCTGATTGGTTACTTTGAATACTTCCCCTCCTCTTTACCTCATGCTGATTGGCTGCCTTCAGTGCCTCTCCTTTTCTCATCCCATGCTGATTGGCTGCATGTCTGACACGGATCAATACCCTACTGGCTGTAACCTAACCTCAGGACCATGATTGGTCCAAGGACCCTATATAAACTGTTGCACTAACTGAAATAAACGGTGCTGCATCTCGATTGGGCAGAGCAGTTTTACCTACACCTGGTGTCTGGGTGAGTGACTCCGCGATCGTCCACCCCATAAACCCTCGTCCTCCCCCTGACCTCGTCCCGTGGGATCCCATTGTCCCTCATCCTCCGGGACCCCAGACCTCGTCCCGTGGGACCCCATTCCTTGGTCGCCTTGTCCTGCGGGACCCCAACTCGTCGAGCAAGCCCACACGAGGCACCACATAAAGGACACTCCTGCCTCAGTTTCTTGCCTCACTGGGATTACAGGTGTGCACCACCACGCCCCACTTCCTGGTTCTATGACAGCAATATGAACGTAAGAGCTATTTCACATCTGTCATCTAATAACCAGTCTGCCCCCAGGCCCTACCACCTCCAGGCCTGTTCTGTGTATGGCTTCCCTGCCACTCTGTCCCTCCTAGAGAAAGCAGAGGAGAGGTGGGGACAAATGCAGGCCTGGAGTTGCTCTCTACTGGCCCTCACGCAAAACTTCCCAAGAAGCCCACAAGGTCCACTCAGATATCCATCAGTGGCTCCCAAACGTCCCAAGGGTGAGAATCACAGAAGGTTTGTTGAAACCGATTCCTTGGCCCACCACTGGAGCTTGTTCTTAATAATCTAAAATAGTGTCACAGAATCTGTCATCCAGCAAGCTCCTCAGGTGATTATTTTGTACAATCATGTTTGAAACCTTTCCTAATATTAAACAAACAGTAATTTTCAAACTTTTTTTCTACCTAAAACCCAGAGCATGAAGTACATTGGATATTGTCACCTAACACAGATATGTGTGTATTGTAATAAAAGTTTCCTAAAATTTCACTTTAGCACACAGAAATGCAATGAATGAATTAATGCAATGAGTCCTCTATTTTTCTATTCTGCTCTACTATTGCTTTTTTATAAATTTGGGCCTTAACATACAAGATCAGTTGTAGCACCCAGTTTGAAAAATGATATTTTCACATATAATAAAACTGGATTTAAGGAAACAGAAAAAGGATCCTTATGCACAGGCTTCATCTGAATTTCAAGTTGGGAAACGTCCATCAAAACCAATCTATTAAATGCCAAAGGCTTGCTTCCATGGCATATCTGGATCTGACTTACAGGTTATCTAGGCTTCATGGCTCATGTGTTGTAAGTGTTAGTTGGAAGCACAGCCAACAGTTGTAGGCCCATGACGCTAACCCCATGACTTTCCATCAGCGTTTTACTTGAATCTGTGTGCATGCCCATTCCCTGGCTAAAACATCTGCTCTTTGGTATTCAGTAATAGACAGCAGTAGTGTGCAATTATTAGTCTCAGAGTTTCATTTTACTGGTTTTTAGGTAAAAAGGGATGCTTTTTTGTTTTTTCATGAACCTGCAGAAGAAAACTACTCCAATTATAATGGTGTTTACCCAATGTACCAAGAATTTAGCACTACAATTCAGGCTTTTGAAAATCTAACTTTCAGTAAAGAGTGGGAAGTTAGATGAATCAGTGTCCAAGACATACACAGAGGGTGTGTGTGTGTGTGTGTGTGAGCACGTGTGCCTGTGCATGTGTATCCCAAGACATAGCTAGGGCATTAATCTGCAGCTCCTATTCACTCTTGGCTAGGGGCTGCCTGGTACTAATATCAGCTCAGACCCTATACTCAATAGCCTCAAAAGGTGTGGATATCATCCTTTAGCAGAGCTTTCTAGAGATACATTTTTTATAGGTCATTTTCAATATAAATCCACACCCATGTCTCTTGTAAACCTGATAACCTAAAGTCACCAATCAGATGGCTGTATCTTCTCCACATACATGGGATGGACAATTCTTGCCTATTAAGATATGATTCTTTCCTTTATCCTTAATATTTATCTATCTAAGCTGGCCCCCTCTAACATGAGCCAATAAGTGTTCGACCCACCAGTGTTTCCATGGCTGATCAGATGTGCTCTGATTTTTGCTGCAGGGAGCAATGTGAATGTAACAGAACCAATGTGGTTTCCCTTCCCATTCTTTGTGTACTCCTGAGACAGAGTCTGAACAAATATCTTAAAGGTGCAAACTACTTTTAGAAAGCACTATTTGAAATAGACATTATAAGAATATCTTGGCAAAATGGCCACAAAATACTATATTGCTTAGAGGAAAAGAAATAAGTGTAGAGGAACAGAGGAATGTATTTCCATTCATTTAGCACAAACAAATCATTTGGGTTCACTGTGAAGTGGAACACCAAAAAGAAAAAAAACAAAATCCCAGCGGCTCAGGAGGCTGAGGCAGGAGGATCGTGAGTTAAAAGTCAACTTCAGCAAAAGCAAGGTGCTAAGCAACTTAGTGAGACCCTGTCTCTAAATAAAATACAAAATAGGGCTGGGGATGTGCCTCAGTGGTCAAGTACCCCTGAATTCAATCCCCAGTACCCCCAAAAAAAAGAAAAAGAAAAAAAGAATATCCACACACAAGCTTTACTGTTTTCATAAGTTGCACATGGACTATAAAAAAGATACATCACAACAAACTCAAAGATAATAAAAGGAAATTATTATTACTAATTTTAGGACAGTATTCAGCATCAGGACCTTGTACATGGCAGGCAAATGCTCCACCACTGAGCTACATCCCCAGGAAATCACTTTTATACACAGACACTGTTTAAAAAATAAAACAGAAATAATCAACAAGATTAAGCATTGTTTTTTCAAAAAATAAAGCTGAGTACAGTGGAGCACGCCTGTAATATGTACCTCTCAGGAGAGAGGCAGAAGGGTCTCAAGTTCAAGGCCAGCAGAGACAAAGCCAGGGTAAGGGGTGCAGGTTGTGACTTGCTTGGAAAGTGATCTCAGAAAGCCAGAGTGGGGGAGCAAGGGAAAGCCAGTAGCTGGTTACTGCTGTGGGTAGAGGTACCTAAGGGCCTTCTGAAGACCACACAGGCGCCACGCTGGCCGTGGGAAGGCTGGGAAGCTACAGCATTTACCTGCAGCTCCTATCCACTCTTGCTAGGTGGTATCTGGTCCTGGCATCAGCTCCAACCCTGGACTCCACAGCCCTCAAAAGGTCTGGACATGACCCGTTCCTTGCTGTACAGTATCCTGATAAAGAGCTGCAGTTCCCTTGCAGAAGGACAGGGGCATTAGTCTACACTTGCAGGGATGTTACAAGGTCCTTTCTCAGAGACCCAGCCTCCCCTTCAGTCTCTGGGACATGGGTCTGAGCGCCGGCTCACATCAGAACACCAGGTGAGGGATGGTGATTTTTTCGTCACAACAGCTTCTATCTGCCAGCTCGCCAGCTCGTTTTTTTCCAGGCTGTACAAGACAAGCAATACCCTAACCCTAACCCATCTACAGTGCCCTTAGGAGCGCCATGCTCTTAGCAGCACAGTGGGTCAAGACAGCCTGCCAGGCTGTGAATCCCGTCTTGCTGCCCATTATGGCACTGCCAAATCTCCCTAGAGGAGGTGAAGCCTCCACTAGTACAGATCACTGTCTTGTGCAGGCCTCAAGGACCCTGCCCAACAGCAGTTGTCCTGCTGGGTCTTGAAACCCTGATCATTAGAGAATGCTGCCATGTCAACAGACTCTCTCTCCTCCCTGCAACCCCAATTTTAGAAGATTGGTTCCACACATTCCCCAGGTACCCATCCACATTAGCCAGGTCCTGCAGCCTCCCTACTAAGTCACACTGAGATCGGAGGGAGGGGTAGGCAGATCCTGAGGAGGACAAGCATCACTCCTGAAGCAGTTGCCTCCAGTGAGGGCTCTGGCAGTGCCGGGCTAGGAGAGGCTGCTCTCCTCTACGGTGGAGGGCAGGAGCTCTGCTGGCCCCGGGATCTAAGGAAAACCAGAGTTCACAGTTCTAAGCGCCTCCACCCCATCTCTCCATCCGGGGCTTCTCCCCTCTCACTGCCCTGACTGTAGGAGAGGTGACCACAGAAAGCTGTGCCTTTAGCTTCCTTTGTAGTGCTGCCACGATTAGGATTCAGTTCTGGGCCTGACCTTCAGTCTGTCCTCCAGCTGCAGGAGACAGGGCTGCAGAGACTCCTGTTTTACACTGCACCGAGCTGACATCTGGCTGACCTGAGCCCAGCCTTCTCTTACCTCAAGGATTCTAATGGATGCAAGAGGAGCCAGCCAATCCCTCCACCCTCGCCACGACGCTGTCCACGCTGCTCGGTGCTAGAGTACTACATGCTGGCCACTGCTTTGCCTCCTACCTGGATCTCATCCCTGCCACCCTGAAAGTCTCAGTTGTGACGCTGGAGAGCACCAGAAGTTGCCAGCACCTCACTGCCACTGATAAAGGGGTCCTTGCTGCCACCTGAGGGTGAGCGGTTCAGTTTCAGGATACTCTTCTCACGGTCTGCTTTATGGAGCCACTTCCAGTACCAACTGTCTTAGTTTGTGCTCTGCCAAACTTAGAAAAACATCTTGGGCCTAGATGGCTTGCCCATGTAGGTGAATCCAGACAGCCAGAGTGAGGGAGTAAGGAGGAGCGTCAGGGAAGAGCAGAAAGCCCTCAGGATGTGTGACTGAGCTGGTCACCATACTGAGCCAGGCAAACAGAGCTGCGTCTGGATAGGATTCCTCTGCCGATTCAAGCAGAACACAGCTCGGATGGACAGGGAGCCAGGGCATTTCCCAACAAAGCCCAACCTTAGATGCATACTCCTCCCAGCTCCTGAGTATCCTTCACAGCTAAGCAAATGCGCAAGAGTCTGCATCAGCCTCCGAAGAATAAAAGCTGAAGCTATGGCAAGCACCTAGGGTAGAATAAGCACTTGTGATAAAAGAAATGGGGGTGAGACATGAAAGGGGGGAAAGTCCCTTACAAAGTGGTGCTTCAGAGCTGGAGACTATCTCTGAGCAACCACCTGCCTTCTGCACGCCCCAGGACAGCACTTCCTGTGTTGGTTAGTTACACACTTGCAAGACTGTCTCCTCTACTGGTTGGGATTTTCTTGTAGTGAGTTTTGCTCAGTATCCCCCAGCTAATACCAAGTCCAGAACGTGAATGCTGCTGCAGGAATGAATCTCCATTTCCTCCTCAGTTCCACCGGCACACACTGTTCTGCATCCACAGGTTTGAGTTATTTTATGGTGAGGACTTCTAATTTTTGTCTTTCCTGAATTTGAAAAAGGGAGAAAATAGCTAGCTACTTTCACAGACTCTGAATTTCTGTACCCATCCTTAAACACTTCCTCTCCCATTACCCACCACACACATACACATCCCAAAAGCACCACTGCTGCCCCCGCCTAGCCTCACAGACCTGTGCTGAACTGTCTCCTTTTTGTAGAACTTCCCACCTAGACTGAACCCATGATGTTCCTGACTCTGGGCACCCCAGCTGCACCCCTATAACACACAGAACCCAACTTTCACAGCAGTTTCTGCATGCTGAAGTGCAGGAAGATGGATATCTCCAAAACCGTCACCCAAGGAAATGAGTTATAATCTTTCCATCCCAAGAGGACGCTCTGAACCAACAAGAAGTCACAAGCCCCAGGAGAGGACAGAAAGAAAGGAAACTTCCGCAAATGAATGTTTGTTCCATATAACACAGCAACCTGGATCAAAAACAGAATCTCAAACCAAAGCTCTGCAAACTTCATCCTCCTTAAAACACATCAAATGCATCCCAGCAAAACACTAGGTATCATCTGGAAAGCTGCTGGGCACTGAGTCACTGGAAAAGTCTTTTAACCCCCAGCTACTGTCAAGATGAGAAGCAGTTTCTGTTCCTGGAATTATTTATTCCTTAAATTTGCCTGAATAACCTTTCTTCTGTGCTTCAGACCATATCCAATCCACATACTAGTTTTTAAAATTTTTATTTTATTTTATTTTTGGTATCAGGGATTTAACCCCCACTCTTTTTTATTTTTGAGACAGGGTCTCATTAAATTGCTTAGGGCCTCACTAAATTGCTGAGGCTGACCTTGAACTTGCAATCCTCCTGAGCCGCTGGGATTACATGCGTGTACCACCACACCCAGCTGAGCCCAATGTTTTAGTCACAATTTCTTGTCTTTTTAACCTTTTTAGAGAAGCGCTCACAGCCTTCCAAGGCCACTGCCACACTGGAAATTAACCAATCTGCTCCTAAAAACAAAGGAACCAAATAGGAGCAAAAGCAAGAAAATCTACAATTCATTGCCTTGCCTGATGATTCTTTACAATTATACTATGACTAACTGCCTCTAAAAATGATTTCCAATTTAAAAAAAAACTGTACCTTTTAATTGTGGAAATGATAATGTAATTAATACAATGAATAACCAGTAACTAAACTTCACTGAGCACCTACTACATGTCAGGGTGTGTTTTAAGCACTTTATAAGTACTAATTTGTTTAATCTTCGTAACACTGCTGTGTGACACACTAATACTGCCCTTATTTGACAGATGGACAAAGTACCTAAAGGCAAGTACTTGTCCAATATTACAAAACTAGAAAATGTCAAAGCTAGAATTCAAAACGCAGCGGTCTGGTTCCAGAGCTGACTGTCCATTCACACCCACACTGGCAACACAGGAGGCTTGAGTCCGGCAAAGTGAAGAGTGATAGAAATGGAATCATATATTTTATTACCATGAGTAGACTTTGAGCTCTGACACATAGAAACCAAGTCTAGTTGAAGTATTTAGGGCAATTAACTGATGTACAAGAAAAATTAAGACATATTTCTATCTCAGGACAAAGTCTTCAGACAAACAAGTAAAGGACCCTTCTGGAGTGGCGCGTCCGCTGCTACCCCGAGCAGCTACTGGAGTCTCCACACTGTTCCTAGATCTGCTCCCACCACGGTGACAAAGCTCCAAAGGCCTCTGGGCTTCACGGCGACACCCAGGGCCAGCACGCCCTTGGCCACCCTGGGCGCGGTGCCCAGTCCTGCCCAGACGCGCAGCACTGCGCGGGGCGCACCCGGGAGCGCAAGGCCTCCGCGCGGAGGGGCGGCGGCGGGGACGGAGGGGTCGCAGGGGTCCCGGAGGAAGGAGAGCGCGGGAGCAGTGCGCGAGGCGGACAGGTGGGGACGCCAGCGCCGCAGGCGTAGGCGCAGCCCGGAAGGCGACCAGGGGCTGCGGGAATCTAAGCGTCCCCACGGCGGGAAGTCCTTGCGGGATGGCCTCCCCCGGGCCTCGGCGGCCCGCGCGCCCACCCCGGGACGCGGCCCCTGCGCGTCGCGCTCACCTCGGCCACGGCTGCCTCCCGCTCGGCCTCGCGCTCGGTCACCGGCTCATGCCTCTGGGCGCGGGCTACGGCCGCCCGGGTCCGAAGGCGCCGAGTCGGGGGCCGCCGCCTGAGCCAGGTCTGCGCGAGCCAACCCCGAGCGCGGCGCCGGCTACCGGGCTCGGCGGCGTCCGACACGGCGCGCACTGCGCATGCGGGAGCGGCCGGGCCGCGCCCCCTGCTGGACAGGAGGAGTCAGCGCACCGCGGGGGCTTCTCCCCTGCAGGCGCAGAGATCGCTGAGCCTGGTTCTCCGCTTGAGAAGACACAAAGAACTAGACACACGCCCCATCTATAAAACTGTCAAAAATGTAAATGATTTAGTAGAATCAGTGTGTGGAGGGTGCACAATTTCATGGAGGGGGATTTGGCACTCTCCTGCAAATATAAAATATCCTGGATCCTATTCTCAATATTTATCAATAGCAAAATATTGGAAGCAACCAAAATAACCTGTAGGACTTGATTAGGATAAATAATGTGATAGTACATTGGTAAGGAAATATAGCCGGGATACGTTTTAACACAAAAGCATGGTCCAAAAACAATAGGTATGATCATTTTTAGGTCAAATATGGTTGTGCAAAAAATAGAAGAGATGAAATATATAGGTAGGTGCTTATGTTCAGACATTTGAGTAATATTTTTTTCTGGAAGGAATTTAAGAAACAATTGAGCAGTTTCAGCAATTGTAGAGGCAGACATGGAGGCGTTTTCATTTTGCTCCTGTATTATTCACATGATCTAGCCTTATAAATGCACGGTAAAACCTGTCATAAGGCAGTAAGTAGAGACTAAAAAATCAAATCAAAACGCAGAGCGATGTTATTGAGAGGTTAATGAACTGACACCACTGGGCTTGTTTGCTGGCTGGTGGAGTTCTGGGTCTGGCTGCGGGATCCAAATGCTTAGGCGCCAGCTGCACCTTAGCGCCACCTGGTGGAAGTTGTCCTTTACAACTTAAATATTCGTGGAGAGTCTGGAGCTCTATTGAGGCTTCCAGCAGCAGAAGGGATTTCAGGAATAGTTTTGAGTTAACGCCTGCTTATCACAGATCTAGGGAGACTGAAATGACAGTATTTGGAAGGTTGGACGCCCACAGTCTCATTTCTCACATCCAATGGCGCCGATCCCCAAATCCACACCTCTAAACCGACACACTCCCCCCCCCATAGGAAATTTAGCACATACACAACCATTGGAAAACTGAATGGGTGGAGAGCAACACCAATCACCAGTGGCATCAGAGTAACATCCCCATTATCCCAGGGAACATTGGCTTTACTTTTTAATAGTTCAACAGAAGTTATCTTGGCTGGGAGACTGTGGCCTCTTCATTGTTATCTTCTTTGTATTTATCTGTATTTTAAAACGTGTGTTTGTAATCACTCATTTGTTCTTTCATTAAGTGAGGACGTGCTGTGTTAAATAACTGTGTTACACATGGACTCTGAGGAACCCTGCCTACTCTCCTCACTTTTAATAACCCTAAACTTGCAAAATGCCTGGCACATAGTAAGCGCTTAGTGTTTGTTGAATGAATAAAGGGTGCCAGATGCTGGGAGGAGCTAACTAGAAACCAGACAAATACACAAGTAAGATTACTCAAAGCAGAGAGTGCAAAGTGGCATAAGAGAACAAAAACAAAATGCTACAGGGTTTAAAAGAGAAAGAGATCGCATCCCATTGGAAAGATCTAAAGTGATTTCAATCAAAAGGATTATCTTTGCTTGTCTTAGAGGACATTTAGGATTCTGCCAAGTAGGGAGGTGAAAAGGGCATTCCAAGAAGGAAAAAAATCATGAAAAAGGGGCATGTATTAAAGGAAAAGCAATCAACAAGTCTTCTACAACCCAGCATGGTTAGAACAGTGGAGCTACATTTCTAGGACAAGAAACCATGCAAGTGATTCAAAATGAGAAGATTTAGAAGCGGTGATATTAAAGGCTACAAGTACAGGCTTAGTCTCTAAATATTATTATTATTTCCTGAGCATTAGTCTCTAAGCAATGCAGTATAACCACTACTTACATGGTATTTGAATTGCACTGGGTATTGTAGATTTAAAGTACACAGGGAGATATGCATAAGTTACATGCAAAAACTGTGCCACCTTTATAAAGGATTTGCACATCTGCAGATTTTAGTATCCACAGTGGGACCTGGAATTAGTCTCTGCAGATACAGAGAGAGGACTGTATATAAAATACAAAACAATTATGCTTATTCTGTCTAAAAATAAAAAATAAGTTTGAGCTACAAAGAATAATGTTTAGAGCCTCCATAAATAAAAAATGTATCTGTTAAAACTTAAAACTCAAATAAATCAAAGCAAGTTAGATATAGCTAAAAATGCATTCTTAAACTGAAAGAAAGACCAAAGTAAATTACCAAGAATGTAGCACAGGAAGTCAATGAGAAGGAAAATGAGAAAAAAAATAACAGACAGGCAGGCAACAGGCCAGCCTATCATACGTATAGTAGTAGTTCCAGATGGAGAAAAGAGGGAGAAGGGAACAGAAGCAACATTTGATGAAACAGTAGATAAAGGCTGATAACTTTGCAGAGCTGATGAAAGCCACAGACGCGAGAATCCTAGTGTATCTAAATTAAGATAAATAAAAATAAATCTATCTCAACATGCAGTAATAACACTGCATATAATCAGTGATGGAGAATATCTTCTAAAGGCACTGAGAGGGAACAGATGGCCACAGAATGACAGATGACTGACTAATCAATAGGAATCACAGAAGTCAGAAAGTACCCATGAACCTAGGATTCTATACCCAGTGAAACTATCTTTCAAAAATAGGCAAAGTCAGCCGGGCACAGTGGCACACACCTGTAATCCCAGCACTTAGGGAGGCTGAGACAGGAGAATCGCGAGTTCAAAGCCAGCCTCAGCAATGGCGAGGCGCTAAGCAACTCAGTGAGACCCTGTCTCTACATAAAACACAAAATAGGGCTGGGGATGTGGCTCAGTGGTCAAGTGCCCCTGAGTTCAATCCCCAGTACTAAAAAAAAAAAAAAAAAAGGCAAAGTATAGACATGTCAAACAAGCAAAAACTGAGAGCCCCGCCAAAGGACATTCAAGTGTTATACCCCAGACAGAAGGAAAGTGATCCCAAATGGAAGGCTTAGATATATGAAATGAGTATGTGACAAATCCAAGCAAACATTACCTCTGTCAAGCAAGATTTTGCAGTTAAAAAGCAGAATTAAAACAGACAACAAAAATAGCCAGGATTGCAGGTTCTAAGGGACTGCAGGTATTCTAAGGCTCTTGTCTTTGGAAGAAAAGTAAAGATACTAATTTTAGATTAATAAGTTATACGTATGTTATTTCTAGGATAACAACCATACATGTTATAATTTCTAGGAAAAGAAACAGGATATATAATTTACAAAAAAAGTAGAGAAAGATAATGAAAAATATCCAGAAAAATCTAAGAAAAGAGAGAGAAATCAATGGGAGTTGGTTTGGTAGCCTGGAGAGAGCACAGCGGTCTGAACCAAACCAACTCCGCCTGCACCTTGGCTCTGAGGTTTGCAGCTGAATGATAGTTCAGAACATCAGTCACTCTCTTCAAACTCAGTTTCTCCATTTGTGAAAATGGAGGACTGTGGGGGCGTGCCACAAGATGGCGCCGAGCAGTCAGCTCAGTGCTGACCACGCTGCCCTGAGAAGCCACCTCCCCGCACTCTTATTGGCTGACCCCTGCTCCCAGACTGCTTTAGCCAGGGACTTTACTGTTCCCAAATGGACAAGCCTATCCTGATTCTTTAGCTTGGAAACCAGATACCACTGATCCCTCCTCCTATATAAGCCTGTGAACCCCCTCAATAAAGCGGTACTTGCTTAAGACAGGTCCCCCCCCCCGTTCCATGGCGAATTGACCGGGCGGCCTTCCCCTCTCAGTTCGACCCCCACCGGAGACACACAGCGTGCTTCTCCCTCACTCGCTGGCCGAGAAAGAGAGCGTGGCTCAGCTGGGTTCGTCTCCCCCAACAGAGGACGATGGCATCAGCTCCCTAGGACTGTTTAGTCAGAAATGATGCGTGTGATTTCCCCAGCATCGTGTCTGACACACAGTCATATTCCATGAAAGACAGGGAAGAAAATGAGTGAATGAATGAATGGCAGATCAAAACAAAGACAGAAGAAACTAAACCAAAGAACATGGTTTATAGAATAGAAATACTGATTTCGCTTCTGTTTTCTCAAAAGAAGTTAAGTGTCAGAGTTAACTTGTTCTTCTTTCTCTTTTTGAAGTTGGCTCTTGCTTTGTTTCCCAATCTGACCTTGAACTCATGGGCTCAGGGGATCTTCCTGCCTCAGCCTTCTGAATAGCAGAGGGGATAGGCAAGCGTCTCTGTGCCCAGCTGAGTCAGCTTTTCTAAGGCAGGGGTGTGGGCAGCTGAGAAGCTCCTCAGCACACAGCTTGAGGGATCAGAAGGCCCATTTATGCTCTGAACTAAAGCATCCCCGCAGGTGGGGCAGGCAAGCTCTGGTCTACTTAGCATGGAGGGGCCTGCCTTGGTCAGCTCAGCCCCACAGCAGCCTCAGCTATGAGTTCTGGTCCCAAATTTTCCCCCACAGCCATTGCTAGGCCACTTTGCTTTGGGGACATCGGAGAAGACAGCTCCTTCCCAGGCAGGAGGATAGTCCCAGATCCTTGAGGGGCCACTTCAATGCCCATTGAGAAGCCCCTCCTGACTCCCACCTTGGGGTCCTGTTCATCTGGTCCCAAGCTGAGGCCTTTCTAGGTTCCTGATGTGCTGAGATCTGAACAAACAGAATTAACTCCATTCTCCCTGGGACGTTCTTACTTCTTTTCATCGTCTGGCATACTCTGTGTGCACTGTTCCTATAGCTTGTTTCCCTGGCCACAAAGAAGCATGAGGACGCCATCATGAAAAAAAGGTCCAGGTGGCTTGTCAGCTCGTCTCGTCCTCCGCGAGCTGAGGGCCATGGCCAGGATCCCTCACCACTCCCCAGTTCTGCAAATTACTCATGACAGAGACATCTAGCTGGTCCCAGTTCTGTTTAATAGAGAACAGAAATGGCCCAAGATGAAGCTCAGCTTAAGGCATCTCCTGCTGCCACCCAGAAGGGCAGCCAAGAGTTCCTCAGGGGCAAGTCCAAAGCCAGTCTTGCACAGCCCCAGAACATCCAGGTCGGGGGGCGGTGGCTGCTTACCAGACAATGAGCAGCTCATCTGTGCTGGTCCCTGGGCTCCTGGGCCTTCCAGGGAGGGGCTTCCTCAGTAACTTGGGATGTGCCCTCAAGCACCTGCCGGACCCTCTGCATCCCTGAGAGGGAGAAGTGAGGGGCTGTGAGCACTGGTGGCTGGACAGGTGGGGATCAGCAAGCGGAGGCTGCTGGGGCAGGAGGCTGCTCACCCAGGTGAAGCCGGTGAGGCTTGTCCGAGAAGACCACGCGGAACCAGCCGGGCTCTTTACACTCAAAGGCCTTGCCAAAGGACAGCAGCACCTTATTGTCCAAAAAACGGCGCCAGAGAAGCATTTCCTCCTCAAAGGTGCCTTTGTGCAGGTACTGGGAGGATGGGGGGAAGAGGCTCAGGATACAGAGGTGACCTCCAGGGCCCCTCACCTGCTGGAGGGAGGCTTGATGCCCCGTCAGCCCGCACCCCAGCTGACCTTCCTCAGGTCAACCCAGATGAAGAAGCCTGCCCCACGACTCAGGAAGGGAATCCCCAGGGCCCTGAGCTCCTCCGAGACGTAGGTGTGGGCAGCTTTGAGCCGGGCATGGTTTTCCAGCAGGTACACGTGGTTGATCCAGTCTGGGTGAAATGGAAACCAAAGATAAATCGTCCCTCAGCCTTCTCTCCGACCTGCTAGTCTGAAGAGCAAAAGATCATGGCTACTGAGACTATAGAGACTCCCTGTCTGGCTGACGGGGCAAGGGGGAGGGAAAATCAGGAGGAGTGAGAATTCAGGGGGCCCCATAAAGCACTCCCTCAGCCCTGACAGCTCCAGCCCCAACTCCCATACTCCATCAGGAGCCCAGAACACAAAGCCCCTCAGGATACAGAGCCAAACCTAAGATCTACCTAGTTACAAAGTAAGACTTTGGAGCCACACATACCAAGGTCCAGATCCCAGCCAGGCCACTGACAAGAGAGGGGACCTTTGGCAGATTCACTTCTCTGATCCTCACATTTTTATTGACCTCTTTTTGTAAGGTGTGCGGTTCTACAGATCATAACCCATCTATGTATTTGTGTAACTACACCATGGGCAGCATTCTGAACGGTTCCCTCAGTCCAGAAAACACCCTCGTGCCATTTACAGCCTCATCAGCCTCTGCCTCATAACCCTGATGTGTTTCCGTCACGCTAGTTTTACCTTTTCCAAAAGCAAATCATATGGTATGTAATTTTTTGAGATTAGTTTCGTTCACCGGCCTAATACCTTCAAGATGAATCTATGCTGCCATGGATTTTATGGGAGAATAGCGCTTCATGGAACGGATGTGCCAGTGGGGTGGTTTCTTGAACCCACTCATTCGTGGAAGAACATCTGGATTGTTTCCAGCTAAATTTGCATGTGGGTTTTTGTTTTATTTTGTTTTTTGTTGTTGTTTTTTGAGTTTTTTGGTGCAACATCTAGCAGTGGGATTGCGGGGTGGTTTGGTAAGTGTTTGCATAAGAAACTGCTGAACTATCTTAATTCCCACCAGCAATACCGGAGAGTTCCAGCTGCTCTGCCTCCTGGTCAGCACGTGATGTTGTCTTTGTTTTTTAAAAATATCAGGTGTTATAGTGGATGTGGAGTATCTGGTCCTTGTTTTCCTCATCTGTAAAATGATGAGGAAAATACAAGAATTCGAGCTTCCTAGGATCCTGGGGAGGGATAAATAAGAGACAGCAAGAGCACCTGCAGGGCTCAGGAAATGATGGCAGAGGCACGTAGCTTTGCCATCTGACCTCGCTATCTGAACCTGCAAGATACAGCCACAGAGGGAGAGAGATTTCCACTATGAATAACTTTTTCTTAGTAGTTTTTAGTCTTTTGTTTAGTGCTCACAGCTAATAATAATAAGTTTACTTTCTTTTTTTTAATTTTTTTAAGACAGTCTCTCCCTGCACTTTGGGAGGCTGAGACAGGAGAATCATGAGTTCAAGGCCAGCCTCAGCAACAGCAAGGTGCTAAGCAACTCAGTGAGACTCTATCTCTACATAAAACATAAAAAATAGGGCTGGGGATGTGGCTCAGTGGTCGAGTGCCCCTGAGTTCAATCCCTGGTACCAAAAAAAAGACAGTCTCACTATTTGCCCAGGCTGGCCTCAAACTCCTAGGTTCAAGCAATCCTCCTGCGTCAGCCTCTCAAGTAGCTAGGATCTCAGGCACACACCACTATGCCTGGCCAATAAATTCACCTGGACCAAGTGCCACACTTGCCCTACAAGCCAGGGACCATTATAATCCCTATTCTACAGATGAGGAAACTGAGGTTCAGGGAGATAATGTCACATGCCACACAGCCAGGAAGAGACAGAGCAAAGTGTGGACCCAATCCAGACCCAAAGCCAGCACTCTCAAACACCACCCTAAATTCTTTTCATGGGAGAAGCACCCATGATCCCTGGCTGGTCTCAGATGGACTATAACCCTCTCCACTTTCAGGTCACCAAACCCAGGCAGTCACCACGGTCCCGGAGCAGCTGTGCCATCTGGTGCTGGACCAGGCCACTGAGGCCATGATAGCGACAGAGGGAAGCCACAGCGGTGGCCACGTCCTGGTTTTCTGTGTACAGCGTGCCAAAGCGGAGTCCAGACATCCCGAAGTCCTGCAGGAAGAGACGGACTAGGCCAAGGCAGCCCTCCACAGAGGGAGCTGATTCCACCCACCTGTCTGCCTTCCCATCCCTCAGATACCCCAAGGCCAGCCAGGAACTCACCTTGCTGGTGGCCCACAGCACATGGGTCCTCTGGGGGTCAGGTAGCCTGCAGAGAGCACAGCATAGGAACAGAGGCAACACTCAACCAGGAGACCCAGGCCCATTTCCATGATCAAACAAGGAGATGGACAGATAGATCTGATCCTGGGTCATGGCCCTGTCTTCATGTCTCTGAACCACCAATTCCTGTGCATCCTTTAGAGCAGGGGTCAGTAAACAACAGCCTGCAGGAAAACCTAGCCGCATGTCTGTTTTTGTAAATAAAGTTTTATCAGAACACAGCCATTCTCATTGGTTAACAGAATGTCCATGGCAGTGAGTGAGAGACCACATGGCCTATAAAGCCCAAAATACATTTACTATCTGGCCCCTTATAGGAGAAATTTGCCAACTTCTGATCTAGAATACAGCTCAAAAGACCTCCCTGGCTCTCCCCAGCCAGTGGGTACCCCAGCAGGTCATCTCAGCTCCCCAGACTTCTCCGGTTAGCACTCATGACCACCGTAATCAAAATGACTAGCAATGTATTGTGCTGCTAGGATTTTGGTTTTTTTCAAAGGTTCTACATGGGAAGGGCTGAGACCTTTCTCGTTCACTGTTGTACCCCAGCACTAGCACAGCACCAGGCACAGAACAGATGCCCCAAAGATATTTTTCCCATGACCAACCAGGGCTCATGGGCAAGTCACTATTTTCTCTGGGTCTCAGTCTCCTAATGCACAAAACAAACAGGAGTCACACTCCAGGCACCTCACAGAGATTTTGAGAGACAAGTGACGGAAAGGCCACAGCAGGTCTGAAAAGTTGGTACAAACATCAGCAACTGTCAGCCTGCCCAGAGGTCAGATTCACAGACTTTAAGATGATCTGGTCCAAATGTGTCCAAAGGTATTTTTGTTTATAAATTCTTTGCCCAAACTAAATCTAATGAAAAAGTCCACTAATTTAAATAGCCAAAAGTGCTTATTTGCTCAATGAATGAACAAAAGGAAGGAAGGAAAGAGGGAGGGAGGAAGGGAAGGAAGGAAGGAAGGAAAAAAGGAAGAAGGGAAAGAGGGAGAAAAGGAGGAAGGGCGAGCAGGCAGGCAAGCAGTTAGTTACTCAGGACATGAAGGGAACAGCAAAGGGGACCAGTTTCCCAATCCTCCCTCTGGAAGTGCTAAGGCCCTGGGGTTGGAGGTCTTAGGATCTCTGCAGAAAAATTTCAAGTCCACTGATGCAGCCCACTCCTCCCACCTTCTTGGGGGATCTAAGGACCCCTTGGGTCAGCTAGATGTTAGTAGAATTGCCCCGGGGCAGGTCATACCCTGTGGGCCGAGCCACAGACAAGCCAGTGGGAGGCTAGCGAGGTCAACTGTGTCCGGGATCCTCACCTTTCCAGGCTTAGGACGCTGCGGTACCCAAGCGACTCCTCAAACACAGACAGCATGTAGACCTCATCCACGATCACGTGCAGCTTGTGCCTATAGTAAGGAGAGAATGGAAGGAGAGAGCTGGATCTGTGGGCAATGTGCTCCCCAGGGAGCAGTGTGGCCAAAACCCAGAGGGACCACAGTGTAGCCCAGGGTTTCCAAACTCATTTTCTCCAGGAACACCCTTTTTTTGCCTATTTTTTCAAACAGGAAGCAGCATATACAAAACAAAGGTCAGTGGAGCTTTGGAAGCACTGTCAGGAGAGGTTGGGCCCTCGGGTTCCTACTTGGAGAGGAACATTTAAGTACAAGGCTCAAGGCAGATGGACTCACATTCAAATTTGGCCCGACCCTTGACTCGTCCACTCGGAGGCTCCAGTGGCTGGGGATAATTATGTGTCTATTTCTTACGGGGTTGATAGAGGATCAAAAGGAAGATAGCATACAAAGTGCTCAGCAGTGCAATAAATGAAACCATTACTATAAAATGGAAGAGAAGCTGGGCACAGAGGCACACACTTGTAATCTCTGCTACCTGGGAGGCTGAGACAGGAGGATGCAAGTTCAAGTTCAACCTGGACAACCTGGCAAGACCCTGTCTCAATACAAAAATTTGAACAGGGCTGGAATGCAGCTCAGTGGTAGAGCACTTTCCTAGCAGGAGCAAGGCCCTGGGTTCAATCCTCAGTACCACAAAAAAAATTTTTTTTTAAATTTTAGAAATAAAATGGAAGAGAGAAAAATGGCACCCAGCAAAGCCCTACTTTCTCATTGCCCCGCTGCCAGGGAGAGGTCAAAGCAGGTAGAAGCCCATGGTGGGGTGAAGAGGGCTTAAGGGCCTGCACCAGAGCCCACCTCAGAGCCTGGGGGATCCCAGGAGCTGGAGTGGGGGTGTGGGGGGCTCACCTCTTGGCAAATCCCAGGAACTCCTGCAGCTCTCCTGGGGAGTAGATGTCACCCAGAGGATTCTGGGGGTTGATAAGGATGAGGCCTTTGACCTTGACACCCTGAAACCATCCACAGGGCAGAGACCTCAGCTCCTCCCCGAGGCCAGGCAGACCCAGTAGATGGAGCTGATCACTGTTGGCTCCCGGGGAAAGGAGCGTAATGGGGGCGTGTTCATGACCCACCATGAAGCACAGTTAGAC
This sequence comes from Xerus rutilus, assembly GCA_028644305.1. NCBI lineage: Eukaryota > Metazoa > Chordata > Mammalia > Rodentia > Sciuridae > Xerus > Xerus rutilus. The sequence continues at coordinate 19,237,529 of CM053399.1, forward strand.
GCAGAATGACATCTGCAGCATCACGCCAACTAGGAAAACAAAACCAACCCAGGGAACAGAGGGAAACGTCCCCACGAGCCAGAAGAGGTGGCCTGCGTTACAAGAATAAAGGGCATGGGCTTTGCACTTTCAAAATTCCTACAGCAAGCGTGTGATGCTCTAATGACCAAGGTCAAATAAATTAAGTGGGCAGATTGTTGAAAAGGAGCCACCAGAGAAGGGGGCCTCTGTGTTTCTTGGGGAGGCCTCAATCTCCTCTACATGAATAGGACCAGTCCCTCAAACTGCCAGGGAGACTCACTAAACCACAGGCCCCTCTGCTCCACACTTGACCCCTGAAGCAGAGTCAGAGGGATTGGTGAGAGGGGGGCACGTAGACGAGGCTCCCTGGTTGATTCTCTCCTCCTGGAGGCATGAAGGTCTTGTTCTAATGGGCAGAACCTTCAGGGACAGGGTCCTGACTGACCCCTAGAATGTCTCTGTGGTTCCGCCCTACCCCACATGTCCCCATCACAGCTGTCAACCCAGCTCTCGGGAGATCAACCACAGGAAGAGGAGTCCATGCTGTGTTTGGACCCACCCACTCCCAGCCCTGGGTTGGATTCCATCTCCCGACCTCAGAATTAGCTCCTTGCAGGGCCATCTCCAGCTTCTCCACTGTGAGCTGGAAGGGGCGTGTGTCCAGGCCAGTGACCTGGAAAAAGACCCACTGAAGTCACCAAATTCACCCCCGCCAACCCTGAGTTCTCAGGCCTCTCATGCTCCATCTCAGAACAGACCAGGGCCACTTCTTCCTGTCCTCCACCCCACACATCACATCAGGGACACCTCCCATGGCTCTTAGGTTTCTGGCAGAGGCCCCCAGGGGTCCTCTGGAGGATCCCAGGACTTCCATGTTAAGGTCTTCTGTCCCCTGTCCACCTCCCTTATTTCTGGGGCTGATCCTTGTCCTCTACATGGACCCCATGAATCTCAGAGCCTAGAGCTCAGGACCCTCCAGGGAACCCAGGCACAGGCAGCCATGTGGCAACAGAGGGCTCCAATCCCTTTTCACAGCAGCCTCAGAACAGGCATGGCCTTCCTCCAGTGACCCCCGCAATTCAGACACAGGAAGCTACTGGCCAGGGGAAGGCCCAGCCCCCACCTGGGATGCAGGCAGTCTCACCTCACTGTCCAGGTAGACATAGGCCAGTCGGACATTGCCATAGAGATAGACGTGCTGTGTGATGGCTCCGTAGTAAGGGGTGGGGATCATGAAAGCCTCTGGGGACAGGAACAGGCAGGACTTACCCTCTGGCTGGAATACCCCTGACCTCCGGGGCATCCTTGAGGAACATCTGGAGCCTGTTCCTGCTCAATTCCCAAAACTCTAAAGCTTGGGCCCTCTCACACTGGTCCCCCTCCTAACACAGATGCTCCTCCACTTACGATGGAGTTCTGTTCAGATAAGTCCACATAAGTCGAAAATACCATCAAGTCAAAAAGACATTGGATCCACCTCACCTGCCCGACCTCCCAGCTTAGCAGCATGGTGCGCTGTGGAGTGTCCACGATCTGGTGGCTGCCTGCCCACTGGCTCACTCCACTGCCCAGCACAGCAGAAAGCACACCACCACATACCACCAGCCTGGACAAGGGCCTCGGTTCAAAACCGGAAGCACGGTTTCTACTGACTGCATATAGCCTCACACGATGGGAAAGCTGAAAACCGTAAGTCAAATTATCGTGAGCGAAAGACCTTCTGCAATTAACTAACATTTGCTGAGCACTTACTCTGCTGGGGATGGTGCTGAACTTGTATTTGGAGGGTCCCTATTTTTGATTATTCTAGAAAGGGTAGGATATTGCCTATTATATTCTCACCAGGGATCTTCCTGGTGACAACTTCTTTTTGTGTGACAAGTTACTTAAACTCTGGGCCTCGGGCTTCCTCATCTATAAGATGAATTTGCCATAGAACTAACCTCACTGGGACACTGTGAGATTAAATGACACACTACAGAGGTGTAGAGCCTTATGCCAAGGCCTGGAATGTAGTATATGATCAATACACGTAACTGACTACCAGACTAACCTCTGTTCCTTGCAACAACCACCCCTGACTAAGGCCAGATCCTAATAAGACCACGGCTTGTGCAGCAGGCCTGGATGGCCGCCTACTCAATGGCCATTCTAGTTTCCTTCCTTGATAAGAGAAAACCAGATTTTTCAGCTAGGACCAGCAATACGTGAGAGGAAGGCAGGCCTTCCCCAGCTGTGGCCATCAAACCAAGGTCAGCATAAGCCAACCCTGGCCCGCTTCTCCCCTTTGCCCAAGGACTGCTGTGGGAATGGGTTCGAGTCATTTTAGGTCAGTAAGTACAAAGGAAGCTCCGTCGAGACCCTTCTGGGAAATTGCCCCCCCTCACTCCCTTCCCCTGATTAAAAAAAAAGAGAGAGGGCAGCACATGGCCTCCCCCTGTTCTTCCCGCTCTGTGACGTGCTGTCACATGAAGACGCACAAAGCCCGGAACCCAGCACCCTCCACCCTCTCCTGCTACGGCCACGCCCTGGGAGTCTCGTCAAGCCATTGATTTAGACTGCTGTGATCTCCTGCATTCTGTTCCGGCCAAAAACACATTGGTGCAGCTCACAAGGTTGGACAACTGGAGGTGCTGCCAGGGCAGACCCCAGTTCAGAGCAGACCCTGGACTTCACTTACCCCCCACCTCGCACAGCACTGTGGCCAGAGCAGAGAAGACAGAGGCACAGCCATTCAGAACCACCACCTGGGGGTGACATAAAGGGACAAGGATGACTGAGTTCCAAGAGGGAGTGAGGACCCATAGCCTCCATCCCAGTTCAGCACAGAGGACAGCCAGGTTCCCCCTTAACATCCCAAGTCTCTGTTTAGACAAAGGTCTTCCTCCCTTACAGCCAAGGTCATTTGAGGGGACCCTGCTCTGCATCACCTGAGCAAGAACCAGGGAAATGGTCACTCAGAGTGTCTTGCCTGAAGGTGAGGAGGGCAGGGGGAGCAACAACATAATGTGGAGCAGAGATTATACCCCAACTCTAAATATCTAGTGTTAGCTGAGTGCAGTGGCTCACACTTGTAATCCCAGCAACTTGGGAGGCTGAGGCAGGAGGATCAAAAGTTTGAGGCCAGCCTCAGCAATTTAATAAGACCCTAAGCAAGACTCTTGTCTCAAAATAAAATAAATAAAAAAGCCTAGGGATGTAGCTTGTTGACAAAGCACCTCTGGATTCAATCCTCAATACCAAAAAATAAAAATAAAAAAAATATGTCTAGGGTTAGGGGTCAAAAAGGGAGCAGGCATTGCTCATTCTGCTTTGAAACAAATTAAGATTAAGTGACAGGCTCATCCCAGCCCACCTCGCCCTTGGCCAGCCAAAAGTTGGGAGCAGGGAAAAAGAGCAGAGCAGGGGGCGACTCACATTCTCTGGTTTGAGGGGTGCTGGGCTCTTGCAGTAGAAAGAAAGGAACTTAGCCACTTCCTCCCGGAGGCTAGAGATAAGACAGACAGACAGGTCGTACTTACCAGAAGGTCCTCCAACCACAGGCCACCCCAAAGCTCCTCTGGGGGATTCTCAGGCCCCTGCCATTACTTTCCCCTCATTTCCCACATGGGAAGTGTGGTCAGCACTGTCCCCACTCCCAGGTCCCCCTCCCTCCCACCTTCCCACAGGCATTGAGTTTCCTTCCTCTGTAGTGTTCTACATTTATCCTATTCAGGTGCTATTTTGAGAATACTATGCTATGATTACTACTGCTATTAATTTTTCCATTTTACAGATAAAGGAACAAGTTTAGCCACTGTCATCTCAGAAACTCAGGAGGATCTAAAATGCAAGGCCAGCTTCAGCAATTTAGTGAGATCCTCAAAAATTTGGTGAGACCCTGTCTCAAAATAAAAAATCAAAAGGACTGGGGCTGTAGGTCAATGGTAAAGTGTCCCTGGGTTCAATCACCAGCACGTGCACACACACACACACACACACACAAACACACACACACAAACAGGTTTGAAGGAATCAAGTCAATTGCTGGTAAGTGCAGAATATAAGCCCAGTGGCCTTCCTCCAGGGCTCACCATCGTAACTGCTGTATTTGAAGAACATGTGCTTTGGAATCAGTCTTGGGATCAAGTCCTCGGCCACCAAACCCTTACAGTAGTGTCTGGTCCCTGGTGTCTGCTCAGATAGTGTAGCCAAGGATCAGTATTATCCATCACTTCCTCTCTTACCACTAGGAAGAGCCCCAGCCAGCTCCCTTACAAGTGATGTGGCTTCTTAAAGCTACTGAGAAGAGGAATAGACTCCTCACCCAAAGGCCCTCCTTGTACCTCAGACCCAGATTCATGGAAACCAAACTGGGAGCTCCTGAGACGAGATGGGACTGACAGGAGACCCCACGATCACCAGGTCTCCAGGACTTGGCCCTTAGCCTTCAGCAGGCTCTTGCCACCTGCCACTCCTGACATTTGGAACTGGGCAATTCTTGGTTGTGGGGAGCTATCCTGTACACTGTAGGTCTAACAGCATCTCTGGCCTCTCCCCACTAAAGGCCAGAAGCATTCCTGCCTCCAAGTTATGGCACCCAAAACTGTCCAGATATTGCCCAACATCCCCAGAGGAGCAAAATCTCCCCATGTTGAGATCCACTGTCCTACAGCAACTACTTACAACAGATGTCCCCTCCAGTCAGGGTACTGCAATAGGGATGGCTCCACCTGCAACATGTCACTCTGAGTCAGCTGGAAACAGAGAGGAAAGGGCAGGGCTGAGGGCACCACTGCCTCGTGCATCCACATAGCACCAGGTCCCACAGAAACCTTGAGAGAGCCAGCATATTCTCATGCCCATTTTGCAGATGAGGAGACCAAGGCTCAAAAAAGTGACTCAGCCAAGATCCCAGAGCTATAAAGTGGCAAAGCTGAGACCAAAATCCAGAAATTTTGACTCCTGATCTAGTGATCCTTATACAACACTGTCACCAAAGGGACAGGAGGAGTGTGGCTGGCAGAGACAATGTCAGGAGAGGGTGCAACTCAGCTTCTGGAGAAAGGCAGAGGAGACCTCAGTCTTGGCTCCAACCTCAGGAAGAACTTGGGCCACTTGTTTTCCTGCAGGTTTGGCTCAATCTCACACTGTGGAAAAGTGGCAGTTTCTAGACCATCACCTCAGTGACCAGGTGCTGGGTTAGATCTCCAAGGCATCATGAGCCAAATGTCAAAGAAGGACTAATTATGCAGGGTCCCTGGGTAGTGAGACCAGAGGAATGGGAATCAGCCATGTGTCCAGCCATTTCTCTTCTTCCTGGCATCCCTTAGAGCTGGTCCAACATGGTACCCACTGGCCCACTGTGGCTACTGAACACTTGATACGTGGTGAGTCTCAACTGAGACCTGGAGAAGACTTACTATGAAAAAAGTATGTGAAATATATTGATAGTTTTTATATTGATTACATGTTGAAATGGTCATATTTTAGTTATATGATGCAAATGAAATATATTATTAAAATTAATTTTATGAAGCTTTTTTTTACTTTTTAATAGAAAATTTAAAATTACATGTGACTCAAGAAATTGGATTATGAAATCCAGAATTTTCCAGATTTCCAGGAATGTGGCAAGCTGTGCCAGAAACAGTCGTTTTTAAAAATTAATTTAAAATAAACTTACAACCAAGTAAAGTATTCTAAAAGCAAGGTAACAAGCACGTGAACCTGGTCACTTCCTGCTCATCACTGCTCTGGGCTGCCACCCGCTCTCAAGGTTCCTTCTGTGTCTGTATGGTGGGAACACCAATGAGCTTGGGCTACCATGTCTCTCTTCCAGCCCTGCTGTGCCAGGATGGCATACAAGGAGCTTGAAATTGGTCATGGAAACTGGCAAAGCCATGAATCAGGGCTCTGGGTTCCCCTGAAGGGCATGGTGGCACACGCCCATAATCAGGAGGCTGAGGCAGGAAGATTGCAAGTTCAAAGGCAGCCTCAGCAACTCAGTGAGGCCCTAAGCAACTCAGTGAGACCCCATCTCTAAATAAAATATAAAAAGGGCTGGGGATGTTGCTCAGTGGTTAAGCGCCCCGGCTTCGACCTCAGTATATATAAATGCGCGTGTGTGTGTGTGTGTGTGTGTGTGTGTGTGTGTACACACACATTGGACTGAGTTTCCCTGGGGTCAGGGACCCAACAGAGCAGGAGGGACCAGTGAGGGACAGAGCTTGAACAGATTAAGAATCAGGATCAGAGGGAAGTAATGGGCATAAGATCACCCAGAAAGTCGTCCTCAAGGCAACCTGGCTCCCAGGACAGGGCCCCAGAGGCACACAGCAGGCTCTTGGGAGAAGCATTCCTCTAAAGGAAGGGGTCCCTTCGAGCTGGTGATGCCACCCACAGGTGCCCCAGGACTCACCCGCCTGGACAGCAGGTCAAAGCAGAGTTTGTTCTCACTGGTGCCCAAGTTGATGATGCCCTGGAGACGAGAGGTACAGGGGCAGGCTGAGCATGGCAGAGGAGCGAGGACCCCAAAGGCGAGACAGCCCACAGCAAAGGGGAGCTCTGCAAGCCCGCCCTCCCGCCGCCCCAACCGGTCTTCGCTCCAGCCCCGCCCTCCCGGTCTTGCTCCAGCCCCGCCCTCCGGGTCTTCGCTCCAGCCCCGCCCTCCACTTGGCCCACAAGCTCTACCTTCCCATTTCTAAAGTTCTGTTCAGAGGCCACCTCCTGCAGAAACCTGCCCCCGAGTCCCACCTCCAAGGGCTCTTTCCTTCTTTGGGGTCCCATAGCTCTTTATCTGTCACCCCTCTAGAGCACTGCTTTCTGCCCCAGGTCATGGGGACAGAAGTCCATGCGGTAATTCTCCTGCTTCAGGCAAACTCCCTGCAGGCAGATGCACACCCAAGACACTACCATCTCTCTCAGGGGCTTAGCAGGAATCCACATGTTTACAGATTGAAAGAAGACATACAGAGAACTACATTCTGGAAGGAACATAAACAAGGGTGGAGGCCAATCAAGAATGAGCCCTCTGCCAGGCACCCGGCCCATGCCTGTAAACCCAACAGCTTGGGAGGCGGAGGCAGGAGGATTGTGAGTTCGAGACTAGCCTCCGCAACTTAGAGAGGCCCTAAGTAACTCAGTGAGACCCTGTCTCTAAATAAAATGTTAATTAAAAAAAAAAAAAAAAAAAACCGGGCTGGGGATGTGGCTCAGTGGTTAAGCACCTCTAGGTTCAATCCCCAGTACCATTAAAAAAAAAAAAAAAAAAGAATAAGCCCTTGTGGGCTGGGATGTAGCTCAGCGGTAGAGCACTTGACTAGCACATGTGAGGGCCTGGGTTCAGTCCCCAGTGTCTCCCTCACAGAAGAAGAACAGGCCCTCATGTCAGTGTAAATGTCCCCCCTGGAGACCCAGACAACACCTGATCTCCGCCCCATAAGGCCTTTATTCTCACAGGAGAGAAAGGATGCGAGGCCCAGCCCAAGCTCTCCCTGGCAGAGTCCCCAGAGACACAGTGCTGGCCCCACACACAGCTGACTCCCAACCTCTGAGTTAAGGCGGGGTGAGGGTGGGGGTAAAGGGAGTAAAGGAAGAAGGAAAGATGAAAAAATGGTACTGGAATGAGCGGAGATTACAACACATAAAAGGCTGCTTTACCCCGTTCCTCTACCACAGCTGATGCACCTGCAGATCCTGATAGCTCGACCTTCAAAATGCACACACCGGCCCCTGCTCAGATCCTGGTCCAAGCCACCTTAACTCCTTGCGCAGATTACCATTCTAGCTTCTCCACTTCCTGTCTTTCCCACTCCCTCACCTATGGTCCAGGCTCCATACAGCAGTCCAGCAGTCTTTTAAAAACAGAAGTGAGATCATATCGCTTCCCCCTTGAATGCCTCCTCACCTACTTTATCTGCAGTGAGAAGGCTCACCAGGTCCTACAGGATCTATTACCCCCCACCTCATGCCCTTTCCAACCTCCTGGTCCACCAGTCTGGCTTTACTGCCAACCAGGCGTCCCTTTTTCTGTCCCTTGAATCATCCAGCATGGTTCTACCCTGGGGGTGGAATGGCGAGGCTTCTGCGATGGCTCCCAGCGATCCCCACCTCCTGCTACGCACACCCCTTGAATGTGGGCTGGACATAGCAACTTGTTTCTGATGAACAAAACATGCAGAAGTGATGGGATGCCACTTCTGACTTTGGGTGACATGCGGTCTTTGGCTTCCATCTTGGGAACACCTGACCTCCTTCTCCTAGATCATTTGCCCTGGAGGAAGCCACTGCGGCATCATGAAGTGGTGTAGTAGGAAAGCCCCCGTGGACAGGAACAGAGGCCCACCACTCACCCTTGGAAATGGCACCTCCCCACCCTCTCCACGCCCACCCCCCCATGTCACCACAGCCCTAGCTTCAGGGCAGCTCCGCAGAAGATCCTGAATGTGAGGCACCCACCAGGATTCCTGAGCCCAGAAACAGAAACGCTTGCTACCTGAATTTCTAAGATTTCAAGTAAGTTGTTATAGCAACTGATAACTAATACAACCTCTCACCTTTTTGGGGGGTTTCTGATCAAATGTCATCTCATTAAAGTAGCTTTCCGTGACCTTCTTTCATTAAACAGCAACATTATCACCATTCTTTATCCACCTTACCCTGCTTTATTTTTCTCTATATATTTTTATTTTTCTCTACATATTTTATTTTCACCATATATTATATATAGGTTTTTTTTGTCTGTTTGCTGTCTCCCCAACTAGAACATAAATGCATAGAACAGAAATTTTGTTCCTGTTCATTGTTATAACACCAGCGCCTAGAACAGTGGCTGGTACCTGGGTGGTGTTCAACAAATAAAGATTATCATAGGGCTATTTGTTCAGCTCTCTAATCTGTGAAGGTATTACTAACAATAGCTCATAATAATGGGGGCATATGACATCAATAACAGCAGCTACATTTATTCCATGTACTCTGGAGCAAGCCCTATGCTAATCCCATCACATATTTAATTTCCACTCTTCTACAACAGGTATTATTGTCCCATTTTAGAGATGAGCTGGGATTGAAAGAAATGAAACCGTTGTGCACTGAACCTCAGCTCTTTCCTAGCTCCAGAGCTGAAGGGGTGGGGGTGGGTCGCAGCTCAGTGGTAGAACACTTGCCTGGCATGTGAGAAAGCCTGGGTCCTAACCCTAGCCCCACAAGAAAACAAAATCAAAGGTGAATAGTTGGCAGGCTGTCCATGTAGGATCATTGTGTGGCTCTTGAAATCCTCTTTCACAAGCCAGTGTCCCCTTAATTATAAATAGGCCCATAAGCAGGGGCCTCTAGGGCCTCCGTCAGAAGCCCTCCTGGAGTGAGGACCATGATTTTAACCCTACAGGAGCAAAGTGGGTGCTGCCTAACATGTCAAGGCAAGGAACCCGCCCTGCAGTTCCCTCTTGGGCCCCCAGGGAGGGCTTTGCTCACACTGGGGTTCTTCTCCTCATCATACTCATCCATGTGGTAGGTCCTGTAGCCCTCCTCAGCCGAGTCCCAGAACCATTTGATGACTCTTCCTCTAGAGGACAGGCAGGAGTTGTCAGAGGAGAACATGGCGACAGGATCACCAACTCCATAGAGCTCCGGCAGCTTCGCTTTTGCTCTTCCAGAACATTCTCCTTCCACATCACCCTGACAGCGACGGCTCACGTCCTGTGTGGAGGCTGAGCCCAGGCAAGTGGCAGGCTCCCTGCATTCCTTCTGAGGAAGGGGGAACATCTGCAAGAAGAAGACAGAAGCACTCAATGCGCAAGGCTGCTCATGGGTCCTCCGAGCACCAGGCAGCAGAAGTTAGTCACCAGTCACAGGGTTCCCTTTCCCATTCTCTCACCTCCTGCCACACTTGATTTTGCACCAGGGTTTCCCTGTGTTGCCCAGGCTGGCCTCAAACTCCTGGGCCCAAGCAATCCTCTACCCACGGGCATCTGCTCCTTCCTTTAAGTTCATGCACTCACTACTTCCTGTGTCCCTAACTAGCCATAACCATGTGTACAACCACTTCAAGAAGCAAAATCTGTTAAGGACATGTCATGAGCCAGGGGCTGTGCTTGCTACATTTGCATAATTTCAATATATTGCCACTTTGGATCGTTCCATTTCTGCATGAGTTTTTCCTTCTCCAGCCTAAGGGATCACCAATGTTCTCTGTCCATCTCTGCTTATCTCAATTTCAAAACTCCAGGTTAAGCCGTGGCACATGCCTGTAATCCCAGCGGCCAAGGAGGCTGAGGCAGGAGGATTGCAAGTTCAAAACTAGCCTCAGCAATTTAGCAAGGCCCTAAGGACTTAATGAGACCCTGTCTCAAAAAAAAAAAAAAAAAAAAAAGAGCTGGGGATGGCTCAGTGGTTAAGCGCCCCTGGGTTCAATCCCTGGTACCAAATAAAATCATCATCATCATCATCATCATCATCCAGGTTAAAAGTTTCCAAGCAGATCATTGCCAGGGAGTCCTAGATGTCCTATGGTGGAAAAGACAGGATGAGATTATTTGGTGATCTGGAGCTAATGGTGAGGGGAACTGAGAGGAAGGAGGAGTAGGGGTCTCCAACAAGTGCAGGCACCCGAAGCAGCGCTCCAGGGTCCGGGTCTTCACTTTCGAAGCAGAAATGGGCACCAGGAGAGGGTCTCATCCTGCCAGGGGAGGTGAGCACTTCCACTTCTCTGAGCCAGTCTCATCTGCCCAGTGGGTGTACCAGCAGCCACCTCACGGGGCAGCAGTGAGGATGTCAGGGTGATGAAGCACTTAGACCAAATCCTGGCTGAAGGCCAAAGTTCAATAGAATATGAGTCATTTTATAATAATTTCTCGCCTACGTTCCTGTCCTAAAGCACCCGCCTCCCACCACCAAAGGACGGGTGATCCGTGGGCAACCCAGAAACCAGAGTGCTCTCGGTGGTTTAAAGTCGCTTTGCGAAGTCTTCTCGGGGCTCCTCCCCCAATTGGCGGGGCTCGGCCAAGCCCTCCCCTAGTTCGCGACCACAGAGGTCTGCGCAAGGGCCGCGCGGCGGGTGGAGGCCAGGGTTGGCTGCACAGCCTGGGGTCTGGGGCCGCCAGTTTTCCTTTTGGAGCAGGCCTGGAGCATAGGGCCGGTTCCCGGCGCCCAGCGAGTCTGGGGCGAGACCACAGCCGGACACCCGCGCGCGATCGGCCCTCGGAATCCCGCTGACCGGGCGGCGGCCGTGCAATAAATTCGAGAAGGTGCCCTGCGGGGCGGGGACGCCTCGAGAGAGGCAGCTTGGGCCTTTCCATGCACAGGAAGCATGCCCAGTACCAAGGGCTTCAAGACCGAATCGCAGAGGCTCTGAAAAGTGCACAGAGGGAGGCCCAGCCGCTGCCTTCTCTGCAAAGTTGGGGGATCGCACCTACTTGGAGACAGGCGCGGGCACGGGGCGGCCTCGCGATCTGTGTCCGTTTCCTTTGCGGGGAAACGCCCTCCCGCACGTACAGCGTGAAGACGGCTGCGGGACCCCAGGACCGAGACTCAGCGCCCTGGCCGGGCTTCCGGGATTGCTCACCGCGCAGCTCGCCCCCTCGCCAACCTGGCGGGAGGAACCCCTGGTGGGCCTCTGCGGTGATGGGCGCACACGTGGGCGCACCGCAGCGTCCAGACTTCCTCAGCACGTCCCTGCAGTTGACCGGACGCCGAGGAGCAGCTGGAGACCAGGAAGGGACAGTGGGGCGGAGACCTACTCCAGGAAGGGGCGGGCCGTCAACTCCCACCTCGGTCCTCCGTGGCCAGCGCGCGGGTCGCTGGAGCGGATCGATCCACGCTGGCACGTGGGGCGCCGCCCGCTGCATCCGGCCTTAGTCCCCAGGTTCTCAGAGGCGGTTAGCGGCACGGAAGTTTCTTAGCAAGAGTTGGGGCCCACAAAACGCCCTTCCCAAATTAAGGTGGGCACGTCATTAAAACTTCGTTCCTCTTGAGTCTCACCTGCGTTGTGACTGATCTCTCTGCCAGTCGTCTGTATGGGATTTTCTTCAGCCTCCCCACCCCATAGGTTCTTAGTTGAAACAGTCTCCCACTGAAAGAAAGGAAGAGAGAGAAGAAGAGAAGGGAGAAACGAAGGAGGGAAGGAAGATGGTCTAACAAGAGAAAAAGGGAAGTTCATTGACATTGTATTTCATGTACACACGAGAGCCATCCACGGAATGCAAGAAAAAACATTTTTATTTATTTATTCACCCATTCATTCATTCTACTTAGGTATGCATGATAGCAGAATGCATTTTAATTCATTGTACACAGATGGAGTAGTTTGTCATTTCTCTGGTCATACATGATGTAGAATCACATCATATATGCAGTCATACATGAAGCTAGGGCTATGATGTCCATCTCATTCCACCGTCTTTACTGTCCCCATGCCCCCTCCCCCTTCCCTCCCTTTTGACCAAAGTTCCTCCATTCTTCCCATGACCTCTCCTCCATTAGGGATCAGCATCCACTTATCAGAGAGCACATTTGGCATTTGGAAAAAACGGATTTTTTGAGACGTGACAAGACAAAGGAGTTTGAGTCTCTGAAAGCTGCATTTTGGAAAGGGGGGGAGATAAAACCCAGGGGCCCTTAACCACTGAGCCACATCCCCACCCCACCCCCCTTTTAAAATATTTTTTAGTTGTAGATGGACACAATACCTTTATTTTTATTTACTTTTATGTGGTGCTGAGGATTGAACCCAGTGCCTCACAGGTGCTGGGCGAGCGCTCTACCACTGAGCCACAACCTCAGCCTTCCCCGGTTTTTTAAAATATTTTATTTTGAGACAGAGTCTCACTTGCTTGGCGGCCTCACTAAGCGGCTGAGGCTAACTTTGAACTCACGATTCTTCTGCCTCAGCCTCTGGGATTCCAGGTGTGGCCACCTTGGCCAGCTAAGGGTGGTGGTTAATGTAGATTCCTCGGTACCATCTCTAAGCCAGTAAGGGTGCAAAGTGTTCGCAGTGGTTACTCTTGTTCCCCTGTAGAAGGGAGGCAGATACCTTGTCTTTGTGAATCTGTGTCCTGCATTTAGGCAAATAGAGGGAGGGCAGAGAACTTGCCAGTGTTGGCTTCTTAATGACTTCAGCCTGACGATCCACATTTTGAGGAGGCATTTGCTGACCTGCCACACCTTTACGCACCGTTTTGTGAACTCTGCCTGAACCCTGAATACTCTGGCCCTGGCTGCATTACGCCGAAGTCATTCATCTCTGAGGGCTTGCAACAGGAAAGTCTCCTCTCCCTGCCAGAGGAAATAAGCAGAATCCCTCAACACAAGTGCAGCTGGGAACACCATCATCTGGCCACTCGCTGTCTTCACTTTGTCTTTGCCACTAAGTAACTTTAAGACCTTGTACTTGTCTCAGGACTTTTTGGCCCTCAGTGTTTTCTTCTGTAGGATAAAGAGGTCACCTCCCTCCATGTAAGGAATTGTGTAATTCAGCTAAATCCTAATGAATGCCTGTTTTGTGCTAGATCTCTGCAACGTGCTGGGACACCTCTATGGGCAAAACAAACTGCAGGCCTACCTACACAGCTGCAGGGGACAGTGTGTAGACTATTTGAAAAGGGCAGGAGCTGGGAGCGCTGGAGCACACCTGAAAACCCAGAGACTCTGGAGGCTGAGGCAGGATTGCAAGTTCCAGACTCTGTCTCAAAATAAAAGGTTGAGAATGTAGCTCAGTAGTAGAGCATACCTCCCCACCCCCCACCCCCCAAAAAAGGACATGCATGTAGTCCTAGCACTTGGGAGGCTCAGGCAATAGGATGACTGAGTCTAGGAGTTCGAGGCCAACCTGGGCAACATAGTAATAGCCCATCTCAAAAGGAGTCAGGGGCTGAGACAGGAGAATTGCGAGTTCAAAGCCAGCCTCAGCAATGGCGAGGCGCTAAGCAACTCAGTGAGACCCTGTTTCTAAATAAAACACAAAATAGGGCTGGGGATGGGGCTCAGTGGTCGAGTGGCCCTGAGTTCAATCCCTGGTACCAAAAAAAAAAAAAAAGGACTGGGAGGGATTAGTAGATGCATGGCAGCGGACATGAGAGGTAGTTAACCCCATCCCTACAAACACTGGCGTCACCTTCTCTCTTACTGATGACTGGGTTCTGAAGGGTGAGTCCCAGCACAAGCTGGAGCCTGAGGAAGCAGAGGGGACGGTCTGAAGGTGAGTGAAGGCCAACACTAACATACAGCCACAAGTCCAATATTGCTGGAGCTTTAGAAGTTTCAGGGAAAGGCTGGAAATAACAAGCAAGAGGGAGACTGTGAATCCCTGAAAATACACCATGGTAAGGACTGTGGACTTCTCACCGAGGACAAAGGTATGGGGAAGGCTTAAAGTGCTTTAAATCACAGAAGAATAAACAATTGAATTCTGTGAATTCAATAATTCAATAACAGAAGAATTTTCTTTTCAGCCACTTGCCTATAGAGGTGACCCAGCACTTTGCAGAGATCTAGCACAGATTCATATATATACCCCTTCCCAAGGAACAGATCACAACAATTGGCTTTTCCAAGATAGGAAACATAGACTCGGACTCAGTTTCTCTTACAAAATACACTCAACACAGAGCTGTCCACCTGCAGGTAGCAGTGGACTCCCTGAGGCTGACCATTCAGACCCCTAAGTCTGTCCCCACTTCTGTCACCAGAAGTCTGAACTCCCAGAACTTCTGACCAACCAGCTGTAAGTTAGAGTTCCCTCGACTCCCTCTTTATGCTTCATTAATTTGCTAGAGCAACCTCCAGAACTCAGGGAAATACATTTAACCACTTATTTGAAAGGATATTTTAAGAGCTGGGGATGTGGCCCCATGATAGAGCACTTGCCTAGCATGTGTGGGGCCCTGGGTTCAATACCCAGCACTGCAATAAGTAAAAATAAAAGGTGCTTCAAAGAATAAAAATAAGTAACCAGATGAAGAGATAAACAGGGAAAGGTCTGGAAGGGTCCCGAGAGCAGGGGATTCCATCCCATGGAGTTGGGGTGCACCACCCTCTCAGGATGTAGATGTGGTTTTATTCATCCCCTTGTAAGCTTCCGTGTGTTCAGCTGTCCAGAAACTTCCTGACCCCTCTCCTTGTGGCTCTTTCATCACATGACATGATCAAAGCATGAACAACTGTGTAGAAGTGTGCCTGGAGGGAAGAAGGCCTGACATGCTGATGGACAGCTGGGACACCCAGCAAGACCCACGTCTTCAGACTCTCCGTGGCCCCTCTGTACAGCCTGCCTTCTCTTGGGTCGGTTGAAGTTCTTTTCTGAAACAGAGGTCTTATCACCTGCTGTCACACAGGTAAGTCAGAGAATTTCTTTTCAGCCACTCTTAAGACACACAGGCAAGGGAATATAGGAGTCTCTACCGCCATGTTGGAGAACAGCAAGTCTAGTTTCTACGGCCTGCCTTGGTAAAGGAGTTATGAACCGGGGACCATGGATAAAAACCAAAACACATTTCTCAGCTTTCGTTTCCATTCTGGAATCAAGCAATAGGTCATTCCACAAAACACAGTAAGTGTTCCAGTGACATGAGCAGAGGAGGCTGGCTGTGTAGGCAGAGAGGGCTGAGGAAAAGCAGAAACACACTAGGCTAAAACGCAAGTTTGTCGCTGCAAAGTTACTTTGTGTGAGGGAGGGCAGAACAATTGTGAACAGGGTGAACATCAGGTCACTTCAGGTTATCTTTTTTGGGAAAATATTAAAGCCCAGGGAACTTAACTATCATGCCAATTGAAACTGGCCTCTGGGAAACTTGACTATCTTTAAAATCCTGGTTTCTCAGATAAACTTGGTGACTGGAACTTCAGCGTAACTCCATTTTGATTTTTAACCAGGTCTGTTGGGCCCTCATGCAGGAGCTCAGTCCAAAATAAGGCATTTTTATTGAACTTTTTTACTTAACACAAAACTGGTATGTCCACACTCAGGGCTCCACAGCCTAGCTAGACTTTGTGCAGAGAGATCAGCTTGTTACCAGCAGAGTTGGGATCAGGTTTGTGTTCCATGGACTCGAAGAATGAACACCACAAGGTAAGAAAGCAAAGAAGCGGGAATTTTGTTTAAAAGGAAAGTGAGAGAAAGATCCAGAACTCTCTGAGAAGTTGATAAGCTCCTCTTGACTGGATTTGGTATTTCAACTGTCCCACAGTGGGCATGGGCCGGATTATGGAGATGCAGTCATTTTGGGCAAGATGAAGGCTTCTTCCCTTTCTGAGAAATAGGAACTGTCTTATAACATTTTGCAGCATGTTAAGATGGCTGCCCTTGTGCTTGCCCTCTCATCAACCTTTACTGTCTCTTCCCTATTCTCCACTGCCTAGCCTTTGCCATTTTATGCCCAGTCTGGTCCCTTGGAATACACATACTGTAAACCTTAGGGAAAACTTTCTTTTTAAATCAGAAGGAATAAGCAAAGTCAAATAGCCCATAATACTAAATAATACTTGGTTAATCTAAAAGAAAGGAGGACAGAAAGAGCATATGGCAGAAATAGAGAACACTAAGTTGATTAAGCCAGTCATTTCAATAATTACATTAAATGTTAATTGACTGAAGATCAATTAAAAGATCACCAAGTTGGAGAAAATATTAAGAATCAAGAAGATGGTGTTTGCAAGACCTACTTTATATTTAAAGACAAATAGCTAAAAGTAAAAATAGGCCAGGCAAATAACAATAATGAAAATCAGAAGTGTTCATATTAAATCTGACACAGGAGACTTCAAGGCAAAAGAATTTCCCAAAATAAAAAGGAACATTTCATAATGATAAAATCAATACTGATCTTGGAAAATCAGGATTGGGTCCTTGCTTTCCCTGTGTCAATGATTAAATACCCAAGAAATGCTCAGGCAAGTGTACAAAGAAAATTTTATTTCAGAAACAGAAGAGAGGAGGGGGGAGAGGGAGAGGAAGAGAGAGAGACAGACACTCCAGAAAGGAGCCAGGGACCCAAAGCTGGTGCCCATGGGAAGGAGTGTGTCTTGTTCCTTTCTAGAACTCAAGTTTCTTCCTATCTTGCCTACATGACCAAAAATCAGGTAAAGAGCCACCCAGGGGGTGGTGCTCATCAGCAACTCCTTGTGCTGGGAGGAGCAATTCCCCAGGTAAAAGTGACTTTGGTAACTAGTTGAGAGGGTGGGAAGTGCTGTGGAGGTGTTAACATTTCATTTCCTTTTCTTTGAATTAGCTGCATCTTCCCTACCCATCATTCATTATCTATGCTGTCCTTTGTCCCTGTCCTGCCCCCCCACTAAGGGAACCCTGCCGGCTCTAAGGGGAAATGTGAGATGGTCACTCTGGCTGCTTCAGGCTGAGAAGGTGCGACGTGGAGCAAGTGGTTTGTTTCCCTTTTAGGAATGTTTTGGCTTGATCAAGGGGTCTCTGGTAAAAGTCTGGTTTGGAAAGATTAGGTTGTAAAGTCCTCTGAGAGCTGGGTGTTCTGAGAGAGAAACATGAAGACGCGAGTACTGGAATGAGATGAACACAGAATAAATGAATATGTGATGATGATTTTCTTTGACCAGGAGGTGCAGGAGCTAAGAAGCTGTTCCCATGGCCTCTGTTTGGCTTGTAAATCTTTAAGGATGTTAGTTACATTGCCAGAGTTATCAGGAATATAAACACAACACTTAGTTTGTATAATACCACAAATGTCCCCATAAGATGCAATTAAGACATCTAATATCATGTGTCAGCCTGGACAGGACAATGAGAAATGGCTTCGGCAGAACCCAACATGCCTGACCTGCAGGAGAGGTGATTAGGATACACCTAGGCCATGAAACCTCTCACCCCAGTCTTGTAGAAGGACAGCTTGAAATAACTGTTTAATTAGCTGAAGGGTGCACATTATTGTCCTCCAAAAAAAAGGAAAGAGACACAAAGGGCACCTCAGGAAGAAATGGGGTACAGAGGAGCTTACCTGGCCAAGACCCCAGTTGATATCTGTCTTGAAAATCAGAATCAGGTCCTTGCTCCCTGGTGTTGAAGAGTAAACACCCAAGAAACACTGAGGCAAGAGTAAAAAGTAAATTTTATTTGAGAGACAGAGACTCCTCTGGAGAGGAGAGGTCCCATAGCTGGTGCCCCTTGGAGTGGGGGTATCTTTCCCATTTACAGATTTTAAGTTTCCTTTCTTCTCATGCCTATGTGACCAAAGGCAGGAAGGGAGTTATCCAGGGGGTGATTGCTTGTGGTAGAAAGTGTGATCCTTCTCCTCCCCTTGAGGTGTTAGCAACCAGTTGATGGGGAAGTGCTATCTGCTTATTTCCTATTCTTTGATAATCAGCTACATTTTTTGCCCCTTTCTCATTAGATTAGCAAACTGGTTGGATGAATGGATGGGAGGATGAATGGTTGGGAGGATGCAAAGTGTCTAGAGCAGTGCCTGATACATATAATAAATTGCAACTATATATTTCTGTTGTCTTAGAGCATATGAATACCTTATTTTCATATACTGAAACATTTGTGTCTAAAAATTTCCACTCTTTTAAACTATTTCAGTACTGTACATGAAATAGTTTTTCTCATGATAGAAAAAATATACACATTGTATCACATTGTGCAGAGAAACAAACCACAAATGCACTATGCATAAAACCTACCACCTTATGCTACACTGCTAAACATGAATCCTTTGAAAGTAAACAGTTATTTGGCATAAAGTGGAATAACAGATATGCTTTACCTCAAGGACATTAGCTTTCCAGTACGGGAGTGGAAGGGGCTTCCACTACCATCAAAATCTGTTTCGGATATTATTGGTGAGTAACAAACTGCCTCAAAACTTAGTAGTGAAAAACATCGATTGAATTATAGTTACAGGTTCTGTTGGGTCCAGAATTAGGACAGAGTACGGGGGGAGGTACTTTGTCTCTGCTTCATGTTCTCTGATGTCTCATCTAGGAAGACTCTAGACATGAGGGAGACCTGATGGCAGGGGACTAGAATCATTGGGAGTCTCATGCACCTGCCTGGCGCCTGGCCTGAGATGTCTTGCACACTGAGCTCAGCAGGACCATCAATCCGAGTATATAGGTGGGCCCCCAAACGTGGCAGCCTCAGGAGAGTTGAACATATAACTGGACAGCTTGTGGCTCCAGCACAAGGTCCAGTCGACAAGCCAGAAGCCCCATTGCCTATTATCACCCAGTCTTTGTGGTCCCATAGTGTCTCCTCCGTCCTGTTGAATAGTTCCCAGTCTATCCAGGTTTCCAGGCAGGAGACATAAACGTCACACCTTGATGGAAGGCATGTAAAAGAGTTTTTTAGCTATTTCTAAAATCCATCACCCCTAAGTGTTAGAAACTTAAGCCTAGACTCCTATGGAAGGCAGTCTTATCTTAATTCATTTCATCACTCTTTGGGCCTCATTTTCATTGATGTGTATCATTCACTTTTTGTGAGAAATCAGATCTCTAGCTGCCCATCATACCCAGAAGTTGCTGGCAACATGGAGGCAAGATAATTCTACCTCCTTTCCTGAAGGTAATGCCTATCATGGATCATGCCAGTTTGAGAGGAACCCTTAGCACTGGCTGGACCATGCTGGGGAACCTTCCCACCATTCTGAATATTGACAGAACCCATGCTCTGTTCAGGGCAAAGCAGGCACAGAATAAGAGGCTACAACTGGACAAGCATGCACAAAGCAGGGACCTGCACAAACCTCCACCTACCCTGCAGCACTTCTCCCTAGGATCCTGGCCACTGGCCTCAATCTTCTTCCACAGGGCAACAGTTTCCTGGAAAGATTCAGGGCCAGGGGAACAGCAGCCGTTTCCTGTAGATTCCGAATGTTTGAGACATGTTGTTTAGGGCTAAAGGACCTGGGAAAGAGTCTTCCTTAGCTTCATCAGGGGTCATTAGAAAATAAGGTGAGCAGGTGCCAGGACCTTGGCTTAGGGCCCAGGGATCTTGGGAACTGAGACTCACTGGTACCAGGGAGTTGAAGAGGTCACAATATGGAATGCCAGGGCCCTGATGAAACCATTCATCCCGTCCAGCAAGACATCAGAGCAACTCAGAGTGACCCATGAGAACCAGAGGTGTGTCCTGGTTCAGCAGGTATACACACATGGGACTAGGGGCCAGAGGGGGTGCAACCTGCCTGCCCAGCCTGAAACGGATGTGCCTGATGTCCTATAGGCTGTCAGCTATGGCCAGCAACCCTGTACTTACCTGGATTCACATCACCTCATCCACTGGCCCCAATGAATGACCATGTAAGAGAAAAAGAAGGTGACAACCATCTCTACTCCTGTAGTGTGGCCAGAGACCAGCTGGCAGATCCAGTAGTAGTCTTACTTGGTGTGCGTTGCTCAGGATACAGCAGGACACTTAGCCGGACTTGATGATAATCACTCTACATTTATTGATTGTGTCTTATACATTAAAAACTACATGTATTCTCTGTTTTGTCAACATAACAACCATGAACTTAAGTATCAAGTATCCCAAATACTAGCACTACCAAACATGCGTTAGTTTCACATGGTGACTGACAAGTTAGGAAAATGCTCATAGTCTGAACAGGGATGTAAATGATAATTCTCCAAGAAAGGAGTCTACGTAGAATTTTCCAACCTTAGTCATAGAGCCACTTGGAGTAACTGGGTATTTTAAGGAACCCCAATTTGAAGCTTGAGCGGATGGTATCGAAATGAATCAACAGAAAATATGACGTCCTGTGAGGAGTGGTCTGAGAAGCACTTGGAAATAGGAAGAGTTTAGGCCACCATGGTGGAACTCATGCCACTGTCCTTGAAAATAGACACTCATGATATGCACGGATGGCCAGTGACTCCTCAAGGTCACCGTGGTATATTCTTAGAAGTGTGGCATCTACTTCAAAACTCTCCAAAGAAGCCTGCAATGATATCACCAGAGCAAGGAGCTTCATCTGATTCTCACTCGTAGTCACAAGTGCAAGCCACTGAGATGTTCCCAGGATGCCCCTCTGCTGTGTCCACCTTCTCCAAGGATGTGGAAGGGTCCTCCCTTAGTGCAGCACTACACAGAGCCCAGGACCAAAGCCACTAGGTATACTGACACCCCAGGACCCACATGAGCTGCAGCCTAACCCTCACTTTGTGTTTTTCTGAATTTGCATCCTAAACACACCTTCTTTCCTTTTCTCCTCCCGATATCATCAGAATATTTTAGTCTGTATATGCAGCATTTATACATCTTTTATACAACTTTGTGTTCTTTCCACCAAATGCCTCTGAAGAACTCCCATTTGTGATTAAAATACTTCACATCTTAACTCTCTAGTGATTCTGATCAGATGAAAATCACCATGTGTTTAGATTTGAGGCAAGTCAGGAAGGAAATTTCATATCACATAAAGCTAAAGGAGCCTTAGTTGAACTCAACGCTTTCCTAAAACCAGGCCTTTCTTTGAAAATGGTGTAATCATGGCAGTTAGTTTCTTCATTAAATCACATATGCATGAACATGTGTGGAGCAGTGGCCAGCGTGGGTCTAGAGCAACATCCAACGCATAACTTCAAGGGAGACTTTAGTCCTGCCGGAGGCACCTACAGCTGCCCCCCTTTCACATTTGTGAAAATGAGGCACAAGAAAGGTAAAGCAGGATTTTTAGCTCAGACAGCATAGCTTCCAGAGTCTTCAGAGTCTTCCTTCAACAAGGAATTCTCAAGGAACAAAATCTTTTTACCAGTTTTAGAGTTTAATTGCCATTTCTACCACCCTGGTCTTGATAAGCACACAGCATTTTCAGCTGAAGCGACACATGGCTCAGGATAGGGCTGCCTTCTCACCAGCCCTTCAGGAGATCCTCGGAAGCATTTCTTAATGAAGCCATATTGTTATAGGACAAAATTTTTAAAAAATTGAACTCTAAAACTTGGAGCTTTTTAAGATGCTTCCAGCCCAAATCATTATTGAAATGCTACAAAACTTAAAATTCTAGAAGTCATATTTATTACAGCTTGAGAGCAATTTTCTGGATAAATTTAATTGGAGAAAACCTATGTGATATGAACCTGATAATACTAATTCTCTTATCTCCTCACTCTTACAAATAATATACATGGTTAAAACAGCATGATAGAGTAATTGTACGTCAAAACTTTTTTTCTTGGCTCAAGGTGGAAAAGGGCAAAGTATTAAAATGACACACATGACACCTTTTGGTTAAAGCTATCAATTTCTGACCATTAAAGGGAAGGGCAGGAAGAAGCTGCCCGAGCAGCCCTGGGAGTCCCAGAGTCCTTTTCATGTGCATGTCACTTTACAAAATTCACTGTCAACAGAACCCAAAGATAAGAGCAATTTGCTTTTATGTAAGTAGTGTTAGATCTGGTCAGGGTCTAAGATGCCCAAGTAAGGAAACTGGTCAGCGGAGCTGCTGCAAGCCAGATGTGACGTCACTAGTGGGCATGCCTCCTGTCAATCAGCGAGTTTTCCTGACCCATTCAGGAAGGACTCTGGCCTTCTCTTCCTGTCCCCAAGCCCTCCCCTTCCTGACCGGGTTTTCTTGAAATTCTCTATGCATGGAATCTCCAACGCCATTTCTCCCGACAGACTCTGATGGATGGGGGATTTGGTCTGAGGGCGCGCATTCCAATAAAGCCTTGCCGAGTGGCCTTCTCCTGGTCGTGTAATCTTTACAAGTAGCATCTCTGATATTTCACATTTCTGCTCCCCAAATCCCATGTGTTCCCTCTCCACTATCTTTAACTGTGACCAGAAGGAGCTTTTGGGTGGGCGGGCTACATGGCACGTGGTAAGGCACCCAGCCACTGCTGTAGGCAGGCCCACCCTGCCCACTGGCTCAGCTCTTGCTCCCTGCACATGAGATTATCGAGATTAAGCCATAGAACACTCTGGACTGTCCAAGCCTTGCCACAGGTGTCTTCAACAGCTGCAACCCACCCTCCCTGGACACCTCAGGGAGGAGCCTGAAGACCTGGAAAAGGATTCCTTCTGGCCAAGACGACCAGCTCAAACTGAATCAAGTCTACACTCACTTAAGAAGAGAACCTCCATCTACACTAGGTCAAGGGAAGCAAGTCCCCATCTCCATTGGCTCAAGGCAAGTGAGTCACCATCCACAATGACTCAAGGTGAGCAAGTGTGTACACTGAGCAGGATCAGGAGGCACAGTGACCCAGGCCTTGGAGAGGCTGGCTGCTGGGCCTTTGTCCCAAGGCCTCCCCTCTTAAAAACAAAAAAACCAAGAACTGCCTTTTTAAAATCTTTGAAACATCAATTTTATTATACAATTTGTGAAAACATATATTAAGAATTTCTCCCAAAGCATTGGAGAAAGGACAAAGGGCACAGCAGGGGGAAGTGTCCCAGGGAAAAGACCCCATGATGTCTTCGCAGGTAGGGGCAGAGGCGCTCCGCTCTGGAAGCCGTGCGGAGAAGCCTGAGCTAGGCAGCACACCTCAGAGTCTTCTGGCTGTCCGTTGGTTCTGTCCATCTTGGCTCAGAATTTCCACTGGAGCCACTGCATTCCTAAACGCTGAGCGGCCAGAGCAGGGTATACAGCACAGCCGTCGGAGGCAGATGGCGATCCTCCTCCTCACCTTCTTCCAACCCCTGATGGAGTGGTAGGATTGCCAGGTCTCAGAGATCCCCTGGGAGGATGAGCTGCCCTCTTCTGTGATCCTCCTACTGAGGCTCATGGAAGGGTCGGGGGTGCGGGGCACAGGGTCAGGCGGAGGTCAGGCTGGGAGGAGGTGTCCACGTTGAAGAAGTGGAGCCGGATGGCAGGCATGCTGGCACTGCCACCACCCTTGTGCTGGGACTTCTTGGCCTCCTCAGGCTGCTGCTGCTGCTCACAGGGCAAGGGCAGAGCGGGCTCACTGGAATGCTTCGTGGGAAGGAACCTGGAAGGATCCAAAGGGCCTGGGGGAGGCCCAACCACCCTAAGAGTTAGGCGCTTCAACTGACACCCACAGCCCACCCTGGGGCTCTCTGGTGCTTGAGCAGGAGGTACGTAGCCATTGTGCCCTCATATTTTTTTCTTTGCCAGGGACATCCAGGTGTCATGGGGGTTTGTAGCCCCAACATTGTAGCCCATGTTGACTATGGTTGCTATAATTGCAGGATCTGGGAGTTCTGGGAGTGCCTCTACAGAAGGACTGACTGACATGTCCTCCCCCTGGCTCAGCCTCGGGTGCCCCATTACCTGCTGTATGGTGGGCCTCTGTGTGGGGTCCACCATCAGGATCTCATGGATGAGGCTCTGTGCTCCCTTGGAAACATGCAGGGGAATGTCCTATGTTCCCTTCATGATCAGCTTCCTCACCTGCTTAGGTTTGTCAGCCATAAATGGGAGTCTCCCCATGAGCACAAAATAGAGAGTGATGCCTAGGCTCCAGACATCAGCTGGGGGGCCCTCGTATTCCTCCCACTGGACAACTTTAGGGCAGAGTATCCAGGAGTGCCCCAGAACCTGCTCAGCTTCTGTCCCGCTGTGAATCTGGTGCTCAGGCCAAAGCCGATGAGTTTCACATTTCTGTTGTCATCCAGGGAGATGTTCTCAGGATTGAGGTCCAGTGCACAATGCCCTGCTGCACAGTGGGGCACAGTGCTCAGGATCTACCTGAACAGCCTGCGGGCCTCCTCCTCCAGCATGCCACCGGGTTCTGGGACAAGTTTCCATAGGTGGCCCTTACCTGCATACTCCATGATAACATAGACATAGTTGATGGTCTTAATAACCTGGAAGAGCTGGATCACATTTGGGTGGTCCAAGCCTGACATCAAATCTGGCTCAGGTAGGAAGCAGAGGTTCCAGGCTGCTTTTGCCAAGACCTTCACTGCAACCTCTGTCCCAGTAAGGAGATGGCGGGCAAGATTTACCTTAGTGAATCCCCCTTTCCCAATGCCCTGCAGGATTTCATAATGGTCCATGAAGGTGAGATCATAGCAGGAGCCTAGCTCTTACAGCTCTACACTGCTCTGACTACTCTCATTTCTTATCCTAAAATGGAACACCATCTTAGGATGCTATCATTTAAAAAAAATAATAAACCAAAACAACAAAACCCAAAAAACAAAATTAAAAAAAAAAAAGGAAAACAACCCAAAACAAAAAACCCAATATTCAAAGACCACAACCACTAACCACCAGCCACCAACCACCAACCACCACCAAATGTGCTAACTAACTAGGAGTTGGACAGGTCACCACCTAGAGCTTTCTGTACTTATGGACAAAAACCCAGCTGCAACTACTCTGTTATATATCTGCTATTGGAAATTTCCTCACAATGACCATGCTGAACCAAGGACCCATCCTTCTCCTGATAAGGACACAAGCCAAACTGAACCAGGGCCCTGCCCTTATGTCCTTATAAGAACAAAAACCACACTGGACCAAGGGCCCTTCCCTGATCTCTTTATAAGGACACAAGCCAAGCTGAACCAAGGGACATGAGAAACAACAAAGTACCACCATATCAAAACTTCTCTGCTATAAGCACTTCTCCTAGCCTATGGACTATCTGAAGTGAGAACAGGGACTGGATATTATTTAATGTTGGATGCCCAATACCTAGTACAGAACTTAACACCTATGAGATTTTCACTTAATGTTTTAAAGGTGTCCCTTTTAAATTCAAGCCACTGTATAACTTAAATGGCTGGCTATCTTATTGGCTCTTGCACTCTACTACCTTCTTTCTTAATAAGTTCCTCTCTAAACACTACAGCACAGGGAGGAAAAACAGAATGATCTCATATACATCAGTCTTCATTACCTTGAGAAATTTACCTGAGGATTTCAGGACTCTCACATTCTGTAAATACCTAGACTGACTCTAATCTGACACAAAAGTGCACTATGATCTGTTAAAGATGCTCTGCATGCTCCTTTACTAGAGTAATTACAGCCATGTCATGGTTTTAGAACTCTTGTTTTCTTTTTAAAATTTCTATATTTTTAAATGTTTTTTGTTTAGTTGATGGACTTTTATTTTATTTACTTATATGTGGTACAGAGAATTGAACCCAGTGCCTCACACGTGCTACACAGGTGCTCTACCACTGAGGTACAACCTCACCCCAAATTTCTATATTTTTGAGCTCATGGTTTTATGGTGAATTCACATTTGATCCTGCATGCCCAAATTAATATATTTTTCTGATCATTCTTATTTTATCTAACTTTAGAGGTTTTAACACTCTGTCTTTGCTCTGAGGATAATTTTTCAAGGGTCAGCTGTCAAATACATCATTAAAATCTCCTTTCATAAAATCCCTAAGCAGGATGTGGACATGATGATGTGGGGAACAAATCTGATAGCCATCGAGGACAAATAGCCACCTGAACTTTTGATTTCAATATCTACCATGGCTGTTGGACTTTACACCTAACATTTCCAACATACAGGCCTGCCCTAAATTTAAGGCATAATATAAAAATCTGATACACTGTATTTAAATTTCTAACAGGCTAAATCTAATATGGGCTTTAATAAACATCTGTAGTGTTATCTCCTACCTATAGACATCTACCTACAAAAAGCTATGAGGGGGAGGCGGGGCAAGATGGCGGCTTAGACCGACACAGCGGCCAGTCTCGCCAAACTAAAGACCAAAATTTGTGGTACAACCTTTTCCACTCAGCTTTTGGGCAGCACCCTTCAGCCACCACCACAGGAAATTTTAATTGCTCGTGTAAGCAGAGCCAGCAGCCATTCACACAGTGTGACTCCAGCGGTGGTGACCAAAAGCGGCCCCGGGCGGTGGTGGCTGGCGGAGCGGCCGGGTGGCCCAGCTCAGAGCTCCAACTCAGGGATCGCCTTGGACGGGGGCTGCTTCTACTCCAGATACCTGGCTCCAGCGCCCACCCAACCATACAGGGTCCACAGCAGGCTCGCGTGGACTGACGGCCCCAGCCGCCAGACACTGGGGAGTGCAAATTCAGGGTAAATGACGTGCCACAGATGCCAGCGTAGGCAGCTCCACAAAGGCGGCTTGGGTCCGCCCCAGTTCCATTCCAGAGTGCCTGAGGAACAAAGCAGCGGAGTGTGCAGATCTGCTAAAAGGTACTTCCACGGGGGCCCAGACAACAGGAGATCAGAGTCTGCTACTCCAGCCTCTGGTGATCCTAGTAAAAGGGGGGACATTGGAAAGCAACTCTGTATAATCTTAGACGCATGGCTTCGCCAGGGACCCAGACTTTCACCAGGTTATGAATCCCACACCCCAAAACACCAGCAAAGTCCAGCAAGCAACGAACAACACCACCTACTGGAGGTAAAAGGAAACATACCTGTCTATTCACATTGAGATTCTTTGTTTTTTTATTGGGTTGTTTTTTATTTCTTTGTTTTTGGGTTTTTTGTTTTGTTTTTGTTTGTTTGTTTTTCTTTTTCCTTCTTTTCTTTTTTCTTCTACTCCCTTCTCTCACTTTTCACTTAATCCTTTATCTTTTTCTCCTAATATTTCTATTGTTTAATCTTTTTGCTTTATTTCTCTGTTCTTTCCTTTCTTTCTCTATCCTCCCCTCTTTTCTCTCCCACTCTTTTCCTACTGTCTAATTCCCAACAGTTGTGAATCCAAAGATTTGTTTTACAGTGGTATATAATAGACTGGGATTTCTGAACCGAATACTGGAGGGGTAATAGATAGTTCTGTTTCTCCCACTTATATATGTTTTATTTTTCTTGCTATTATTTCTTGCTGTACCCTTCATCTCTTCCTCCCTACTGCTCATCCAGAATTCACTGTCGCCCTCTCTAGTAATAGCCAACCTCTCTTGGATTCCTTTTTCATGCTTTCTAAGATCTAATAACTGTATCCTCACTTTCTACTACCCCAATACTCTATCCTACACCTCACCCACCACTGTCCCTAGCCCACCAATAGGAACTATAGACCCCTGTGCAAACTTATTGGCTACATAGTAGATTGTAAAAGAATTCATAATTGCTGTATATCATGACTAATCTGTAAATGTATTTGGGAGCTGTTAGGAAGGAGCTACTTGGTTTGAATCTATATATTCCTTGTATTGCGATCAACCAATATTGACCCCCCCCTATAAAAGAGTGTTATTGAAATCCTGCAGGGAATCTATACACATATAGGTTTAAAAACTGTAACAACTAGGATCAACAGAGAAGGAAAGACACACAAACATCATGAAAAAACAAGGGAAGAAAATGATTCAAACAAACCAAGATTCTTTAATATTAGAATCCATGATCAGTACAGCAGAAGAAATGACAGAACATGAATTCAGGATGTACATAATTAAAATGTTCAGTGACCTAAAGAATGATATAAGAGAGCAAGCCCAGTCAGCAAAGAGATACACAGGCAAATACAGGAAGTAAAAGATCAATTCATTAAAGAGATGCATAGGCATAGGAAGTAAAAGGTCACCTCAACAAGGAGATAGAGAATCTGAAAAGTAACCAAACAGAAATCCTTGAAATGAAAGAAACAATAAACCTAATCAAAAACTCAATGGAAAGCATCACCAACAGATTAGACCATTTGGAAGACAGAACGTCAGACAATGAAGATAAAATATTTAACCTTGAGAACAGAATTGACCACACAGTGAAGATGGTAAGAAACCATGAACAAAACATCCAAGATCTATGGGATCACATCAAAAGATCAAACTTAAGAATTTTTGGGATAGAGGAAGGCATAGAATTCCAAACCAAAGGAATGAACAACCTATTCAATGAAATAATGTCAGAAAACTTTCCAAATATGAAGAATGAATTAGATAATCAAATTCAAGAGGCATACAGGATACCAAATGTTCAAAATCACAACAGACCTACACCAAGACACATAATAATGAAAATGCCTAATATTCAGATCAAGGAGAGAATCCTAAAAGCCACAAGAGAAAGGAAACAGATTACATATAGGGGGAAACCAATTAGGATCACTGCAGACTTCTCAACCCAGACCCTGAGAG
>CM053399.1:19266995-19323830 GCA_028644305.1 Xerus rutilus
CTTGGAATGGAACCACCATTCGATCCAACTATCCCACTCCTTGGCCTATACCCTAAAAATTTAAAAACAGCACACTACAATAAAGCAGTCACCTCAATGTTTATAGCAGCACAATTCACAATTGCAAAACTATGGAAGCAACCCAGATGTCCTTCAATAGATAAATGGATAAAGAAACTGTGGTACATATACACAATGGAATATTATTCAGCAATAAAAGAGAATAAAATTATGGCATTTGCAGGCAAATGGATGGAATTAAAAAGCATTATGCTAAGTGAAGTAAGCCAATCCCAAAAAACCAAATGCCGAATGTTCTCTCTGATTAGTGGATGAGGATACATAAGGGAGATGGGAACAGGAAACATAGGAGAAATGCAGGAACTCTGGATGCAGCAGAGGGGAGGTGGGAGGAAGGAAAGGGGAATGGGTATAGTAATGATGGTTGATCGAGAGGGTCATTACTACCCCTTGTGCATGTATGAAGACACAAATGGTGAGACTCTATCTGGTTTGCAACCAGAAAAATGGAATAACTGAGCTCTGTTCATGTACTATGACTTGAAACACATTTAAATAAAATAATTAAATCAAAAAAGAAAAAAAGCTATGAGGTATTTGTTTCTTGTCTCTTTTATGTGTGTGTGCATACCTTTGTATTGTATTGTCGTGTCTACCTATGTGCTTCTGTTCATATATCATGCACATAGTATCAAAACTGGCATACAGATAAATGAGTGCTCATAAATCAAAATTTAAATGAGAAAGTGACCCAAATACCTTTTAGTTCATGTGAATTTTTTAAAAATGTTCAATTTAAATTGTGTAAACAGAGGAGAGTAAATATGTCTTTAAAATTACTAACTTATGAGTTTGTCCAGGTAGTCAATTAACCAAGGGTTGGTTTCTATAAAATGTCTAGAATGTAATATCCATTGCCTCCAGGATTTTACTTCTTTAGAGAAGAGATGGCTAATAATGTTAACTACACTTGTCTGATATCTTGGTTTCTACACTTAAAAATGAGTAATCAGATTTAACATCAATGGGATTAATAATAAATGTGTTTGTTAGAGAAGACTTCAGATCAATTAGCAAAGTTAAAGTGCTAAAATATCAATTGCTGAGTATAAAATCAAGTACTCTTGACTTCTCAAATTCCCTAAAGTAATATATTTAAACATTAAATGTGTTTTCATACATTGGTCAAAGGAAAAGAGTTTAAGAATGCTTTATTTCTGTGTCTTCACTAAAAAAAAAAAAAATAGTTATTAAGAGTTAAGATTCTCTCAGGAATCTGTCTACATATAAAGAGTACAAAAGGCCGGGCGCGGTGGCTCAAGCCTGTAATCCCAGCACTTAGGGAGGCTGAAACAGGAGAATTGCAAGTTCAAAGCCAGCCTCAGCAATGGCCAGGCGCTAAGCAACTCAGTGAGACCCTGTCTCTACATAAAACACAAAATAGGGCTGGGATGTGGCTCAGTGGTTGAGTACGCCTGAGTTCAATCCCCAGTACCAAAAATAAAAAACAACAACAACAAAAAAGAGAGTTTCAGTTGGGTTTCAATTAAAGTACTATAAAAAGTATAAAGTGCTTCATCTTATTAAAGTGTAGCAATTGATCTGAATTTAGAAATATCATAAGCATTGTTTCAAATTTTGAATTATAAGAGGGGTCAATATCCAGGGAAGAGATATAAGAATGTTCTAGGTATGGAAATATATTTTAGTATGAAAGGATAAAGGAAATGAAGTGTTTCTGGATAAGAAAGTCTTTTGTGTGGTAAAGTAAAAAGTTGTGCAATGTCTAAATCAGTTGCAGAAAGTTTGTAGAGGATAAATCTCAAAAAGTTTGTGTGTAACTGTGTTGACTATAATTGGTACAATAAGTTAAAACTACTCAAGGTTTTTCCTAAAGTTAAATATTAATATACTCACATAAACCAAAGTTTAATCCTCTATGTGTTAAAGTAACAAAAATTTCTTAAAACATTAATCTGCTCTTATTCAACAAGATAATTTCTTGTATCTGTTATATTTTATTCTTTACAGAAACTAGTCCTCAAGAAATTAGGGTTTGTACAACTCTGGTTAAACAACAACTGTTATTTTAGAATATTACACTACTCTACAGATCATGAATTTTTCCTTAATAGCTAAACTTGGTTAATATAAGAACATCAGTGTAACTGTGGTGCTGTTACTTACTTTGTTGTATACTTGGTGTTTGCATATCTTCCAAGTATACAAGTCTTATACAAGTTCCCAAGAGTGACGCTCTGAGGAAACTCAACTGACTCTTAACAGTAGATAGGAACAAGGTCAATTTGACCATCTTGGTCTTAAACATCTGACAAGAGAGTTATGACCAAAACAAAGCCATGCCTGGACATTTAAAAGAAAAGACAGTAGTTTTTTTAATGTAACTTAAGATGTACACTTGTGTCAGCCCCACCAAGTGTAAGTAAGACTGGTGGCAATGAAAGAAAGTTTCTTACACGGAGTGCCTAGTAACTTAAAAGAAACTATCAGAATCAGAAGCTTTTTAAAATCAACTTAAGACCTACAAATCTTCCTAACCTCCTACATAGGCAGACTTGGTCTGTGTTTGCTAGTATGATGATCTAGGCCTAAGTGACAAAAATAAAGGGATCTCTACTAAACACAGAGGTTATGGCAATAGAAAGTTATTTTACAAAAATAAGATGACATTTGATATCTTAACTACCTCTTATGAGGGCCTCTGTGACATTATAATAAATAAGTGTTGTGTTTACATTCCTGATAATTCTGGCATTGCAACCAATATCCTTAAAGATTTATATTCCCAAATAGAGGCGTGTCCCCTCTGGCCTTGTCATGGGAACAAATTCTTAGCCCTTGTACTTCTTGGTGAAAAATTACTGGTTTCTGTCATCATCATGATATTCATTACCATGTTTCAGATGCCCCAACATTTATTTTGTATTAATCTCATTCTAGTACTCACATCTTGTTTCTCTCATAAAAGCACCCACTTCCAAGATGACTTTATACCCTATTTTTCCAAATCAAATTTTTACAATGGACCCCCTGAATGACCCAAAACATTCCTAAAAGGGAAACCCAAACTGCTTGCCCCATGTCACCCCTCTCAGCCTGATGCAGCCAGAACAGTCATTATCCATCACCTCCATCCATCTTGGGACCCTGCAGCCATTGCCATAGCCTGCCCATGTAGCAGCCTCCACCCTAGGACAACAGACAGGGCCGAGAGGCAGCTGCCCACCATAGCACAGCACACCACAGTGCTGCATCTCCAAACAGGTAGCCAAAGCCATTGTAAGTCCCACCCTTTCAGCCCCATCTCTGAAAGTGGTTGCATCCATCTTGGGCCACCCCCACTGCTATCTTGAGTTACCTCTGCTAATACCACCACCATCTTCGGTTGCAGTACCATCCATCTGCAACACCTGCTGGGGACTGGAAGCGAACACCAAGGTGAGGTACAGGTAATCTGCAGGGTCACTATAAGATTGTAGGGTAGAAACGGCAACACCTCAGATTCACACTGCAAGAAAGGAAGGCACATAATCAACATGTAAAAAACAAGGGAAAACAGTGCTGCAAACAAACCAAGATACTACAATAATAGAATCCATTGACGGCACAGTTGATGAAATGTCAGAGAAGCAGTTCAGAATGTACATAACTAAAATGATCTGTGAATTAAAAAATGACATAAGTGAGCAAATATGGGCAAAAATTGCTCACTCCAACAGATAAGAGAGAAAATACAGGCAACAATTGATCACACCAACAAATAAGGGAGGAAATACAGGTAGCAAAATATTACTTCAACAAAAAGATAGAGATTGTGGGAAAAACAATCAGAAATTCTTGAAATAAAGGAAACAGTAAACCCAATAAAAAATTCAATAGAAAGCATCACCAACAGACTAGATCACTTCCAAGACAGAACCTCAGATAATGAAACAAAATATACAATCTTGAAAGTAAACTTGACCACACAGTGAAAATGGTAAGAAACCATGAACAGAACATTCAAGAATTATGGGATAGCATAAAAAACCAAATCTAAGATTTATCAGGATAGAGGAAGGCACAGAGGTTCAAACCAAAAGAATGCACAATCTCTTCAATGAAATAATATCAGAAATTTCCCAAACAAGAATGGATTAGAAAATCAAATACAAGAGGCTTATAGGACACCAAATGTACAAAATTATAACAGATCTACACCAAGGCACATTATAATGAAAATGCCCACCATACAGAATAAGGATAGAATTTTAAAGGCCTCAAGAGAGAGAGAGGAATCAGATTACATATAGGAAGAGACCAATTCAGATCTCAGCAGATTTTTCTAAAAGCCAGGAGATCATGGAACAACATATACCAAGCTCTGAAAGAAAATTGATACCAACCAATAATCTTATATCCAGCAAAATTAAGCTTCAGATTTGATGATTAAATAAAAACTTTCATGATAAACAAAGGTTAAAACAATTTGCAATGAGAAAGCCTGAACTATAGGGCATTCTTGGCAAAATAGTCCATAAGGAGGAAATGAAAACCAACAATAAAAATCTGCAAAGAGAGGAACTACATTAAAGGAAAGGCCAATCAAAGGAGAAACCAGGTCGTTAAAAACCAAAAATAAACCAAAATGACCAGGAATACAAACCATGTCTTAATAATAACCCTAAATATCAATGGCCTAAACTCATCAATTAAAAGATGATTTTTTTTGATGAGCACAATATCTTTATGTATTTTATGTGGTGCTGAGAATCGAACCCAGTGCCTCACACATGTGAGGCAAGTGCTCAACCACTGAGCCACAACCCCAGCCAGATTTAATTTTTAAAAAAGGCCCAACAATATGCTGCCTTCAAGAGATTCATCTCACAGGAAAAGACATCCACAGACTGATGGTGAAAGGAAGGGAAAAAAAGGTATCACTCACATGGACCACATAAACAGGCAGAGGTTTCCATCCTCATATCAAATAGAGTGGACATAAAATCAAAGTTAGTGAAGAGGGATAAAGGACATTTCATACTGCTTAAGGGAATCATAAATCAACAAGACATAACAATCATAAATATCTATGCCCCAAACAATGGGGCATCTATGTATACCAAATAAAATCTTCTCAACTGCAAGAATCAAACAGACCACAATCCAATAATACTGGGTGATTTTAACACACCTCTCTCACCACTGGATAGATCTTCCAAACAAAAACTAAACAAAGAAACCATGGAACTCAATAAAACAATCAATACTTAAGACTTAACAGACATATATATATTATTCCATCCATCAATGAGTGAATACATTTTTTTCTCAGCAGCACATGGATCCTTCTCCAAAATAGGCCATATGTTATGCCAAAAAGCAAGTCTTAGCAAATATTAAAAAATAGAGATACTATCTTGCATTCTATCTGACATAGTGGAATGAAATTAGAAATCAATAATAAAATAAAAAATATAAACTACTCCAACATATGGAGACTCAGTAATATGCTATTGAATAATGCATGGATAACAGAAGACATCAGAGAGGATATAAAAAATTCTTGGAGGTAATTGAGAACTCCAATACAACATATCAAAATCTCTGGGACACTAAAAAGGCAGTGGTAAGAGGAAAGTTTATTGCATGAAGCTCATTCATTAAAAGAAGAAAAGGTCAACAAACAAATGACCTGGCACTAATCTCAAAGCCCTAGAAAAAAGAAGAACAAACCAACACCAAAAGAAGTAGAAGACAAGAAATAACTAAAATCAGGGCTGAAATCAATGAAATTGAAAAAAAATAAACAATTCAAAAAATTGACAAAACAAAAAGCTGGTTCTTTTTTTTTTTTTTTAATTTTTTTTTTTTTAAGTATTTTTTAGTTGTGGATGGACACAATGTCTTTATTTTATTGCTTTGTACGTGGTGCTGAGGATCGAACCCAGGGCCTCACGCATGCGAGGCAAGCGCTCTACCGCTGAGCCACAATCCCAGCCCCAAAGCTGGTTCTTTGAAAAAAAAATTAAAATTGAGAAACCCTTAGCCACTCTAATGAAAAGGAAAAAGGAAACCCAAATTACTAAAATTTGTGATGAAAAAGGAAATATCACAACACACACTATTGAAATACAGAGGATAATTAGAAACTATTTTGAAAATTTATACTCCATTAAAATAGAAAACCCTGAAGACACTGACAAATTTCTAGAGGCATATGACCTAACCAGACAGAACCAAGAACACATACACAACTCAAACAGATCAATTTCAAGCAAGGAAATAGAAGATGCTGTCAAAACCCTACCAACAAAGAAAAACCCGGGACCAGATGGATTCTTGGCCAAGTTCTTCAAGACCTACAAAGAAGAATTAATACCAATATTCCTCAAATTATTCCATAAAATATAAAAGGAGGGAACCCTTCCAAACCCATTCTATGAGGCTAGTATCACCCTGATACCAAAACCAGACAGACACACATCAAAGAAAAAAATTTCAGACCAATATCCCTGATGAACATAGATACAAATATTCTCAATAAAATTTTGGCAAATCGCATAAAAACATATTAAATAATAGTGCACCATGATCAAGTAGGGTTCATTCCAGCGATGCAAGTTTGGTTCAACATATGGAAATCAATAAACATACCCCATCACATCAATAGACTTAAAGATAAGAATCATATAATTATATCAATTGATGCAGAGAAAGCATCTGACAAACTACAGCACCCTTTCATGTTCAAAACACTAGAAAAACTAGGAATAGTAGGAACATACCTCAACATTGTAAAAGCTATCTATGCTAAACCCAAGGCCAATATCATCCTAAATGGAGAAAATTGGAAGCATTCCCTCTAAAAACAGGAACAAGATAGGGATGCCTTGTTTCACCACTTCCATTCAACATAGTCCTTGAAAATCTACCCAGAGCAATTAGACAAAATAAATTAAAGGGATATGAATAGAAAAAGAAGAACTCAAACTATCATTATTTGCTGACAACATGATTCTATACTTACAGAATTCAAAGAATCCTACCAGAAATCTCCTAAAATTAACAAATGAATTCAGCAAGTAGCAGGATATAAAATCAATACCCATAAATCAAATGCATTCCTATAAATCCATGATGAACCCTCCAAAAGAGAAATTAGAAAAACTACCCCTATTCAAAATAGCCTAAAAAAAATTAAAATAAAATACTTGGGAATCAATTTAACAAAAGAGTTGAAAGACCTTTACAATGAAAACTACAGGACACTAACAAAAGAAATTGAAGATCTTAGAAGATGGAAAGATCTCCTATGCTCTCAGATAAGCAGAATCAATATTGTCAAAATGACCATATTGCCCAAAGCGCTATATAGATTCAATGCGATTCCAATTAAAATCCTAATGCCATTCCTTACAGAAATAGAAAAGGCAATCATGAAATTCATTTGGAAGAATAAGAGACCCAGAATAGCCAAGGCAATCCTTAGCAAGAAGAGTGAAGCAGGAAGCATCACAATACCACACTTTAAACTATACCACAAAGCTATAGTAACAAAAACAGCATGGTATTGGCACCAAAATAGATGGATAGACCAATGGTACAAAATAGAAGACACAGAGACAAACCTACATAAATACAGTCATCTCATACTAGGCAAAGGTGCCAGAAACATACATTGGAGAAAAGATAGCCTCTTCAACAAACGATGCTGGGAAAACTGGAAATCCATATGCAGCAAAATGAAACTAAACCCCTATCTTTCACCATGCACAAAACTCAACTCAAAGTAGATCAAGTATCTAGGAATTAGAATAGAGAACCTGCACCTAATAGAGGAAAAAATAGGCCCAAACCTTCATCGTGTTGGATTAGGCCCTGACTTCCATAACAAGACTCCTAAAGTGCAAGAAATAAAATCAAGAATCAATAAATGGGATGGATTCAAACTAAAATGCTTCTTCTCAGCAAAATAAATAATCAATGAGGTGAAGAAAGAGCCTACATTTTGAGAGCAAATTTTTGCCACATGCACATCAGATAGAGCACTAATCTAGGATATAAAGAACTCAAAAAACTTAACATCAAAAAAACCAAACAACCCAATCAATAAATGGCTAAGAAGCTGAACAGTCACTTCTCAGAAGAAGAAGTACAATCCATCAACAAATATATAAAAAATATTCAACATTTCCAGTAATTAGAGAAATGTAAATCAAAACTACTCTAAGTAGTTTTTTCATCTCACACCAGTCAGAATGGCGGTTATCAAGAATAAACAACAGAGGATGGGGATATAGCTCAGTTGGTAGAGTGCTTGTCTTGCATGCACAAGGCCCTGGGTTCAATCCCTAGCACCATTAATAATAATAATAATAATAATAATAATACAAACAACAATAAATGTTGGTGAGGATGTGGGGGAAGAGGCACACTCATACATTGCTGGTGGGACTGCAAATTGGTGCAACCAATCTGGAGAGCAGTATGGAGATTCCTTAGAAAACTTGGAATGGAACCACCACTTGATCCAGTTATCCCACTCCTTGGTCTATATCCAAAAGACTTAAAAACATCATACTATAGTGACACAGCCACTTCAATGTTTATAGCAGCTCAATTCACAATAGCTAAACTGTGGAACCAACCTAGATGCCCCTCAATAGATGAATGGATAAAGATACTGTGGTATATGTGCACAAGGGAATATTTTCAGCATTAAACGAGAATAAAATCATGGCATTTGCAGGTAAATGAATGGAGTTGGATAATATCATGTTAAGTGTAGTAAGCCAATCCCAAAAAACCAAAAGCTGAATGTTCTGATAAGTGGATGCTGATCCACGATGGGGGAGGGGACATGGGAAGAGTGGAGGAATTTTGGTCAAAGGGGAGGGAGGGGCAGGGGGTATGGGGTCAGTAAAGATGGTGGAATGAGATGGACATCAATGCCTTAGGTACATGTATGACTATACATATGGTGCGACTATATTGTGTACAACCAGAGAAATGAAAAGTTGTGCTCCATTTGAGCACAATGAATCAAAGTGCATTCTACTGTCATGTATACCTAATTAGAATAAATAAATTAATAAAAAACATAATCAGAGATCAATAAATGTAGAGTGATTATTATCAAGCCTGGCAAAGGTTCCTGCTGTATCCTGAGCAATGCACACAAAAGCTCATCACATTAGCCGTGTGAATGTAAAATAAAGCAAAATAAAATCTGTACACACCTAGGCTTAAGTTGAAGAGATTGTCCTTACCCAATTCTGGCAAGAGAGTAAAATACCCAGACTTTTTCTATGTTGCTGGTGGGAATGTAAAATGGTATAACCCCTTTGGGAAACTGTGGTTTTTCTTCATGAAATTAAATCCATTCTACCTATGGTCCAAAAATTGTCCTCATAGATGTTTACTTAAGAGAAGTGGAATTATGTAACCACAAATATACTGCACAAATGTTTGTGACTTCTATTTCCATAGCTAAAACCCAGAAAAACACCAAATGTCCATCCATGGTAAATGGATAAGTTGCACCATTCATCTAATAGCCTACTCCTCAGAAATGGAGCAGAAGGAACCACAAATGTCTATATGACAACACGGATGAATGTCAGGTGTTGAACAAACAAAGCTGGATACAAATGATACATCTGTATGATTCCATTTACACGGAGTTCTAAAACTGGCAGGATTAATCCATGGGAGCGTATGAGGCAGGGATTGACCAGGAAGGGGTAAGAAAGAGTTTCCTGCAGTGATAAAAATGTTCTATACCTTGATTAGGGCATGGGTTACTTGAGTATAAATTTTTAAAAACTTAAGTGGACCCTTCAGATCTATGCATTCTAGCTGGGCACAGTGGCCTGCCTGTAATCCCAGTGATTTGGGAGGCTGAGGCAGGAGGATTGAGAGTTCAAAGCCAGCCTCAGAATTCAGCAAGGTTCTCAGCATCTATGTGAGATCCTGTCTTTAAATAAAAATTAAAAAGGACTGAGGATGTAGCTCCATGGTAAAGCACCCCTGGGTTCAATCTCTAGTACCAAAAAAAAAAAAAAAAAAAAGAAAGAAAGAAAAAGAAATCTATATTCTTTCACACACATTTTATTACATAAAGCATGACTTGATTTTTTTTTTCTGTTAAAAGAACTGTTTATTACAGATGTAGTCACCTTCCCGATGCTTCTGCTTCCTCTTGACTTGGATCATCCCAACTCATTTTGTGTCAAAGCCAGGACCTCGGGCATTATATATGAAAATGTGCCACAAAGCTCTTGAGCCTTTCAACATCAGTGTCTGTATGTCAGATATTTTGGTACCTTCTCTACTTCACAGAGCATGCATGAATATTCCTGCATGGGAACATTGTGGGATCATCTCACCATCCTGGGAAAATCCCCAGCCACGCCCCTTCCCCCCTGAGAAGCACAGGTGTTTTTGTTCCACTGTTCTCCTGCTAAAGACAGTCCTTCTTAGAACTCTCTTCTGTGCCACGTCTCATCTGTTTACTGCAGCCTCGCCCACACTTGGCTTGATATTCTACCACGCAAATCTTGAGTTGAACAGAAGAGAAACAGCCCTTCCCTCCCATAGAAGGCACAATTCCTTCCATCCAGTGCCGATGAGACTCTATTAGCTTCCATTATGGAGGTCCCCAGAGCATCCCTGTGTTCCATGAGTTCTAACATCCTTCGAGTGAACTCCCTCTCTGCTCTACTAGCCGTAATTGGTTTCTTAAGAACCTTTCTTAAGAACTTTGGTGTCAAAAACCTTGAAGAGCCAGGTATTGGTTGGAATACTTCTTTTTGTTAATTAAAAGCTAATATACTAGTGGAAGAAAATTATTTTTGAAAAATAAGAATCAAACCTGGACCTGGGAGTGGGCAGGGAGAGTATGGTCACAAATCCAAGCGACCAACAACAGCCAGTTGGTACTGAAAGCTTTTTCGTTTTCTGTAAAATGATAGCAGCCCTGGCTTCGCCATTCACAGCCTCAGTGCTCAGTTACACAAGGGTTTTGCCGAGAAACTCAGAGGTAGATGTGATCTGAACAGGCAAAAAGTCTAGAGATGGAAATGGAAGACCCTAGGTGCTAGAGATCGAATATCTTCTCCAAAAATTCATGTTGAAATCTTCATCCGAAGATGATAGGAGGTGGGGCTATCGATTATGTCATGAAGGCAAAGGGAGACCCCTCATTCTTCTTGCCACATGAAGTTACAAAAAGATGGGCCCTCAGCAGATACTGTATCTGCCGGGGCCTTGATCTTAGACTTGCTAGCCTCCAAAACTATGAGCAATTAATCTTTGTTTATAAGCCATCTGGTTTCTGGTATTTTGTTGTAGCAGCCTGAACAAACTAAGATACCAGAGATTTGTGAGAGTTTTTTCATGGACATTTTTAAATTAAGTTTTAGTTTTAATTTTCAGAAGTAAAAAAGTGATAGCACTTCATATAAACTGCTAACAAGACAGCTGATATCAAATTAATCTCATATTGTTTTCCTTTTCTTGAAAAGGAATGTATTTATATCACTTCGTTTAAAAAACAAACTAGAGGATACTTGTGCTTATTAACAATTTCTGTAATTTCTAATACATCCATGTTTTTCTTGATACTTGAAAAACTGTTATATATCAAGTTAACCTTTTAAAAACATCACTGCTCACGAGAAAGTAGAAAATAATGCATAATCAAAAGGAGCAAGTCTGAGTCATTTATTCTCTGTCAAAAGATAACAGATTAAGTATGGGGATCAACATAACCATAGACAGACTACTTCTGTTTCTAACCTTCACCTCTGGCTCAGAAAAAAATAAATGATAATGTACAATCTACTGGTGAATATGAAATCACTGTCAAATTCTTGCCTATTTTATAAGGAAAGAAATTAGGTTTAGAAAGGAATCAGTCTGGGCTAGGATTGTAGCTCAGTGGTAGAGCTCTTGCCTCACACGTGCGAGGCACTGGGTTCAATCCTCAGCACCACATAAAAATAAAGGTCTGTCAACACCTAAAAAAATTTTTAAAAAAAGAAAGAAATCAGTTTAACACAATTTTTCTATTATCACAATTTAAGAAATGTCAGCAGGAACCTCTTAGAAAACAGGTTACTGTCCATTCACCATTGGGGAAATTAAGCAATCCTAAATCCACATAAGGAAAAAATTCAAAACATGTTTTGTCCTCACATATATTACCTTTCCTCTGCACAAAGTTCAGATTAAATGTGTTTAAATCATTTCTGCTATGTGTCCCTCAAAAGGTCATATACTGGAAGCTTGGTGCCTAGTGTGGTAATGTTAAGAGATGGTGGTACCTTTAAGAGGTGGGCCTAGTGGGAGGTCATTATTGGCCCTTCACCTATTCTCTGGTGTCCTGTCTCACCACCCTATCACACCCTCCTGCATGGATTTTGATGCCATCCACTATGAAGTGATATAGCCAGAGAGGTCATTGCCAGAGCCAGAACTATACTACTTGTGGACTGTCAACCTCCAAAACCATTAGCTAAATAAACATCTCTTCCTAATAAGCACTCTAGCCTCGAGTATTTCATTACAGCAACTGAAAACAGACTAACACAACTTACATCTATTTTAGCAACTTAATGTAAATGAAAAGCAACTTTCATTTTTAAATAAAAATCATAACACCATTTTTAAAACTGCAAACAGGACTCTATGTAAGAAAATGAGTTAAATAGCAAATTCTTATGTCTAGATAATTATTTACCATAATTACTGAGTGTGACTTGAAGCTCTCAAATTATTTTCAACTCGTAAAGAAAATGAGGCTACTGGAGTCATTTCTTCAGCTGAGTCATTTGATTCACCTTTTAGTTCCAATTCCCCTAAAATTTTCTCTATAGTTAAAACAGCTTTCCTCTTGCCCTTCTTAGGAACTGTATCATTAGCACAGAGTTTTCTCATTTTAATGTTTGGTAATTTCTTCAGATCAAAATCCCTTTCCCTAAAAGTTTTCAGATTGTTTGCATTTAAAATGCCCGGGATCTCAAGGCCACACCCTTCATCCTGCTGTCGCTCACGCTCCGCTCCCCGTGGGCTTGATAAGGCTTGATAACCGTTTGGAGAGCGCGGAGAAGCACCACCTTCCCCGCCTGTCCTTGAAGCTAGTATGTAACTATCCGCTCCAGCTCACTGCTGAATCTATTTAAATACCTTTCAACTAATTCACATTTTTGTTTGAATACCCCAATTTGAGGGGATCCAGATGATTTTGAAAGCACTGCAGTTTTTCACCAATAAGATCGAGCTGCGAGGCCATTCCATTCTTGAGCTTTTCTCGTTGTGGGCGGCTCTGGTAAGGAGGGAGGACTGTTCCCATCCCGTACTTCTGCCCTTTTGGTACTCTAGGCACTGCGACCTCAGGGAGGCCAAAGAGAAGCTCCGCACTCCAAATGCGACCCCAACCGCAGCAGTGAACACCAGTACTCCAACCCAAACACACGTGGGACCTTGAGATTTGTTTTAAAACGCGTTTTGGAGAGGCAAAAATTGGTAAGAATTCTGGCATTTGGGAAGTGGAAATACCCACAGTTCCAACCCCACCACACCACTGAGCAGCTCCTGCGAAGGCAGACGTGACCATGTAAGGACCCTCGAGACTCTGCGTCCAGTGCTTAGAAGGTGCTCCACCAGTCAGGGGCCGCATCTTTCCTTATTTTCCGTACGGTATTTACAGTATTTTTTACAGTATTTTTCACCTACAATCTGCCCTAGGCATTTAAAAGGACAGAAAATTATCTCATTCCCAAAGGTTATTATGAAGAATGTGAACCAAAAATAAAGCAGGCATGGAATTTAACAGGATACAGAATTTATTAGGTATTGACTATAAAAATAAATCCATCCAAATAGAAACCCCAAGAGATCCCTTTATCCTTCCAGGTACCTGTTGGCCTTCCCACCCTAACCCCAATAAAAACACCATTTTGTATACACAATGATCAGCAAAGACTAACAAGATGCAAAACATCCAAAGATGGCACATGCTTAGCTTAAGGGGTTGACTGCGTCAGATGAGGCATGTCCTGGAGGAGTCCACTGTGCTTTGGTCAGTCCCTCAGCTGCTGGACCAAAGGCTGACATCAGGGGACCCCAAGCATGTGACTGGTGGAGCTGCTGGCCGGGAGCCAGGCAGTCTACTCTCTTATTGCGCGCTCCAGCTCCTTCACCATCCAGTCGTACTTCTGTTCCTTTAGCACGTGACTGAACCGGCGCATGGCTAGAAGGACCACAAGGAGACAGAGAAATAAAGACTTTATAGGTTTCCA
The DNA here is from genome assembly GCA_028644305.1 of Xerus rutilus. NCBI lineage: Eukaryota > Metazoa > Chordata > Mammalia > Rodentia > Sciuridae > Xerus > Xerus rutilus. Next base: position 19,281,323 of record CM053399.1, read on the forward strand.
GGTGAGACCGAGATGTACACAGGTCATAGACCATCAGAACCTTTTATGCAGGTATGTCAGGCCTCGGCCTTCCTTTCATTTGGGATAGATTCCCAAATCAACCTGTTTTATCTCTGATGGTTCTTTTTTGGGGGGAAAGAGGTACTGGGGATTAAACTCAGGGGCACTCAACCACTGAGCCACATCCTCAGCCCTTCTTTGTATTTTATTTAGAGCCAGGGTCTCACTGAGTTGCTTAGAGCCTCGCTTTTGCTGAAGCTAGCTTTGAACTCGTGATCCTCCTGCCTCAGCCTCCCGAGCTGCTAGGATTACAGCCATGTGCCTCCGCGCCCAGCTCTGATCGTTCTTTTTGAACTTCATTGTCCTTTTCTTAGCCTACCAGACATTTCAACGTCTCATGTTGAACTCTGTACCCTGGCCCTACTTGCTTAACTCTTCAGTCTATTTCACACTAGACCAAAAGACATTTTCACAACAAACCTTCATGAGAATGAATGACTCACTGCTATATTCCTAGCAGGTGGAACAGTGCCTGGCATGTAATGCAATGTCATAATTGTTCAGATGTCATGTTCTCCATCATATAACCTGCAGAGACCCCCATGGTCAGCTGTCCACCTCCCCCATTGGACTTCCAGCTCCACAAGGGCCGAATTCTGCTTCTTATTAGCTTATGGTCCCAGTGGCTTGCCCAATGGCAGGCACAAGACAGATACGCAGAAGGTGTAATGAATGCATAGACTGGAGCTCAAGGTATAGATCACTTCCTGTTTACAAGGGAGCATAATTTAAAATGACAAGACAGAAGGCCTGAAGCTAGTGGCTGCTAAAGAAAAAATGAAAAAGAAGATCCAGGTATTGAGTGAGAACAGTGGATGAGGCATCTTTAAAGGATCCCACCACTCACCCAGTTTTAGTCGAGGAGTGTTTTCTGCAAAGATGATGCGGAACCAGCCAGGCTCCTGACACATGGAGGATTTGCCGCAGGCTAACATCAGCTTATTGTTCAGGAAGCGGCGATGGAGAATCAGTTCTTCTTCAAAGGTACAAGGATGCAGGTACTAACAAGGGCAGAGGAACAGAGCTGAGCCCAGGATGCATCTGGCAGGTCTGCCTCAGAACATCTGGCCTCACTCCCAGAGCTCACCGATTGCAAGTTGACCCAGATATAGAGGCCAGCGCCGCGAATGAAAAAGGGAATCTCCAAGGCATTCAGCTTCTTGGTGATATATTTGTGAGCTTCCGAAAGCCGGGAGTGATTAACAGGCAGGTACACTTTGTCAATCCACTCTGGAGGGGAGGAGGGAGAGAGTGGTCACAGAGCTTATGCAGATATCTGCCAAGGGTTGCTTCCCAAATATTCTTTGCCTGGGCTTCCTGAAACTATTTCCATCCAAAATGAATGATCCACACCCAACGCCCCCTCTCTTAACAATGGCTGTGGAAGAGACTTTGGGCTTCTCAGTGATCCAGTAGGAATGCTCCCTTTGGGTTTACACCCCTGAGGTAAGAAGCCAGGGTCTGCCATGAAGGGGTTTGATGCTGCTTTCCTCAACTGCGCCAGTCCACAGGTACTCAAAACTTCCCTTGCCCCCTGCTTTAGGCCTCACACGATGGACTGACAAGAGCCTAGATCTGCTCAGAGATGCCTTTAGTTCAGTTGTTCTCACTGTGGCAGCACAAAGAACCACTTGGGGATCTTCTAGAAGCCCCAATGCCTAGGTTATACCTCTCAATCATCTAAATCAGAATCTTTTGGGGATGTAGCCCATACATCAGTATTTAAGCTCCAAGATCATTTCCAAGTACATCTAAGATTGAGAAAAGGTATTCAGGGGGCTGGAATCTGGTCTCTGCCAATTATCAAAGATCCTGGTTCCATGTAGGGAAGCACCCAAATGGATTTCTCCATTTTCCCCACCCAAAGCTGAATGTGAATTGTTTTCTAAGTCTACTAATCTAATGGCATTAGTTTGATTCATTATGTTACAGGTATTAATTTAAGTCTTCCAGTCTGGCATCTGTTTTATTACAGGCAATTAAAGAAAGGTGGTCTCTTCTAAGCTGGGGCCAGGGCATTAAAGAGGGACGCTCCTCTGAGGCATTCTCTTGGGGTCCAGGGAAAAGTAAACCTGGGAGCCCAGATCTAAGCACACCAACTTGCCCAAATGGCCATTCTCCTTTGGCTACCTTGGAAAACGAGATTAAACTGCACTGGAAGAGTCAGGATGTGTCTTTGTAATCTGCCTGAAATAAGCAGGGCCCTGGGAAGGGATCACAGACATTCACATAAAGACTGAGCTGTGAGTAAACCTGAGACAACGAACAGGTCCTAGGCATATGGAGGCCATGTCAGAGGCCCAAGAAAACCCAGAATTCCCCATGGCCATGAGGTCCAGCCAAGATGCTCCCCTGGGTTGGAGCTCAATACCTCTGTCTTGGAGCAGTTGACACAGCTTGTACTGGGTGATGCCAGAGATACTGTGGAGGTAGCCAAAGGCACTCACGGCAGAGGCCACCTCTTTGCTGTGGGTGTACAGAGCACCAAAGCGGAAACCAGAGATGCCAAAATCCTAGAGGAAGAGAAGCAGGAGAAGGAACTTCTGGTTTGTTTGCTTTCTATTCCTGGATCCCCCTCCTTCCAGACTCAAGAACAGGCAGCTGGGGCTCACCTTGCTGGTACCCCAGATCATATGGGTCCTGTTGGGGTCAGGCAAACTGGAGAAGAAATAGGAAAAAAAATCAAGATATTTCCATTTGAAGGATGGAGACTTGAGGGTCTATGAGTAGAAAGGGGAAAATAGACTTGCGGTCCTTTCGAGATAATAGGACCTAAGGGGTCCAAAGTTCAAGAAACGGTTTCCCCAGTTAAGCCAGGAAGTTGACATAAATCTCCTTGAAGAACCAGATGGAACAGCCCCCGAGTGCCCACTGAGTGAAGGCCAGACCCCCAGCCTCATTCTGACTCCCACACCTGGTTCAAAGCCACATTCTGACTGGGTTCTCCAGATGTGATCTGCTCCTCCTTTCTAGAACATGCTTGCCTATTTCTTATTCTCCCACCTTTGGTGAAGCTGTTCCCTCTACCAGGCATGCCCTTCCCTTGCTTTGTTGGAATCCTATCCCCAAGGTCAAATACTACCCTTAAGAAATTTCTGCTTCTTGGTCTAATTTTTCCTTGTGTTCTACTTAACCAGGAGTTCCTACCCCGACCTTCTGCGGGACTTGAACTTGAGGGCAAGGTAGAAAGCATATTGTCAAAGGTCAAGATAGCTTGTATACAAAATGGCATTTGGACTAGAGGATACATGGGAGGGAAGGTGTCACTTTGGTCATATTTACAACCCCTGTTGGCACTTAACACACTTCCTAGGACATAGCCAGCAAAGCAGGTGTCTCAAACTCACCCTGAAAAGCAGGCACCTCATTCCTAACCCCAGCTGAGATCAGCTTACCTTTCTAGGCTCAGAACACTGTGGAACGTGATGGATTCATCGAATACAGACAGCATGTAAATCTCATCTATGATCACATGGAGATTATGCCTATAGTTGGGTAAAAGAGGGGGAGCAAGATCTAGCTTCTCATTGTAACCTTAACTCCTTTTCATTTATGCCCTTCTCTGGATACAGATCAGGTGGTCCTATCACCCTAGAAGCCCATCCCAGCCTTGCAGGGGGCACAGTAAGGCAAAGGACTTGATATACCAGAAGGGACCCTCACACCTGGCTTAGGGGCGCTGAGAGGGAATAAGACCAAAAAGACACATGGGAACATCGTATCTAACCCCCAACCATCGAGCAGAGGTCAAGTGACCATGGACAGAAACTGTCCCACAGTGCTTTTGTCTGGTGCAGTCAGGCGTTCTCAGCCAGGGTCTGAATCCAGTAGTGGCACCAGTGGGCTATGGCACTGTCTCATCTGCTGTCCCAACAGTCCTCTGACAGTGTGCCGTCATGGCCATTTCACAGATGAAAAGGAAAAGGTCTGAAAGATGTGAAGTGAATCCCTCCAACTAGCAGGTCCGAGAGCTGGTATTTCCACTCAGCTTTGGGGACGTCCTGCCCGTAACTCTTGCATTCTTTTTTCCTGTTCCCACTAAATGGCCTGGGTTGGTCCTGCAGTTTGAATAAGTCTACATCTTCTAGGAAACAGAAGATTATCTGCCTTCACTCGCAGGGCTATATCAGAAGTCTGGAGAGAACAGATGTTGATGTGCTCTTGGGAGGGGGCGTGAACGTGCTACAGGTGCACAGCTTCGTCTCACGAGGCCTAGAGCGTCTTCCTTGGCACCTCAGTCCAAGTGGTTTGGGAAACAGATGCTTCTGCTCTAATGAGTAGAAAAGCAACCAAACTACATTATGACTACTACCTAAACATCTACACAAGGGAAAAGTCTAGAAAGGAAAGGACAAAAATGTTGGGAATGGTAAACGTGAGGGCGTCTCAGCATATACGTGGCCCTTTGTTCATAACTCTGCAAGGAACAATGTGCATCAAGAATATTTAGGTAAAATATTCTGGTTCTGCCTTCCTGACTACAGGTGACAGGGATCCTTTCCAGGGACACCATCTAGTCTCAAGGGATGGAACTCATACCTTTTGGCAAATTCCAGATACTCCATCAGCGAGTCTTGGGAGTAGATGCCACCCAGAAGATTCTGAGGGTTGGTGAGCACAAGGCCTCTGACCTTTTTTTCCTAACAAGGACCAAAACAGAACTGAGGGAATGCAAGTCCTTTACAGCTACCCCAAATTTAGCCAAGGATCCTTTATGGGCATGTTGATTTATCTTAAATGTCCTCTACAAGCTCGTGTTGTAAAGGCTTGGCAGCCAGCCTGTGATGCTCTCAGAAGGCAGTAGAACCTTTAGGAGGTGTGGCCCAGTGGAAGGAAGATTGATGGGTGATATTCGTACCCTGGGCCCCTTCTAACTCTCTTTGCCTCCTGGTCACCATGAGGTGAATGGATTTCCTCCAGCACACCCTCTTGCCACGATGTTCTGCCTCGCCACGGGGCCAAAGACAGTGGGGACAAGCGACTATGGAGGGAAACTGAGCCAAAATAAATCATGCTTCCTTTAGGTTCTCTCTTGGATATTTTGTCACAGTGAGAAAAATCTGACAGCAGATGGGGACATTCAACACAGCACACCTAACAAAAGCTGAGATGGAGTCTGGAAGCAGGGATTCCCAAACTGCCTGCAGAGCAGGAGGCGACAGCTGGTCTGGAGCTGCCGTGAGCAGGACCACAGCTCCGAGAATATGCTCCCAGGACCACTGGCGGTCTCACCAGTGAGCTCGCCAGGCCTTGGTGAGCAGGTTGTATCACAGTCTCAGTACGCAGCCCTTTCCAGGCCAAGCAGTGGCCCCCTGAAAATATGGTTGCCTTCTTACCTTCTGCCTAGCTTCAAGCAGGGCTTTCTCCAACCTGTCCACAGTGAGCTGGAAAGGCTGGGCGTTCTCCTCAGTTATCTGGAAGAGCGCTACTACTGAGAAATGCCCATGGAAAAGCATCTGGGTCTGGATTCCACATCCCCATCAACCAGGGCACCAGTCCCAATTTCTCAAACCCTCCCCACCATCACATATGAGTACAGAGTAAGGTCCCCCATACTGTGTAAGTGCCCCAGAACCATCCATTGCCAAGGTGGGCTGAACAGTGAAGGGCTCATTCTGACCTCGCACTCCAGGTGGACGGGAACCAGTTCAACTTTCGCATACAGGTGGGAACTAAAGGTGAAGCCACCACAGAAGGGACTGGGAACCAGAAAGGCATCTGGAGGCACAGGAAGACAGAGCCATCAGTCCAGGCTCTTCAGCCAGAACCTCCCAGGCCCCCCCAGACTGACAGCAAAGCCACCCACAGAAGAAATCACTTTGGCAATTCCTTCTATGTGGGGATAGATAATAGGGCCTGAGGGGCCCAAAGTTCAAGAAACGGTTTCCCCGTTAAGCCAGGATGTTCCTGGGCTCAGGCTTCATAAAAAGAAAATTCCTGTGGTACTGGGGATTGAACCTAGGGGTGCTTAACCACAGAGCAACACTCCCATTCCTTTTTACCCTTATTTTTCATTTTGAGACAGGACCTCACTAGTTGCTGAGCCTAGCTTTGAATTTGTGATGCTCGTGCCTCAGCCCCCCAAGTTTCTGGGATCACAGGCGTACACCACACCCGGCAGGAGTGATCCATTCTTATAGACATAATTTGGAGAAAACTCTAGTTTCTTTTTTGGGTGGTGAGGTAGACAAGGAGAAGAAGGGTCATTGTTGTGACTGGCTCACTGGGCTGGCTGGCCGATGGAACACTGGCCATCAGGAAAGTCTTATGTGCTCTCGACCAAACACTAGAGGCCAAGGTCCATGCCCAAGAAGGGCTCCTATCATCTGGACCTGGTGACTTCATATGTTCTTTTCTTGCCATCCAATTTGGCCTCATTGAGAAGCTAACCGAGGACCCAAGTCTTTCATCTTGGCCACTCCCTTCCACGTAACTAGAACTCATTGACATCTGAGCCTCTTGCTTGGGCAATGCTGAAAGGGAGATTGAGAACAGACCTCTCAGCTCCATGTGATCCAGAAAGAATTAGTGTTTTTTGAGGAGATAAGGAGGGGATCTATAAAGTCTAAGCCAGTTTTCAGGCTCCCTGTATTACTCTTGAGCCCCGCTATTAACATAATGATTTGGTAGCCATTGCCAACATTCCTGGGGCGTCCCCCCTTGAGAACTGTCATGTCTTTTTTTCATATTAAATGAAGAATCCAAATTCCTTACTTCCCCAGAAATAATAATAGCAACCAGTGCCAAGTGCCAGCTCTTTGGGGGAAGGGCCTCACATCAAGATGCTCTTCTTCCCCAAGCCCCAGCACCTGGCTCTTCCTGCCCATGTGCCAATGTGTCGCTGAGAAGGAAAGTAGAGCTTACCCCCTGACTTACCCCCTGGATCACCGAGAACCATGGCCAGGGCAGAGAAGATGGAGCAGCAGCCATTTAAAACCACCACCTGGGGACAGCGCACAAGTGGGGTGCAGTACCCATGTAAGAAGGGGAAGATGTGCCCATGCCATCTCCCGCCCCCCAAAGGAGACAGGCACCAGGGGCTCCCCCAGCTGGGATCCACTGGACTTTACTCTGGCCTGGCCCTCCACTGGTTCTCCCTCTATTCCCCAGATAATGCAGAGGACCCCTGAGAATACAGCCCTCCCATAGGCTGACTTACATTTTCTGGATCAAGGCGAGTGGGCGCCTTGCAATAATAAGTCAGGAACCGAGCCACCTCTTCCCGCAGGCTGTGGACAGACCCAGAGACACCTTCCTCATTCAGAGTCTAGGTATCAGTCTTTTTCAAAGGACACAGTGTCCAACTTAAAAGGGATCTTTGCGCTGGGCGCGGTGGCACACACCTGTAATCCCAGCACTTAGAGAGGCTGAGACAGGAGAATCGTGAGTTCAAAGCCAGCCTCAGCAATGGCGAGGCACTAAGCAACTCAGTGAGACCCTGTCTCTACATAAAACACAAAATAGGGCTGGGGATGTGGCTCAGTGGTCGAGTGCCCCCGAGTTCAATCTCCGGTACCAAAAAAAAAAAAGGGATCTTTGCTACCCAGTCCAACCTCATTCTATAGGTTTCTAGACCAAGGATATCATTCCCACCCCCACCCCAGGTCATAGACAGTAAATGAGAGTTGGGCTTTGGAGTTGGGGGGCAATGTTAGGGGACCACACCAGGCTGCTTCCTGCAGAGGTTTTTCTCTAGGCATCCCCTGGAAGTTGTTACTCGGAGAAATATCAAGACAGCCAACCATGAATATGGTGCATCAAATCCCTCCCTGGATGAAGTCAGGTACCATGGACCAGGAGATTCCGAGTGTGGACATCACTTACAATGGTTGTCCTCTCCAGTCGGGGTATTGCAGCAGGACATCCTCAGGACAGCTCATGTCACTCCGACACAACTGTTGACAAAAGAACTTGAAACAGCTGACCAGGGAAGCCCAGGTCTCGGCCTACTCCCCATCTGCACATGAGTGTTTTCTGTGCAGCCTCTCAGAAGGGGGGTGGGAATAAATGCTGCATGCTCCTTAATGAGTGGAGACCCCATCTTGTCACAGATTATGCACACAGATGCCCCACTGAGAAGTGTGCGAATATCTCCCCACCCCAAGCGCCCTTGGCAGCTTACCAGAGAATACCTCTGGACACCGTCAGCAAGGCCAGGATGTTAGGTGTGCTGTTCTACAAGCTATCTGTCCACCCCCTTTCCCTGTGTTCTACTCATCTACCACACGAGGCTGATGAACATGCTAGAAACCAGGCCTTGAAGGGGCAAGTCCCAGCACAGCCCAGAACACAACTCACCCTTTCAGTCATCAGATCAACGCAGAGCTTGTTCTCACTGACACCAAAGTTAAGAAAGCCCTGGAGGTGCAAGGAATCTGAGATCAGGCCTCTTGTTCCACCCTATGAGACATGCCCACCCTTTAGAGATGCCCATTCACATCTCAGATGAGCTTGAAGAAGATGCAGCTGCCCCTTGAGGCAACTCAGTCCATGTTTGACAACTAAGTGTTCAAACTTTCCAAGGACCCAAAATCTTACAGCTTACAAATCCCCTCCTTCAGAGCCACAAAGATAATGATAGTTGTATTATGTCCCATCTACTAGTCATTGAATTATTATGTGCCAGTTGCTGGACTAAGTGCTTCCTGTGAGCAGCCTTTACGTCTAAGAGGGTTTTAAGTGAGCCCTGAGTAAAAAGCGTGAAGATGAGAAGTTGAACAATCAACCAGCCATGTGACCTTGTGTGATCGGCAGAGCGCCACCTGCCTGTCCCAGGGCCTAGACCTTTAACCACCGCGGGCACTGACCGGTCCACATCTTGCTCTCATAGATCAGGACATCTCCAGGAGAGGCAGCCCTTCACAGAGCAATGGGGACACCCAATTCAACCCCTTAGAAAGCAGATAGATGGCCATCGGCCACCCACCCCTGACACGGGAACAGAGGGGAAGGCATAGCTGGTGCTGGCCTCCACTGCTGGCTGAAGAGCCGCAGAGGGTCTCCCTTGTTGGACTTTGTCCTCTCGTTCCACCCGTAGAGCAACATCTTAACACCTCCTGTCCCCTGCTGCCTGCACGTCCTGCCATGGCGCCCACTGTCCCTACTCCTCCACGGGGCCTTATGTCCCCATCATTCCAAGTCCCCCCTGCTGTGCAGCTTTCACGCTGCTCCTTCCTGGAAGGCCACCTGACATGGCTGGCTGGGTCGGCCTTTAAGACACTTCCCCAGAGCACCTGAACCAGGGTGCCATGAGGGCTCTTGAAGCATTCACATTCATTCCCATCACTGCACCACATTGCACAAGGCCAGTGTCACCCCCCACTGTGACCCGAGAGGCTGACTCCTAGTGAAGAGCTGGGATTTAGGGAAGGAGTGGGGTGGAGGGACCCAGATTCCAGCTCTCCATCTCTCTCGGGCACACCACCTTTAGCCTTACTGTAAGGGGACCACAGGGCCCATCGTGTAGTGTGAAGGGTGAGATGGCAGACAGACAGTGTTTGACACAGGACTCAGTAAATCCCAGTGACTGGGACTCTCTACGTTGTCCCCCATTCTTACCAAGGGGTTCTTCTCCTCGTGGTATTTGTCTCTTTGGTAGGCATCATAATCCTGGAAGCATGACTGGTACAGGACAGAGATGTCAACCCCACGGTTGGACAGGATGTGGCTGACAAAGGAAGCTTTAAAACCACTTGGTTCAATTGGCTGGTCAGGTTTCCTAGATAGTGACCTCTGCCCACCACCTCTCGAGTCCAGGGAAAGGAGAGGCTGCTGGAGCTTCTGGTCAGCTGTGGCCTCAGACCACACGAGGCTTATCATCTGGCACACGGTGTGGTTCATCATATCCTCCTGCTCACAGATAACTTGAATGTGCTTCTCATCTTTCAGAGACTGGGGCTGCCATCGCATCTTTGTCAACCGCATGAAGTAATCCCCCATGACCTGCTGCAAGTTCAACATCATCTCCAACAGCTGAGTGTAGAACTCCCTGTCTCTGAGGACCAGGCCACTCATCAGGTCACAAGGTGTGGGGTTGGCATCCAATGGGTTACTCATAGTCCAGGGAATTTTATTGTCCTCAGAAGACTGGAACCTACAAGAAAGAGAGGACATGCACTAAAACATGAGTCCCTGCCTCAGGTCCAGGCATGGGTGGGGACAGAACTTCTTGATCAAGCTCGTCACTGGATCTTCCTACCTCTCTGCCTCAGTTTTAGGCTTACAGTGGTTCAGGAAGTTACCTATTCATTCAAGGGCAATGCCCAAGTGGCCAAGCACAGACACTAGTGCTCCTCACTCAGGTGGCACAGAATGTGGTCTGAGGATGAACCTGAGGACCCACTGAGGAAAGGGGAACTGGACAGGTGCTCTCAATTTTCCATCCTGTGCTTCAGCAGAGCCTGCTTTATCAGGTTCTAAATAGCCATACCAGATTCTGCTGTTTAAAAACAACAAAGGCTGGGGATGTGCTTCAGTGGCAGAACATTTGCCTGGCACACGTGAGGCCCTGGATTCGATCCGCAGCACCACAAAAAGAAAACAGGAAAAAAACGGGGTAAATCACTCTGCTAAAATAGAGATCAATAAGGTATTGCCTGATGGCCAAATCCTGCCTGTCACTGTTTGTGTAGCTAAAGTTTTATTGAGACACACCATATTTGTTGATTTATGTACTGATTATGGCTGCCTTTGCAAATGGCAAAGTTGAATAGTCAGAAAAGGTGCCGTATAACTGTCTTGTCTAGTTCTTAACAGAAAAGGTTTGCCAAACAACCCCTGCTCTAGAAATTTAGCTCTTCTTTTTACCAGTTTTACCCCCAAGTTTGCCAGACTAGATACCAAGTCCTTCCATCCTATCTCACATGGCTTCAACCTACTCGCTGGGAAGCTGCCTTAGGTTCCCATCACTAATGACCATAGCCTAGGAAGATGCTACTCAAACTTCAAGTCCACCAGAATCACCTGGAGGGCTTGTTAGGCCACAGAGAATGAAGCCTAACCATTGAACTTTGGTTCAATGTGTCTGGGGGCAGATCTGAGAGTCTTCATCTCTAACAAGTTCCCAAGACTACACTTGGAGAACATCTGACTGTTCAAATCAATATTATTTCTGAAAACATGAAAAAAAGACAGGTAATCCAAGAAACACCTTCTTAAAGCCTCAAAGAATCAATAAAATAAATTAGATCACAAGAACCTAGAAGGCAAGGCAACTTGAGGCCAAAGGCTATCTCTAATTCTTTCAGACAATGTTCATATCACCAGATAACAAGACTCATTTCCAAAAATCTAGACTTATACCCCTTCCACCAAATGCTACAATTCCAAGTTCTTTTTCTACTAACATCCCTCCTGCTTATAAAACCTTATTGCTGCTTCCACAGATTTGAGCCAGCATTTCAAAGTACTAAATGCTCCACCCAACTTCTCTAAGCCATGTTGTCTGCTTGAGATGTTCCCATGGCAACCTGTATTTTTCTTCCATGACACTTAATATCATTACTTGTTCAGTATCTGCCCAGATCAGCCATCATCGTTATATCCTTAGCACAGTGCCTGGCACACAGAGGAAAGACACAGTTAATGAGTAGGGGGAGCACAGCCAGTCAGTGAGGAGAGGAGCCAAGGATGAGGACCTGGGCCATGGCAGATGGAGCAACAGCTGGTGTAGCCACAGGGCAAAGCTGTGCCAAGGCCCATCGTGCCAACCCTCACCAACAGGGTACAACACACTTTGTTCACCAGCAAGGGGACACACTGTCGAGAAAGACTTTGAACTACTGTGTGTCTATACCTAGACTAACCCTTTATTCCACAAGCAAGTTTCAAGCTGGCCTGAACTCCCTCTCCCACAAGGAAGAGGGTTACCTCAGTGCGGCTCTCAACTCTGGAGACAGGTAAGGCACACTGTCCTTGAGGATTCTTAGACAGCATGGAGAGGTACTTCAGGGGCCAGGTGGAATTCCCTTGGCTCAACTTTCCACATGGCAGCATTCATCATGTCTGTGGAGCCTGAGGAGAGCTTAAGTAGGAAGGCCAAGATGGCGGCAGTGACCTTCTCACAAGAGGGAAGAGTCTGCCTTCACCCAGGCCTAGACTCACATAGTAAGCGCCTTCATCCTGCAACACCTGATTAATAAAATCAGACAGAGCAGCTCTTTGGACAGCTCTGTGGCATGACCAGTCCATGAGCCTGACCAGCCCATGAGCCCAGAATGTAAGCATTTATTCCAGGACAAGCCACGTTAGGGGCTCCTTTGAACTTCTTGTCATGGAAGTCCTTGCTGTTACCAAGGTCCCACTAGCCTGTCCCATCTTCCCAGCCCTCAGCCAGAGACCCGAGGTACACAGGAAATCAGGATCAGGATGGGATAGGGAAGCTGGAGGAGAATGTGGCCCAGAGGAGGGAAGCTATTTAAAGCAGTTAGAGTGAGAGCTTCTCCAACAGCAAGACAGAGCAGAAAATGGGGGGCATAGCAGATAACTCAAAGAAATGTGTTTTCCTGGAAAATATGTTTTCTGGAAAGGAAGTGAGTATCAGCAAGGCAAGGAGGAGGCCTAGAGGTTGGATCTCTGCCCAAACTTGCCTTTTATATAAAAGTAAAAGCCAGAGTCAGAAAGTCAAGGGTCAAATGTTCTATTTCTCCGGTGGAATTCAGGAAAATGGAAGGGAGAACTGTGGTGTAGAGAAAGATTGAGGAGAAGGGAGGCGGGAGGGGAAGGAGAGGCACTACAGAAGAAGGTGACAGCACACTGCCAGGTGCATGGGTAGCTATCACAATGATTCCACTTTCACATATAACCATAACGTACCAATTAAACAAAGTAAATTAACAGAGGGACACCAACAGAGTAGAGGAAGGAGATGGGGAGGGGAAGGAAGGGCTGGTGCTGGGGACTGAAATGGAGCAAATCATAGGTGTTTATGAATGTCAAAATGAATCACACAATCATGTATGATTACAATGCATTAATAAAAGGCAATGGTGGCCCCTAATATTTAGCCCTAATTCGCCTTTACTGGGGTGCACAACCCTGTCCCCTCCAGTCTCCCCGGCTAGTCTTTGGCTTCAGTATTCCTCAGCCTCTCATCTCTGCCTCCCAGTCGCCACTCGGTGGCCTCAATGGCAGCTAGCAGCAGTACCTCACGATGACATCAGCTGCTGCCAACTGCCCTCTGACAAGCACAGAGGGGCAGACCTGGAACTGTAGAAGCTGGGAAGATGTAAACAGGGGTAGGAACAGGCTGGCCTCCTGCTCCCTACTATTCCAGCACATGGCTCTGGTCCAGGACCCTCATAGGCATTACCTGATTTAATTTCCAAAATGGCTCCATAAGGAAGTTACCACTGTTAGCCTCGCTTTACAGAGGAGAAACCAGACTCTGGGGAGGATGAAATGAATTGCAAGAGAGGGACCTGTTTGACAGGGGAACTGGAAGCCAACTCAGCTAGCTGAGACCCCAGTGCCCTTGAAGCCATTCGTCCTGGAGTCCTCTTCTTGAAAGAGTGCACAGGCCCTCAAAGCTTAGCCTCCCTTTTGGGATTTACAAATGCCACAAGCCCCAGGCTATGCTTGGTCCAACTCTCCTCTCTCAGTGCCCAGCCCAAGGCCTGCACCACCCCACCACCTGCACTTACCTTGTCTATTTTCACTCGACTCTTTGCCAACCTAAAATCCTTACTCAGGATGAAAGTGTCCCTGGCAGGGTCAGGGCTGAGGCCCACCGGCAGCCCTCCTCTCACTAAGCTTGCCTGGAGTTTTGCCCTGAAAGCTCTGCTTTTAAGCACAAGGTTGTTTCAAGGATAATAAGATGCATCCTTTCCCTTCCAGGGGCTTCTCCCCAGGGAATCCTTATTACCTCAAATGCCTTTCTTTGCACCATTACAGAGAAATGGCTTAGCAAAGAACCACGTCCTGAAGCCATGGTTCCCAAACTTGCTATTAGCATCACCTGGAGATCTCATAAAACACCAGGGCCCAGGCCCTTTGAAGGAGGGTGGGGCCCGGGCCTGTGTGCTTTACCCAAGACCCCAGGTGACCCCAGGACTACCGGAGTGGGAGAAAACCAATTACAACACAAATGAGCTTCTAATTGTTCCTTGTTTCTGGGAGGCCATGATTTGAGAGCAGGTTGAGGTGAGTTAATTCAAGACAGGAAGGAAAACTTGGCCAGGGAGGAGGGAGATTCTCAGGAGGGCTGGGTCCCCTTCCCTCAGACCCACCCGCATGTGTATGTGTGTGGCCTTGGCAAGCTGACCCAGCCCTTCTGATTTTCCCTTTCTTCATGTTAAAGATGTAGATAATGAAATCTACCTCCTAGAAGGTGTTGTGAGACCCAGGGGAGACTGCCCCATAAGGGATGTGGTGGATTTGTCAAATGTGCCCCCAGCTCCTGGTCTGCTTTTCCTGAGGGTCCACAAAACAAAAGCAAAGCCAAAAGCAAACTGTAGCCCCAGATACCCTGCCCTGTGACTGTCCTCAAACTTTTTTTTTTTCCAGCACTGGGGACTGATCCCAGGGTCTTGCACAGGCTAAGCAAGCTATATCCCCAGTCCTGTTCTTCAACTTTATTTTGAGACAGGGTTCCGCTGAATCACCCAGGCTGGCCTCCAACTTGAGAACCTGATGCATCAGCCTTCTGAGTAGCTGGGATCACAGGTGTGCGGCCAGGCACCTGGATATTCTCAAACTTTAAAGGGTGCTCGTGTAAAAGTCAAATGCCTGAGCTCCACCAAGGTATTCCAATTCAAGTCTAGAGTTGAGCCCAGGAATCTGCATTTTAAAATAAACATGGCAGATGATTCCAGACACTCTTAGAGACACTTGCCACACTTGGGGAGACTGCACACTTTGGGGAGCATGAACTGTGGCCAGGCACTTTACCCAGAGGGTAGGGCCTTCCGTGTCCCTACCCTGGCCTGTACTGACGGCCCATCTCCTCTGTCATTTGTTCCTCTCCCATCTCTGTCATCTGTTGGAACATTTGTTGGAATGTTTACCTCGTTAAAAAATACAACTGAAAACAGTCCACTGAGCTCCTCTTAGGAATCAAGCACTGCGTGAGACCCCTATTTTCATCAAAATAAAAGTTTCCTAAATTCAAGGAGTCCTCAAATAAGCTTTCTAAAGTCTGATCAGTCTGATCCCATCTTTCCTTGGCACAAGGTGCGTCAATGGTTCCCTTACAGAGGCAGCCAGTGTAAATGCCCCTCCGGGGACACAATGTGTAACTCATACCAAACTGACACAAGACAAAGGTAAGCCTGGGAGAGGGGACACTAGCTAAATGCAGCTGCCACATCTATATGCATTCAAATTTAAAACCAAAAAGTGGCTGGGGGGCCATGACACACCCAGGTAATCTCAGCAACTTGGGAGGCTGAGGCAGGAGGATGCAAGTTCAAGGCCAGCCTGGGTAACTTAGTGAGATCCTGTCTCAAAAGAAAAAGGATTGTGGATCTAGCTTGGTAGTAGAGCACCTGGTACTGCAATTGAACTCAGGGGCACTCGACCACTGAGCCACATCCCCAGCTCTGTTTTGTGTTTTATGTAGAGACAGGGTCTCACTGAGTTGCTCAGCCCGTCGCCTTTGCTGAGGCTGGCTTTGAACTCGCGATTCTTCTGTCTCAGCCTCCCAAAGTGCTGGCTCTTTGTACCCCACTATCCTCCCAACCTCCAACAGCCCCAAACATTGAACCTGGTGTGACTCCCCCGGCACAGTCTGAAAAGCCTTTTCATAGCCCCACCTACTCCACGACCTTCTGCTTTTCCGGTCTAAGCTTCCTTGTCACCCCTCCAAGGAATGTTCCTTTTGACGCCTTAGGCAGACGTGCTCTTGCCCAGAGCCTAGGACACACCAGGCAGGCAGAGCCTCAGGGACTCAGTTCTCACTCAGTCCACTGCCTGGACTGCTCTCTCCCAGACACCTGCCCGGCTCCCTCCTCTCCTTGCAGTCTTCGCTCCAATCTCCTTTTCTCTCAGAGGAAGAACGACTGTCACCACCGCTGAATTCTGCGACCGGCTCTTCCCCTCACTGCACCCTGGCTTCCCCTCCAAATCTTACCCACTATGTCATTGTTTATGTCCAATGTCCCTCTCTAGAAGATCAACATCGGAGGACAGGGGTCTCGGACTGTTTGACTTACCGACATTCATACAAAGAAGGAAGTCTGGCCAAAGAGGAGCTCATAATTGCTGTAGTTGGGATCTGAAATGTCCCCAAAGGCCCATGTGTTATTAAATGTTTGTTCACCCAAGTGGTGATGTTGGGGATGTGGAAAACCCCGGAGATGGAGCCTTGTGGGAGGTCTTATGTCATCAGGGTGCACAGTGGGCCTCAAAGAGGGTGAGGGACTTGTCTCTTCTGCTTTCTCTCTCTGGTGTTTTGGCTGCCAAGAAGAGAGGGCCTTCCCCCAACTCAGGCTCCGGCAGCCCCCAAAGCAACGAGGCCAACCTTCTGACTCTCGGAGCCAAAATAAACTTTTTCTCTTTATAAAGCTGATTTTCTCAGGAATTAAAAGTAACAGAATGCTGACCCACAACCTTTGTGAACAAATGTATAAATGAAGGAGTAGATGGAGATACAGATGGATGAGTGGTCCCTTCAAATCTGGAAGCTTCTCTGGTCTACTGCCTGCCATGGTTCTAAGTGGAGAGGGGCTCTGGGTTAATGTGCGCTGAACCCTCATTCGTAACCAACATTGATTAGCGACTAACAGTGAAAATAGTAGGCAGCTGGTGAGTGTGGACAAGACTCAGGATTTTCCCAGAGGATGACCCTCCAAACCCTCCCTCGGACCACACAGCTGTGAGATGGACTTGCCAACAGAGGTCGCTAAACCCTTATTTTCTGCCCCGGTGGAAAAAGGAGAGACAACGGTGCAGATGCAGAGAAGCAGCGGGTGAGAGGAACGGGAAGTGCGGGCGATGGCGGGTCACCCTTCCCCAGGGAGCAGCCAGCGTCGCGTCGCAGAGGGCTGGGACAGGGACGCGCAGGCTGACCGCGGCCCTCCGGCGTGCCAGGTGCGGCGCCGAAGTCGCGCGGCCCCTTCGGTTCCCTGCGCCCCCTGGTGGCTCCTGGGCTCTCCGTTCTGCAGATGGGACCTGGGAGAGGCGGGGGCCTTGGCCGATGTGTCACAACTGGAAAACATCCGGGATGGGGCTGGGATCCGGATTCGGCAGAACTGCGTTTCCTCCGCACCCATCGCTCCTTTTGTGGCATTTCTGCGCCCAAAGCAAACGTGATCCCAAGTCCGGCGCCTGGCGTGGCCCTAGCTGATGGCCCGTGGGTTCTAAGGTGGCGGGAGGCGACGGAAGGCGGGCTGTGGAAGCCACTGGCCACACAAATGCACTCCAGAGGGAGGTGCCAGATGAAGGGAGGTGGAAAAAGACGGCAAATGATCCTCTGCCCATCTCAGAGAAGGGCAGCCATGAAACCCAGGCCCAGAGCCGGGCCTCCCTGAGACGTCCACTCCTGTACTGATGGGGCTCGCTCATCAGAGGCCTGTTAAGGATGCAGTAGGAGAGTGTCCGCCGCCCACTTTAGAGGGCCAAACTGAGGCCAAGTTAGCGCTTCTTGCTTTGGGTGAACCGCAGGCGCATCTGAAGCCAGGCCCAGCATGTCCTCTTCCCAGATTCCTGGGCCGCAGGGATAGAAATGGCATGGGGAGCCTGAGAAGAAATGTCACAATGTCAGTCACCCAGCTGGTTGCAACCTGGTTATCCTCTGGGGAATAGTCTTCCTTAAACTGCTTGCCTTGTGTTCTCTTCAGAGGCACTGAAAGCCCTGGCCCAGCACAGCCCCCTCTGAGCTCTGGCTGTTCTGAGCGGTTCTGGGAGCGGCTCACCTAGGTGTCCTGGGCCCTTAGCACTCCGCCCAGACCAGGTTGTGAAGGCCCTAGAGAGAAGGACTAACCCTTTGCTGTACTTATTCCTCCTCTTAGCTGAGGGGGGGGCAGGGGGACTGAGCACACAGTAGGTGCCAATTAGCTGCTTTTGTTTACTTGTTTACTGTTCACATGGGAAAACAGGTCCACAAAGCAGTGTTGTTTCCAAGGAATTTTTTTACCCAATTTGAAAACAACATCTGTGTCCTATTGGTCAACAGAGAGGAGTGAATTTGCATTATTCATTCATTCAATAAATATTTATTAATTGCCATGTGCTAGACACTGTTCCAGGTGTTGGTAATACAGAAGGTGACAAAACAGGAGCAGTCCTCTTGCAGCTTACCTTCTAAAGCAGGTGACAGAAAATGAACAGCCATATATAAATAAATAGAACATAACTAGATAGGCACTATGGAGAAAACATGAGCTAGCAGGGGGCTGAGAGCAAGAGTGGGTGCTATTTAGATAAACAGTTAGCCAAAGACCCACAGGAAGTTAAGAAGCAGCCCACATAGATTGCTAGGGGAAGAGTGTTCAGGCAGAGGAGTGGCACATGCAAAGGTCCTGGGGTAGGAGTGTATATTTGTTGTATTTGAGAAATGTAATCTATGAGGTTTTACAACCTGGATGAGGACTTTGGCTTTTATTCTGAGCATGGTGAAAAGACAGCACAGGGGGCTGGGGTCGTGGCCCAGTGGTACAGCGCTTGCCTTGCACGCGTGAGGCACTGGGTTCGATCCTCAGCACCACATACAAAATACATACATAAATAAAATAAAGGTTGTTAAAAAAAAAAACCATAAAAAAAAAAAAAGACAGCACAGGTCTCCTGGATTGCCAAATGAGTTCCTAACTGTCTTGTGGAACTGACTGGGGATCCCCCAACCAATCAGGATACTCAGGTTGTGAAATAGTCCCTGGCTTGGAGTCACTTGTTCTCACTGCTGAGAGGAGAGTGTCTTTGCTGTAAAGCCATCTGGGGCTGTCAATCCCCAGGGCAATATTCTCAACCAGGGACTACACGGAAGCTATTGTGAAAGCTTTTCCAAAAATAAACCCCAAGTCTCACCTCTGCTTTGCTCACCCAGTCTCTGGGGGAGGGGGGGGGGCAGACCATGGATAAACACTGCTCACTAAGACCCACTGTCCTAGGACTGTGGATAGGTCTCAGGGGGACTCTCGCCTCATCCTAAATGTTAGCTGCATGGACATTTGGTGGTAGAGAAATGCTAAGGACTGAGCTTTCATCAGATGCCCCCAAAACTTGAAAATCACATTCCAAGGGGAGCAAGTGGGTCACCAGTGTAGCTGGCGCAGCCCAGAACACGCACCACCCCTCCTCCCTCCAGCCCTCCCACCACCCACCCTCCACGGAGCCTTTCTCTTGCTCCTCCATCTCGCTACTTTGCCTGGATTCATTTTGCTGGCAGCTTCTCCCTCCCTCCAGCACTGAGCATGCTTCCAGGATCCGATACCTCTTCAAATATGAATAAGCCCTTCTCCCTGCCAGGGCTGCGGCTCCCTCAAGTCAGCCGCACTGGGCTCTTTCTATTTGCGTCCCCCAAGTTCCTCCTGCTTGGGCTATCAAAGAGGAGTCTGTTGCAGCCACCCATTTCTCCCCCCATAGGGCTTGGTGTGCTGCTTGGACGCAAAGAAAAGGGTTTTGTTTCGTTTTCCATTGATGCTATCTGCTCCTGTCACCCGTACTTCAAAGCCAAGGGGCACCCTTCAAGATCCCTGTGCTGGGAGAGAGACCAAGTGAGCCCAGCACTGGGCTGCGGTGAGGCGGCAGCGACCAGCAGCCATGGGTGACTGGGGGCTTTGGTTACCTGCGGGGACAGGTGGCTGTCTGGCTTTAGCAGGCTACTGAACTCATCTGCTCAGAGCTCGAGCCTGTTTGCCAAGATCCTTTGAGCTACTTCTGTCTTCATGGGCTACGACGCAGTTTGTTGTGGTCTTATATGGAGTTGTCAAGGGAGTAGAGGGTTCAAAGCCCAAGTTCAAGTCCCAGCTCAGTCACTTAGGAGCCGTGTAGCTACAGGCGAGCCTCTAGGCGTCTTTGCAGATCACGTTCCTACTTGCAAAGTGAGGGTGGGGAGGAAGGGTTGAGAGACTACTTGAAACAATGAACATCAGCTTGAGCCCCTGTGACAGCCTGTCCCACCATCCCAAGCCGCCATTCCCAAGCCCTTCTTCCCCCTGCCCTTTCAGCTTTTGTTCCTCCAGAAATTTTTCTGTGAGCCCCACTAGGAGCTTTCTCATCAGGCTCCTGAGACTGAAGCCCTTCCAGGGAACATTCCAGAGGGACCTCTGTCTCCCCACAGCCTCCACCATGCCGTGGCCCTGGGGAGCCTATGGCCGATGAGGAGTGGAGGGTTTCCGCGGGACAGGACGTTCTCTCCCAGCCACCTGAAGTTCACAAGTTCCCCCTGCCGGAAGCTTCTCTGCAGGAGGTCTTCTTCTTGTCCCCCAGAGGCCTTCTCTGACCCATTAGGCTCTGTCAACCACTGTGAAGTCGTCTCTATGGCCTCCCTTCTTCCTAGGAATTCTTGGGCAGGGACAGTGCCCATGTCCCCTTTGGCCCCCACTCCAGCCCACTCTGCTGTGGAGCCAGAGAGTGCTCCTTTGACCCCCGGGGCCTTTCAGAGAGCAGTTTCAGGTGCCCAGCCACTGTTGCCGGCACATTTGTTGTGGCACATGGGGCTCTCGGAGCACCGTCAGCACCTGGCCCCACACCCAGTGGCAGCTGCAGCATCGGCCCACAGTGAGTCACGCCTTCTGGTATTCGTGCCCTTGCGTGTTGACTCTGAGCTTGGCCAGGGAACTTGCTGTGGTCTGGGGGACATTCACAAGCAGAGCTTGCTCCGTGCAGGGGTTGTCCTGGAACGTTTGTCCCGCCCAGCCAGCCCCCATCCTGCCAAGCTCAGATAGGACTGTGGAGTGGTGACAGGACCTGCGCAGGGACAGAAGGGATGAGAGGCCCCTGGCACTTTCCAGCCCCAGTGGGGAGCCCATCGGGTGCAGCCACGTGACAGCCAGTCACAGAGCAGAAACCAGTGAAGTGGAGCAGCCCCGCAGAGCCCTGTGGGCCTCGAGTACTAGAAATGAGACGTCACTGTGCCCGTAGCCCTTCAGTTTGGGGCTGCTTCATCACAGCTACAGGAATGGAAGCCAACACCCGCTATCATTCCCATTCTACAGACGCTGGATCTGACTTCAGAGAGCTTACCAAGGCTGCCAGTAAGCCCATGTGGCAGCCTAGCCCTGCACCCTTAGACCTCCTGCTGGGGGCTACTGTCCCTGGATCTATGGTGGCACTCTCACTGAGGCCGGTGATTGAGCACCATGGGCACAGCACAAGCATGGCCTCAGGGACCCCGGGTGCCTGGCTGACCCTTTCCTGGACTGGCCTCACAGTGCAGGACTCTTGGCACCCTGGCCCCTCTCTAACCTCCTGGGGGCCCCCTTTGCTCCTTCCTATGCTCCACAGGTGTTTCCTCCAGCAAACTCAGGCATTCTGACCCTACCCAGTGGGGAGCCACATCCAGCCTTGGAGTCTGCCACCAAGTGTCCTTTGTTCCCCTCTAGACACTTTTCCTCCCAGGAAAAACAAACATCTTCAAACATCATGCCCATCCAGACCTCAGAAGTCCTAAGGCCATGGGAAAGGAAAACTCACAGGACAAAATAAAATACTTGGGAATAAATTTAACAAAAGAGAGGAAAGACCTCTACAATGAAAACTACAGGACACTAAAGAAAGAAATTGAAGACGACCTTAGAAGATGGAAAAATCTCCCATGCTCCTGGATAGGCAGAATCAATATTGTCAAAATGGCCATACTACCCAAAGCGCTATATAGATTCAATGCAATCCCAATTAAAATCCCAACATCATTCCTTATAGAAATAGAAAAGGCAATCATGAAATTCACTGGGCAGAATAAGAGACCAGAATAGCCAAAGCAATCCTTAGCAAGAAGAGTGAAGCAGGAGGCATCACAATACCAGACCTTAAATTATACTACAAAGCTATAGTAACAAAAACAGCATGGTACTGGCACCAAAATAGACATGTAAACCAATGGTACAGATTAGAAGACACAGAGACAAATCCACTTAAATACAGTTATCTTATACTAGACAAAGATACCAAAAATGTACATTGGAGAAAAGATAGCCTCTTCAACAAATGGTGCTGGGAAAACTGGAAATCCATATGCAACAAATGAAAGTAAACTCCTATCTCTCACCATGCACAAAATTCAACTCAAAGTGGATCAAAGACCTAGGAATCAGACCAGAGACCCAATGCCTAATAGAAGAAAAAGTAGGCTTAAATCTTCATCATGTCGGCTTCATCATCACCTTACTTCCTTAACAAGACTCTTACAGTGCAAGAAGTAAAATCAAGAATCAATAAATGGGATGGATTCAAACTAAAAAGCTGCTTCTCAACAAAAGAAACAATCAATGAAGTGAACAGAGAGCCTACATTCTGGAACACATTTTTCCACACACATCAGAGCACTAATCTCTAGGATATATAAAGAACTCAAAAACTTAACACCAAAATAAACAAACAAACAAACAACCCAATCAATAAATGGGCTAAGGAGCTGAACAGACACTTCTCAGAAGAAGATATATAATTGATCAACAGACACATGAAAAAATATTCAACATCTTTACCAATTAGAGAAATGCAAATCAAAACTACTTTAAGATTTAATCTCACTCCAGTCAGAATGGCGGTTATCAAGTATACAAACAACAGTAAGTGTTGGCGAGGATGTGGGGGAAGAGGCACACTCATACATTGCTGGTGGGACTGCAAATTGGTGCAACCAACCTGGAAAGCAGTATGGAGATTTCTTAGAAAACTTGGAATGGAACCACCATTTGACCCAGCCATCCCACTCCTCGGTCTATACTCAAAGGACCTAAAAACAGCATACTACATGACATAGCCACTTTAATGTTCATAGAAGCTAAATTCACAATAGCTAAAGTGTGGAACCAACCTACATGTCCTTCGAGAGATGAATGGAAAAAGAAACTATGGTGTATGTACACAATGGAATATTACTCAGCAACAGAAGAGAATAAAATTATGGCATTTGCAGGTAAATGGATGGAGTTGGAGAATATCATGCTAAGCAAGTAAGCCAATCCCAAAAAGCCAACTGCCAAATGTTCTCTCTGATAAGTGGATACTGATCCACAATGGGGGAGGGGACATGGGAAGAATGGAGGGACTTTGATCAAAGGGGAGGGAGGGGCAGGGGGTATGGGGGCAGTAAAGATGGTGGACTGAGATGGACATCGTAGCCCTAGCTTCATGTATGACTACACATATGATGTGATTCTACATCACGTACAACCAGAGAAATTAAAAGTTGTGTTCCATCTGTGTAGAATGAATCAAAATGCACTCTGCTGGCATGTATACCTAAGTAGAATAAATGAATTTAAAATAAATAAAGGTATTGTGTTCACCTACAACTAAAAAAATTTTTTTTAAAAAATCTGAATTTTAAACAGATTAAAAAAGAAGAACAAGAAGACACAGGGTCCTCCACAGACACCTGGCCGCTCGGGATTGACGGCACGCGGGAGCCTCAGAGGAAGGATGGCAGCAGGCAGTGACACTGACCTTTTTTTTCTCTGCCCCAAGCAGACACACATCTCACTGAATCCTCTCAGACACCCTGAGACAAGCATCATGATTCCTGTGTCGCAGGTGAGGACTCCTGGAGGTGAAGCAGCCCGCCCTGGGTCACAGGGCCACCATGGGACAGTGTTGAGTGTTAAAGCCAGAGGAGAATGTGGCAGCGGGTGCTTTCCAAACCCCAGGTGTGAATCCCTGGCCAGGCAGGGTTCCTCGGGCAAGTCCTTGGCTCTCCTGAGCTTCAGTTTTCCCATACATCACATTGGGACCCTCACCATCTCTTCCTCCTAGGGCCACTATGAACATGGAGTTCATACCTCCAGGCCAGTCTGTTTTCCTCTGCACTGGGTGTTTACATCTCAGTATTGACACGTACACAATGAGGATTATTTTTAAGCCCCAGCTCCAGGTTGATCACCAATTGCATGAGAGCTGATATCCAGGCCTGACTCAGAATGTGTTTATTCCTATAAATACACACACACACACACACACACACACAGCGCGTCAGCTACTAAAACCCTGATAAATTAGCAAGGGACACACAAAAATTGAAGGCTCCAAGCCAGGACCCAAAAAAATCCCCTGGATTCTTTCCCCATGAAGGGAGGTTTTCCACAGAGACCCAGCCTGTGCTGTGGCGGGGACTGAGGCTGCTCTGTCTCTCCTTGAGAAAGCGCCTGAGATAAAAATAGCCAAGCATCAGGCAGCCCTTCTGGGGCTGTGAGAAGTGGCGGGGAGTGACAGAGGGGGCCTTGCTCCCTAGCTCCCCACGCCTGTGTCCATGAGAAACAGGAAGGAGAGTGTGGCTCTCCAATGTGGGGTCTGAGGGCTAGGAGGGGGGCCCTGGGTGGGGGACTTCCTGTTGAAGGCCAGGAAGGAGTGAGGTCAGGACTCTTCCAGTCCCTTGACTCAGAGAACACTGAGAAATTCTGCTCATGTTCTCAGATTTACCAAGGGAGAGACAAAAACACCTGGAGAGGGCAGTAGGCTGGCAGACTTGAAGGAAAGGCCAGCTGCCCCTGTCATCGAACAAAAAAGACTGGGAGAAGCCCCTTAGTACATTAAAAAAAGCCAAACAAAAATTTACAAGGCCCAGGGGACCTGGCTTGACTGGAACAAACCCAGAGCAATGGAATCACTTCCAAGAGTCCCATGTTCTGCACGGCTGTCCTTGCCCCGGGGCCCCCAGTTAGATTCCATCCTTCTCTTTCCTAAGTGATCTCGTGGCCAGCCCAAGATCAAACGGCTCCTTGGAGGGCCACCATCCGAGCCATCAGGCAAGCAGAACCTTCAAGACCGTTCATTTCCTTTTTAAGGCTTCAACATGCAGACAAAGTTTCCAAGTCCAGCAAGGTCACTTGGCAGGTACCCAGACTCCCAGTCCAGTGCTGCTACTCTGCCTGAGCCACCAGGGGTTCTCTTGGGCCAGGACTCTTCATTTGACAGCAATGAGTGCGTGCCTGCTGTGTGTCCTGCAGTGTCTTGGTACGTGAGGGTGCGAGGGTAGGAGGCTGTGTTTATTTATGTCAGGAATACAGAGGAAGCCTCCCTGATAAGGTGCCATTTGAGCAGAGACCTAAAGGCAGGAAAGGGTGAGCCACACCAGTGTCTGCAGGAGACTGTTCCAGGCTGGGGAACAGAAAGCGCAAAGGCTCTGAGGTTTAGTGTCCTGCAGGAGTAGCAAGAAGCTGGGTGCTGGAGAGGAGGTCACAGACAGAACAGCAGGACTCTGCAGGCCCCTGGAAGGATCGTGGCTTTCTCCCAGGTGGGGCTTTGCGGGGCTCTGAGCAAGACAACCTGACTTAAGAAGGGGCCCTTTAAAAGAATCCCTCTGATTACAGTGTAGCAGAGATGCCATTGTAAAGGCCAAGGGTGGGACCATACACTGCAGTAACCCCGGAGAGACAAGTGGCCCAGGTGGTCACTGCAAGGGCAGTGACAAGTGGTTGGATCTGAGCCGCCGGCAAGCCCACAGGACTCGATGCTCTATTACTCATAGGGTGGGAGGGGAGAGAGCCCTCAAGGCAACTGCAGGCCGGGGGCCTGAGCAACAGGAGGACTGAGTCGCCATCTACTGAGGTGGGGGTGATGGGAGGGGTAAGTGGGGGGGAGGGGCTGAGCGCATGGACAAGCCTCAACTCAGAACCAGATCCTGACACATCCCTGGATGCGTTTAGTATGCAGCGCCCACACCCAAGCTCAGTGCCCCGCTGTGTGGCTGAGAGGCGACCCAGGCCAAGGCTGCATTACAGCTCAGACACCAGCACCCCACATTCACTCCCACCCCATCTCCACACAACCAGATGGGTCCCCACATTCCTGTGCCAAAGGGTGCACCCGTTATGAAAATATTGCTTAAACCAACACTTGCCTCTCTCTACTGCTTTGTGACTTACAGAACATTCTTTCCAGTAGCCTTCCACACACGCCTCCTAGGGAGCCTGTGAGAGCCGAGGGAGGCGGTGCTCGACTCCATACAGAGAAGGAGACTGAGGCACAGAAAAGCCCCTGGGGAGCTGGGCGCGGTGGCACATGCCTGTAGTCCCAGCACTTAGGGAGGCTGAGACAGAAGAATCACGAGTTCAAAGCCAGCCTCAGCAATGGTGAGGCGCTAAGCAACTCAGTGAGACCCTGTCTCTACATAAAACACAAAATAGGGCTGGGGATGTGGCTCAGTGGTCGAGTGGCCCTGAGTTCAATCCCTGGGAAGGAAGGAAGGAAGGAAGGAAGGAAGGAAGGAAGGAAGGAAGGAAGGGAGGGAGGGAGGGAGGGAGGGAGGGAGGGAGGAAGGGCCCCTAGGGCCCACCACACTATCCAGGCTTGGGTTAGGACCCTTGTCTGCTGAGTCCTGGGTAAGAGCCCCTTAGGCCACACACTCTGCTCAGCAAGGGTGGATTCCAGGGTGACCACAGAATGCTGGCAGACCCTTGAGCAGCTGCAAAGAATTTGGCCTGTGGCTGAGCTGTCCAGCGCTGCAGCTGTGTACAGCAGTCTGGTAGCTGCTTAAATGCAGATGTAATTAACATTTAATACAATTAAAATTAATTCTCCAGTCATATTAGCTACGTTTCAAGTGCTCACTGTGGCTGCTGGCTACCATGTTGGACAGTGCAGACGAGAACATTTCTGTTACCACGGAAAATCTATTGCATGTGCTAACATGACAACCCTTACTGCCCTCCCCACCCTAATCCCCATTGCCAGAGTCGAGGGCGAGTGGGCAGAGTGTCACATCTCATGGACTTCCATCACTGTTGACCTCCTGACAGCACCCCACCTGTACTGGAACTTAATGGTTGTTTTTAGATGGATCCACTTTTTAAGCTTACCTATTTATATATGCCTTGTCCTAAGCACAGATTCGTGGGTTTAGTGTGCAAGTTACACACACACATACATTGTGAGCGTCCACATCTCTCTCTCTTCTTGCTTACTTTAAAAAAATATCTAGCCAGGTGCGGTGGCACACGCCTGTAATCCCAGCACTTTGGGAGGCTGAGGCAGGAGGATCACAACTTCAAAGCTAGCCTTAGCAACAGTGAGGCGCTAAGCAACTCAGTGAGACCCTGTCTCTACATAAAACACAAAATAGGGCTGGGGATGTGGCTCAGCGGTTGAGTGCCCCTGAGTTCAATCCCTGGTACCAAAAAAGAAAAAAGAAAAAAATCTTAAGATCATTTTTATTGGTGCATTACAATTGTACATAAATAGTGAGTTTCATTGTTACATAATCAAACGTGCACATAACATAATTTGGTCAATTTCATTCACCCATCTCTCCCCTTCCCCCCCAATCCTCCCTACCCTGGCCCCTTCCTCTACTCTGCTGGTCTCCCTTCTATTTTAATGAGATCCCTCCCCCTTTGCCCCCCCTTTCCTCTCTAGCTTCCACATATGAGGGGAAAATAAGACCCTTTCCTCGCTGAGTCTGGCTTATTTTGCATAACACAATGCTCTCAAGTTCCACCCGTTCTTTGGTAAATGACACAATTTTGTTCTCCTTTATGGCTGAGTAAAACTCCGTTGTGTATCTATACCACCTTTTTTGAACCATTCTTCCACGGATAGTTAAGCTGAATCCATAGTTTGGCTATTGTGAATTGTGCCACTATAAACATGGCGATGCATGCATCACTAGAGTATGCCGGCTTTAATTCTTTAGGATAAATACCAAGTGGCATAGCTGGGTCATATGGTGGTTCCATGCCTAGTCTTTTGAGGAAACTCTATACTGATTTCCCTAGTAGTTGCATTAATTTACAATCCTACTAAGAGTGTATGAGTGTACCTTTTCCTCTACATCTTCATCAGCATTTATTATTAATTGTACTCTAGATGGCTGCCATTCTAACTGGAGTGAGATGAAATCTCCGTGTAGTTTTGATTTGCTCTTCCCTGACTGCTAAAGATGTTGAATATTTTTTTTCATGTATTTGCTGGCAATCTGTATCTCTTCTTTTGAGAAGTGCCTATTTATTTAGTTCCTTTGCCCATTTGTTGATTTGGTTCTTCGGTGGTAAGTTTTTTGAGTTCTTTATTCTGAATATTAATCCTCTTTGGAAGAGTAGCTGTCAAAGATTTTCTCCTGTTCTGTAGGCTCTCTGGTTTCCTTTTCTGTGCAGAGCTTTTTAATTTGATGCCACTGTATTTGTTAATTCTTGGTATCATTTCCTGAGATTAGGAATCTTATTAAGGAAGTTGGTGCCTCTGCCTTCGTATTGGAGTGTTGATCCTATGTTTTCTTCTGGCAGTTACTAAGTTTCCGGTCTGATTTCTACATCTTTGATCCACTTTTTAAAATGTGTTCTAATTAGGTGTACATGACAATAGAATGCATGTCTGACACATCATACATAAATGGAGTAGAACTTCTCATTCTTCTGGTTGTACATGATGTAGAGTTACACAGGTCGTGTAATCACATATGCACATAGGGTTTTGACCCACTTTGAGTTGACTTTTGTGCATGGTGAGAGAGAGGGATCTTCTACATATAGGATATCATTCTTCTACATATGGAATTCTACATAACCGGTTTTACCAGCACTATTTGTTAAAATGGCTGTCTTTTCTCCAGTGTATGTTTTTGGTACTTTTGTGGAGGAGCAGATGTCTGTATATATGTGGGTTTGTCTCTGTGTCTTCTAGTCTAATCCATTGGTCTATGTGTCTGTTTTTAGGCAAGTACCTTGCTATTTTTGTTACTATAGCTCTGTAGTATAATTTGAAATTGGGTATTGTGATGCTTCCAACATTTGCTTTTTATAGTTACAATTGCTTTGGCTATTCTGGGTCTTTTATTCTTCCATGTGAATTTTAGAACTCTGAAGAATGTCGTTGGTATTTTAATGGGGATTGCGTTGAATCTGTAGATGACTTTTGGCAATATGGTCATTTTAACAATGTTAATTCTGTGTGTCCATGAACATGGGAAGTCTTTCCATCTTCTAGTATCCTCTTCAATTTCTTTCTCCAGTTTTCTATAATTTTTATTGTAGTGGTCTTTCATCTCCTTGTTTAGGTTCATCCCTAGATTTTTGTTTTTTTGGGTGGTTTTTTTTTTTAGTGTATTATGAATGGAATTTTTTCCCTGCTTTCTTTTTTGGCAGTTTGTTATTGGAAAGCTCTTTATTTTTGTGTGTTGATTTTGTCTCCTGCTACTTTGCTGAGTTTGTTTATTAGCTCTAGAGGTCTTCTGGTGGAGCTTTTGGAATCTTCTAAATATAGGATCATATCATCTGCAAACAGTGATAATCTGACTTCTTTCTTTCCTATTTGTATTCCTTTTATTTTCTTCTCTTGCCTAAATGCTCTTGCTAAAAATTCAAGTACTACATTGAATAGGAGAGGTGAAATAGGATAGATATATATATACACACACACATATATATAGTGTGTATACATAATTAAAATAATAAAATAGAAGGGAGATCAGCAGAGCAGTAGAGTAAGTGGACTGCAGGAGAGAGGTGGAGAGAGAAGGGGAAAGGACCAGGGAATGGAATTGATCCAATTATGGCCTGTGCATATTCAAATATGGCATAATGAATCCCACTGTTATATATAATTTATAATGTACCCATTAAAAGAAAGCAACAGAAAATATGACCTATACAGGGAGTGGGGGAACATTCCATAAAAACTACCCATGAGGATGCCCAGATATTGAATTTGTTAGACCAAGGCTTTAAATGGGTTTTTTTAAATATGGTCAAGTAACTAAAGGAAGCCAAATATAAAGAATTAAAAGAAAGTAAGAGAACAATACCTCACCAAATAAAGAATCCAATAGTCTTTTATGATTAAAAAAAATACATTCTGTAAACTAGGAATAGAAGGAAACTTACTCGGTTTGATAAAGGACATCTCTGAAAAACCCATGGTTAATATAGTTTTTCACAGTGAAGACTGATAGTTTGCTCTCCTTATAAGATCAGGAAGAAAAAGATGTCTGCTTTCTTCTTCTCTCCTCCCTTGTCTTTGATTCTAGGGACTGAACTCTGAGCCTCACACATGCTAGGCAAGTACTTTACCACTCAGCCATATTTTTTATTTTGAGACAGGACCTCACTAAGTGCTGAGGCTGGCCTTGAACTTGCAATCCTCCTGCTTTAGCCTCCCAAGTTGCTGGGATTACAGACATATGCAATCATGCCCAGTTTGCTCTCACCATTTCTTTCTTTTTTGGTACTGAGAATTGAACTCAGGAGTACTCGACCACTGAGCCACATCCCCAGCCCTATTTTGTGTTTTATGTAGAGATAGGGTCTCACTGAGTTGCTTAGCGCCTCGCCCTTGCTGAGGCTGGCTTTGAACTCGCGATTCTCGTGTCTCAGCCTCCCAAAGTGCTGGCATTACAGGCATGAGCCACCGCACCCAGCTTGCTCTCACCATTTCTATTCAACATGGCACTGGAGTTCCTATCCAGGACAGAGAGAGAGAGAGAGAGAAGGAGAGAGATAAGCTGGGCACAGTGGTGCACACCTGTAATCCCAGCATTTTGGGAGATTGAGGCAAGAGGATCTTGAGTTCAAAGACAACCTCAGCAACTTAGTGAAGCCCTAGGTAGTGTAGCAAAACCCTATCTCAAAATAAAAAATAAACTGGGCATGGTGGCACATACCTGTAATCCCAGCACTTTGGGAGGTTGAGGCAGGAGGATCTTAAGTTCAAAGCCAGCTTCAGAAACGGCGAGGTGCTAAGCAACTCAGTGAGACCCTGTCTCTACATAAAACACAAAATAGGGCTGGGCATGTGGCTCAGTGGTCGAGTATCCCTGAGTTCAATCCTTGGTACCAAAAATAAACAAACAAATAAATGAATAAATAAATAAAAAGAAAGAAATGAAGGAAGGAGGAAGGAAAGAAAGGCAAAGAAGGCATCCAGATTGAGGGGGAAACAATTAAAACTATTTGGAGGTGACATGACCTTATATGTAGAAAATTCTAAGAAACATATACACAGCGATTGTTGGAGATAACAAACCACATACAAAAATCAATTGTATTTCTCTGCTCTAGCAAACAAAGATGAGGGTTCACACTTCTCAATTTCAAAATTTACTACAAAGCTGCTATAATCAAGACTATTACTGCTATAATCAGTACTAGAATAAGTGTGGGCATTTAGCTCAGTAGAATAGAATTGAGAGTCCAGCAAGACACCTTTACATTTTTGGTTAACTGATTTTCAGTAAGACTGTCAAGACAATTCAGTGGGTACCGAGAAAGATCTTTGCAACAAACAATGCTGGGAGAACTGGATACTCATGTGCCAAAGAGTAGAATTAGATCCCTACCTTACACCATAAACAAAAATTAATTCAAAAGGGGTCAAAGACCCAAATGTAAGAGCAAGAACTACAAAACTCTTAGGAGAAAACAGTAGTAATTCTTCATGAGCTTAGGTAATGGTTTCTTAGATATGGCACCAAAAGTACCAATCATAAGAGAAAAACATTTAAATTTCACATCATCAAAACTAAGAATTTCTGTGCCTCGAAGAACACTATCAAGAAGGTATAAAGATAACCTCGGAAAAGGAAAAACAAATTTGCAAACTGTATATCTGAGAAGGATCCAGTATTTAGAATATA
This sequence comes from Xerus rutilus, assembly GCA_028644305.1. NCBI lineage: Eukaryota > Metazoa > Chordata > Mammalia > Rodentia > Sciuridae > Xerus > Xerus rutilus. The sequence goes on from CM053399.1 coordinate 19,313,043, forward strand.
TAAAGAACACTTAGAACACAATAATAAAAAAAAAAGGACAACCACATTTTTAAATGGGAAAATGATTTGAACAGACATTTTTCCAAAGAACACATGCATCTGTGCCAATAAAGACATGAAAAAATTCTTAACATCATTAGTCATTTGGAATATGCAAATCAGACAAGATACCATGTCGTACTCACTAGGATGGCTAAAATCAAGAGTAAAGACAATGATCAGTAATTAGCAAAGGTGTAGAGAAACTAGGCCCCTCATAGGTTGCTGATTGGATTGTAAAATAGTGCAGCTACTTTGAAACAATTTGGCAATTCCTCAAAAAATTAAACATGGTTACCATATAACTAACAATTCCACCACTAGGTTTCTACCCAGGAGGATTTAAAACAAATGTGCAGGGAAAAACAAGTATACACATGTTCCTAACAGTTACTATTTGTAATAGCCCCAAAGTGGAGACAATCCCGTCCATCAAATAATGAGTGGATAAACCAAATGGGTGGTACACCCATACAATGGAATGTCATTCAATAATAGAAAGGAATGAAGTCCTGGAACGTGCTGAGCCCTGATAACCTCGAACACACTATGTTAAGTGAAAGAGAGCAGCCCCAGGAGACCATGCAGCACAGGTTTTCATTTACGTGAAGTGCCTAGGAGAGTCCAATTCATAGAAACATGGATTCATGATTGCGAGGGGCTGGGGCCGTGGGGCATGGAGGGTGACTGTTGATGGTACCCAATTTCATTTTGGAGTGGTGAAAATGTTCTGGAATTAGCTAATGGTGATAATTGCACAACATGGTGAGTCTGTCAAACCACTGAATTGCATAATTTTTAAGAATGAATTTTAAATGTGAATTATATCTCAATAAAGTCTTATTTTTAATGAGTCCTTATTATGACACCTTTTATATGAACCTTGCCCCAAGTCTAGAAATCCCTCTATCATGGGTCCTGAGGGTTCTGGTTCACTCCAGCAGGACCAAGATGAAGGCCTCTCAACCTCAGGCTGCACATAACAGGGGAAGAGGAAGCGAGGCCCAGGCGGAGCCCAAGTCTGGGGCAGAAGGACCTGCCCTAACTGAGCCGCAGCTACAGCCTGAGGCCAACTGAGGAAGGCCAACTGGAATTGGTCTGGAGTGAGTTGGGGCCCTGGGTCTTGCTGCTAGTGTGCACAGGTCAAGCACAAGCCTCAGGGCTGAGGTCCATCCCAGTCCCGCTAAACTGTCCACCCAGAGTACTGAAGTACCCCTCCCAGGTACCAGTATCTTCAATCTCCTTAAGCAGTGCCCTGGTGACCAGGGGCCCAGCCACTGTGAAGTTCCTTCCCCTGGTGGGGGTGGCGGACAGACAGAGGCCCAGATGCAGGGAGTGGCCAAGGTCCCTGCTGGGTGAGAAAAAGAACTCTGGTCCCCTGGGTCCCTGGCTCCAGTGTTCTTCACAAAACATTTTTCCCAAAACAGCTCTCCCTGGAGACCCTGCTGGTACCCTGGGAGTCATCTAGATTTACAATTTATGGCAAAATCATTACAATTTGGCAGTGGCTGGTCACTAGCCCAAGCACGAGCTGTTTGCCCCCGCCCCTTCCCCAGCACCCAGAAGCTTCCCGGAACCACTCCGCCCACCTTTCTCTCTGTCCCCAAGGTCAGTCATCATTACGTACACCATTTCTCAAGCTCAGGGCTGAGCACTCTACAGACATGACCTGCTTCCTCTCCTGCCCATCCAGAGTGTTGGGGATGCTGAAGAGGCCCACTCTCAAGGAAGAAGCTGAGGCGACAGTTATGTCAATGGCTCAGAAAGGCACTGACTTCTTGATTGCACTCTTCTCATGAACACCTGGAGCCTTCTTCAGGGAATACACAGGGCTGGGGCCCTAGGCCAGAGGACAAATAAGCAGCCCCAGAGGCCACCATCCCCTCTACTGCAGCTTTAGCAGACATCAGTCACCTACCCCAGCACTTTTTCCAGGGCTTCTGTATAAAGCCTTGCAGACTGTACACAAGGGGTGTCATCATGCAGATCACAATGTGAGTGGTGCCCCTGGAGTTGTGCAGTGCACAGCCTGCACAGCTGTATGTGTGAGCCCTGCCTTTTCACCAGGCCTTGCATGGGACACCCTGCTTCCTTCTCCTAACCTAGTTACTTCTGCCCATGTTGCAAGGCCTGCCTCAAATTCTACCCAGACTACCTGGTCACTCCTCTTCCTCTGGACCTCCACAGATAAGTAGCTTCCCTGGGTATTGGGAGGCTGCCTCTGTGCTGTGCCTGTGTATATCTAAGTGTCCTTGACGAGCTCCAGGAGGACAGAGGCTGGCCTTGAAATTGTCTCCCACCTCACCTGACAAGACGCCAAGGGCTCTATAAATATTTGCTCATTGGCAGATCTCCAAATTATGAGGGATGAGGCAAAAACCCCAGAAGCAAATCAGAGATTTTCAGAGCTGGAAGAGTTTCTAGAAGAGCAGCATTTTCTTGTTTATATGTCAGGAAACTGAGGCTCAGAGAGGGAAATGACTGGCCCAGAATCCTAAGATCTGTTTGAGCTCTGACTCCCCTCCCCATTAACCATGCTGGGTCTCTGCTCTTGGCCCTGTTTCTTCTCCAGAAACGTGAAAGCAGGTTTGCTGCTGGAGCCTCCACACTTGTCTATTTGATCTCCATGAAAGTCCCAAATCACAGAGTCCTATAATTTGGGGATTAGAAATGACCTTCAAGCCAAACACGGTGGCGTACACCTGTAATCCCAGCAGCTCAGGAGGCTGAGGAAGGAGGATCTCAAGTTCAAAGCCAGCCTCAGCAAAAGCGAAGCATTAAGCAACTCAGTGAGACCCTGTGTCTAAATAAAATACAAACTAGGGCTGGGGATGTGGCTCAGTGGTTGAGTGCCCCTGAGTTCAATCCCCAGTACCCCCTAAAACAGAAATGACCTTCAAGGCCTGAGCCAACTACCCTTCAGATCCTGAAGACCACTCACTCTTTGTCCTAAGCAGCCCTCTACATTTGGATACTGTCCTTTTCTGGTTCTATTAAACAGAATCTTTATTATTATTATTAAAAGTTAAAATGCTTCCTTTATTACATAAAACCAATAACTGCTTACAGCAAATATCTTTGAGTGATCAAGTTACAGGGGCCTGATTTCTCCCAAAACCTCAGGCCAAGCAGCTGGGAGGGGATTTGGACCCTCTCCAATCCTGTTGATGACTAGTGCCACTCCTGCCCTCCCCCAGCTCAGCCAGGACAGGAGCAGCTGCTCCCCAAGGGACCTCTGTTGCTAGAATCCAGCCTCCTCCAGGCCTGCCCACAGTGACTGAGGCAGACAGCAGTACTGCAGCGGCCACCTCCCAGCAACCTGGGGTTTTTCCACTGGAGAGAGGCAGGCACAGCCTGCCCGGCCCACCAGAGCAGCAATGGGCTGAAAACAAGCCAGTTTCTCAAGGTCTCATTTTCCTGGGGCTTCGGCACTATTTTTACCAAGACGCAGGAATGGGAGCACCTATCAGTGCCGCGAAGGTCATCATTGTCTGGAAGAGGTGTTTGGGGACTGGGAGGCCACAGAAGAAAAAAACTAAAGTAAGGGTCCCTTTTTTCAGGCCAAAGAACATTTTTATCAGAGGGAGAGTTGGAACTTTTGCAAATGACGAGAAAGGACTAAAGAAAACCAAGAAACAAGTGTGATTTGGTACTCCTGGCACACCAGACACCCTCGCTTCTTATCTTTCCCTTACTCCTCACAACTAACTTAGAAATTTAGTATGATTGTCCCATTTTACAGACATGGAAACTGAGACACAGAAATATTAAATACTTGCCCAAGGTCCAAGGACTGGGATCTGACTGCAGATCCACCTGATGCCATCGCCCAGGCTCTCTAGTACACCATCCTGCTGGGAAGTAGCTCCCGACGTGAGCCCAGCCTCATTCTGGTGGCAGAAGTACTTTTGCCTAATGACAGGCCTCCAGGCAGAAGTGGAGCCTCAGGTCTGGCTCTGGCGGAACTTTGGGTCTGTGCTGTGCTCCTCACTCAAGGAGGGAGGTTGCTTCTGGCCTTGGGACTGTGCCTTCTTCACCTCCTTCGTAAGGACGTGGAAGCCTGGAAGCTCGCATCCTCCCTGCTGGACAACCCTCCTGCCACTGGAAGGGAGTGGGCGGGAGGCAAGAGTGGAGGCTTTGCAGGGAGGCCCACTTGGGAGCATCCTGTGCAGCTTTGGGCAATGAACTTAACCAGCCTCAGTTGCCCATCTGTAAAATGGGCTGATATCACGACCAACCTTACTGTGTGTGTTGGGAAAATGCTGACCTAATGCAATGTGCCTTGCAAAGACTTGGAACATAGTGAGCAGAGCATCCAGGTGGGTCCTCCTGCCTGCCCACCCAGGGACCAGCCAAAGATGGGATCCAGGCTTTCAGAGTAATGCAGGCCCAGGAGCTGCCCTGGGGTCACCAGCCTCCAAGATGGCCCCAGTGAGCTCACGTCTGATAGACACACCCCTGTATAGTCCCCTCCCACACTATGCCAGGGTGGGTCTGCAGGACAGACAGAATACAGCAGAAGTAATGGCATCTCACATCGAGGGTAGCTTAGGGCAGACTCGTGCCTCCTTTCTTTCCTCAGCTCATCCCTGGTGGTGGCCACCTGCCACGTTCCAAGGACATGTGGGCAACCTGTGGCCAGGTGGCGAGGACTGAGGTGTTGGGCTGAGCAATTGAGCAATTGAGGCCTGCCAAGGACCACAGGGCAGCCAGGAAGTGGCTCCTGCCTGTAGCTGGACAGAGAGCCTCGCAGGAAACCTGACCCAGGACCACCCGCTAAGCCAGGCCTTCAGATCCGGGAGATGATAGGTGCTCCTGGCAGATAAGAAGATGCCACTTGGGACGCTGTTTGCCAGCAGGAGATAACTACACTACCTGTGTGGTCACAGCAAAAGGGGCACCTGGCAGCTGTGTCCCCCTCAGAAAGGCACCACGCTTCCTGAGCCTTGGTCTCCTCAGCAGTAAAAGAAGGGCCCAAGAGGCCTCCCTAGGGCTGACACAGTGGCCCACAGAAATGAGCTCTGAGCCAGGGGTGGTCATTAGGTGAGGAGGAGGCAGGCCTCTGTCAGCTGTAAAAACATCCAGCTGTCACCCCCCCAGAGGGCTCCATGCACATGACATCCAAGCCTTGTCATTGCCAAGGGACACCAGGCAGTCCTGGGCTTTGGTTTTGGTTTTTTATGAAACTGTGTTTGGCAGTGGCACTGGTTCTAGAGTCACGTGATACAAAACTAAGAGCTTAAAAACCTGTGACATAAAAGGTGAAGGTCTTTCCTTACTCTTTAGTCCAAACTGTTTCACTCACAGAGGGCACTTATTAGGACTTACTTATAATCTTTTACATAGATTTCCTATGCATGGACAAGTGTATTCATTTATTTATGTCTACTTTAACCTCAAAGTTATAACAACATACACATTGGTTTTCACTTTGCTTCTGGACAGTGTATCTTGGGCTTCTTTCCTTCTTGGCACACTTAGAGCCACCTCTTTCTCTTTCCTTCAACCAGTTAAGAATTATTTGTTGAGCAACTACCATGTGGCAGACCCTGTTCATATGTCACAGATTGATAAATACTTAGTAGATTCCAGCACCTTTCTTCCTAGGGTTTCTCAACCTCAACATTACGGACATACAGAGCCTGATAATTATTTGTCTTAGAGAGGCAGTAGACCCAGAAAAGAGCACTTAGAAGGAACACCTCTCCCTCTTTTTCTTTTTCCTGGGGTGAAGTGAGATTGGGCATTGTATTTTTTTTTAAATGTTTATTTTTTAGTTGTAGGTGACAGAATATCTTTATTTTACTTTTATGTGGTGCTGAGGATCGAACCCAGTGCCTTATGCGGGCTAGGCGAGCACGCTACCACTGCGCCATAACCCCAGCCCCGGGCATTGTATTTTTTATGTCATTATTTACAAACATATCTAACACGCTACAGGAGTGGAGTAGTTTGACTCATTTTACAAAGAGAAAGAACACTCATGAGTCAGGAAGAAAATCAAGAGAGTGGGACATGGAGAAAGCCATCTTGCCGCTTTATAATAGTCCACTGCATGGGTCACGATGTAGCAGACCATTTCCTAAGACATTTAATGGCTCTAACTTTTTGCTAGCATACATAACACCGCAATGAACATCTTTATTACATCTATCTCTGTACACAACTTCAAGCATATCCATGAGATAAATTGCTGGGAGAGAATTTGCCACCATCAAGGATGTACATCTTTGATTTTTTATAGATATTGCTAAATTGCCTGCAAACGGTTGATCAAACTTATACTCCCCCAGTAGATGAGAGAGCCTGTTTCTCCAACTTAGGCAGCATCAGGTCATTTTTGGAAGACTGAGCACACAAAGTGGGTATAAATGGGCACCTGTGGTGACAGCCACACACTTGCCCCACTGACCACAGCAGACCTCTTCTTGGACTACTAACTTCTCAGGGGAGCCCTCGGGATCATCCAGGAGAAGCCCGTAGCAGGACAGACAGAGAAAAGCCTGGGAGGGGAAAGTGCTTCTCTTTTCTCCTGTATCCTCGTGGCCTCTGTGCATGGCTAATGACTTCCGCACTCTGCACTCGGCACACAAATACTCAGCAGCACAATCCTCCCTCTGTGTGTGGGGGAGGGGGGCAGGGTGCAGGAGCCCCCATACCACAATCTGCACATGCTCAAGTCCTTTATAAAAAATGACCACAAAATATCCCCCATATACTTTCCATTACCTCTAGATGACTTATAACACCTAATAGAATGTAAGTGCTATATAAACAGTTGTTCAACTCTATTGTCTAGGAAATAATAAGGGAAAAATGTCCGTACGTGGTCAGTACAGACAGTTTTTTTCAAGTATCTTCCATCCTTGGGTGCTTGAATCTGTGCACGTGGAACCGTGAGTGTGGTAAGGCAGGCTGGCTGTATTTGTGCACATATTCATTGCACAAGTATTGACCACAAGACTCCAGGGCGCTAGGCTGCATGTGTTTGTACTGTAGTAAGTTATCAGGTAAAATCCTCACCATCTTTTTCTTTACACTCTTACCTGGAAACACTTTTCTCATTCCACATGTGTGTGCACACACATGCACACGTACACACACACACACACCGTGTTTGTCAGGCTCTCTGCCACCCCATGTGAGCTCAGAGTAGGCCAGTACATCCTTCCAGACACACAGTCTTGAAATACTTCTTTAGCATTTGTTGGGGGGAGGACTAATTTTATACGTGTAGAAATTACCTTTTTTATATTTAAAACTCCCTTATTTCTGCCAGGTGCTGTGGCTCATGCCTATAATCCCAGAAGCTCAGGAGGCTGAGGCAGGAGGATCGCAAGTTCAAAGCCAGCCTTGGCAACTTAGAGAGGTCCTAAGCAACTCAGTCAGATGCTGTCTCAAAATAAAATATAAAAAGGGCTGGGGATGTGGTTAAGTGGTTAAGACAGGGAGGGGCAGAGGTAAGCATAGGAAAAAGCTAACTTTTACAGCAACATGTACAAAGCATGAGTCAAAAGACACTTCACAGTCCTTCCTTGCTTTGTGCTGAGTGCAAGGGACAGAGATGAGCAAAGCCAGATGCAGTCCCTGCACTGAGGACACGAAACCTAAGGGGGAGGCGGCCAGAGCTTAAACAAGCCCACTAATAAATACATCACAGTCAGGGCTGCCGTAAGTGCTCTGAAGAGCCAGAGCCGCCAGGGAGGACCTGGCCCCAGGGGATGGGGTGGGAGGTGGAGGCCAGGGGGGAGGGGCCCTGTCGCAGGTGTCCAGGTGAGGTAAAGGCGGCATGGACTGGAGAGGCAGCAGGAGGCCGGAGTATAAAATCCTAATTCTTAGGGAGCAAACTCATGGTGGGCAAAGAGAGAGAGAAAGGTGGGGAACTTGAGTTTCTGGCTCATGGTCGGGGGCGCCTTTCCAACGAGTGGAAATATTGGAAAAGTCCCAGGTTCCAGGCCCTGAATGCAACACCATATTTTAACTTATTTGGGCTTTTATGTCCCTGCTTTTCCATCACGCAGTTTGTCCAACTTGAGTCACCCTCACTGACAGGGGATGGAGGTAACCTTCATGGACATGTTTACAAATTCTTCTTAAAATATAGCGCAAACTCCTCACGCCTGGCTCTCGGGTCAGCAAAGGTTGCCTGTACTTCTTGTCCCTGTTCCATTTTTTAATTTTCTTTTGCTATTTTCCAGAGCAGACAGCTTCTCCGAAGGCCCCAGAAAAGGTTTTGAGTTTGGAGAACAAAGTAAATCAGTCACTTCTGGCTCTGCAGATTCCATTTCAGCATTTGGAGATGTCAGAGCCACTGGTAGATGCGCATAGACAGAACAAAACCACTCCACAGAGAGAGCGGGAGAGAAAAGGGACATTTTCCTTCTCACGTTGCCCACCTAGACATGGGAGGGGTCAGTGCAGACAGCCAGTCCTATATAGGTCCCCTCTGAAAACCTGAGTTAGCTCGGACCCCACACTCACTTTGTTTCAGGGGCTTTTATCCCTGTATCTCCAGCACCCAGAGAGCAGTCCTGCACAAAATAAGTGTTCAGTTAATCTTGTTCAATGAATGAACAAGAGGATGTTTTATCTCTCATTGACAAATCAGCTCCCTTTGGCTAGGTTCTTCCATCACCAAACAGGTGTTTAGAGTGGGCAGCTCTGGTCTCACATTTAGCATTGCTTAATAAGAAAGGAGACCTTTGTGACCAGGAAGGACAGAGGAATGAGAGAGCTGGTCATGGGGACTTGTCCATTCAGAGAACAAGGATGCCTTGTCAGTAGGCAGGAAGAGCTTCTTTGATACCCAGACGCACAATTTGTTCATATTTTAATAAGCCTGGGGATCTAAATGGTCTTTCCAAATGACATAAATATTTAAAAGGCAGTGCTGTTTTTATTTCCCAAAGATCCAGAATTAAGTCAGTGGTTTGTCATGCAACTCAGGAAAGTGTACAATACATTCATTTTAAAAGCACTGCCTGTCACCCGCCAGATTTCATTGCTTCAACCCCACAAACCATGTTGGCCCTGAGGATGCAGGTATGGTGACCTTGGTGCCCCATGTGGTGGCTTATCTGTCCTGTTCCTGCCCTGTGACTCTCCTTTCTAAATAATCCCCACTTGCCTGCACCAAGGGCACCCTGGCCTTGGATGGAGACACTGGGTCCTCCCTCCCCGCTAGTGACCCTGGCCCAACCCTCACTGCCAAGCAGGGTTGCCTGGAGAGGGACTAAGCCCTCGCTGGCATATAAGTGAGGCCCCTTCACATGCATCATCCCTGGCAGAGGCCAGAGAACAAGGCAAGGTGCAAGGGAAGGTACAATGTTTAGTGTCACAAAGGGAAAGGACCCCATGAAATTTGCAGTGTCTCAAGTGTGGTATTTTTGTTGTTGTTGTTGTTGGTTTTGATACTGGGAAATAAACTCAGAGGGGCTTTACCACTGAGTCACATCCCCAGCCCTTTTTATTTTTGATTTGAGACAGGATCTCATTAAGTTGCTTAGGTCCCCTCTAAGTTGCTGAGGCTGGCCTTGAACTTGTGATTCTCCGCCTCAGCCTCCTGAGTTGCTGGTGCTGTACTTCAAGTTGTGGGGTCTTTTAAAATTTTTTTAAATTTTTAGTTGTCAATGGGCTTTATTTTATTTATTTATATGTGGTGCTGAGAATCGAACCCGGTGCCTCACACATGCTAGGCAAGTGCTCTACCACTGAGCCACAGCCCCAGCCCTCAAGTTGCGGTTTTGATGCACCCAAAGGCAGCCCTCTCACTAATTCCCTGAGAGACTCGAGGCTTCCCTGGAGGCTTGGGGGCACTTGTGCATTCAACACTGCTGAGGTCAGGACCTGTGTTGTCCAGTCTCTAAGTGGTACTGGATTCAAATAGCACAACCCAATAGTTAGCAATTAACAGAGTTGTTTAGTTCACATCAGAGAAACCAGTTCAGAGACTGAGCAATGCCCCTCAGGACAGCTTCGCCTTCCCGCTGCCCCATCCCCCGCCTGTGTTCTCTGGCTCTCCTCTCTCAACTCCACCAATTCTTCTGCAAGTCCTGGGCCACGCCCAATAGCAGACTCCTCTTGGGTGGGAGAGAAGAGGAGAAACTGAGTCACAACAGAGCCATCTTTAGCCGGGGGAGCAAAGGCCTGGGGACACTGATGCCACAGCCTCTTTCTTCTGGTTCAATAATAACAGTATTTCACATTTATGGATAGGCACTGTGTTAAATTTTGATAACAGTAACAATAAAATCTGACACTTAATTTGTTAAGAATATGGGCTCTGGAATGAATCCCTTTGGCTCTGGCATTTACTAGCTACATTGGCCTCGGACCTTAGTTTCCTCATCTGGAAACACCTGCTTCTGAGGGTTGTTGGGAAGATGTCATGGGCAACATGCCCGGGCAGTGCCTTCCCCTGGAAGGTGTTCCGCCCATGTTGCTGGGCTCCTTGGACTCCAGACAGCAGCAAACTGATGGGACAGGTGCTGTCATCATGGCCATTCTACAGATGAGGAAACTGAGGCCCGAAGAGGTAAAACAACTTGCCCAAGTTGACACAGTTCATACAAGGAAGGACAACATTTAAATTCATGCCATTTGGTACTGGCACCAAAACAGACATGTAGACCAATGGTACAGAACAGAAGACACAGAGAGTAATGCACATAAATACAGCTATCTCATACTAGACAAAGGTGCCAAAAACATACATTGGAGAAAAGATAGCCTTTTCAACAAATGGTGCTG
>CM053399.1:19324330-19347350 GCA_028644305.1 Xerus rutilus
CACTCCTTGGCCTATACCCTAAAGACTTAAAAACAGCACACTACAGTAAAGCAGCCACTTCAATGTTTATAGCAGCACAATTCACAATTGCAAAACTGTGGAAGCAACCCATATGTCCTTCAATAGATGAATGGATAAAGAAACTGTGGTACATATACACAATGGAATATTATTCAGCAATAAAAGAGAATAAAATTATGGCATTTGCAGGCAAATGGATGGAATTGAAAAGCATTATGCTAAGTGAAGTAAGCCAATCCCAAAAAACAAAATGCCGAATGTTCTCTCTGATTAGTGGATGCTGATGAATAAGGGAGGTGGGAATGGGAAACATAAGAGAAATAGAGGAACACTGGATGCGACATGGGGGAGGCGGGGGTCAGGAAAGGGGAATGGGTATGGTAAAGATGGTTGATAAAAATATATATATACGGTTCATTGAAAGTGCATATAAAGGTGTTTAATATGAAGAATTTAATCTACTTATAATTTTGTGCAAAGTTAGAAAAATTATGATTGTAACAATTTTTTCTATTTGCCTCAACAAAAGTTTTCAGTGAACAGTGTGTATAGCTTCTGAAAATTTGTTTCTTTTTCTGTTATGTTTGATAACATGTATTAAAATGCAATTTTTGAGAAAAATAAAATAAAAAAAAAGAAAGACAGCATGTAAAAAAAAAAAAAATTCATGCCATTGGCCACAAGGCCACCTTCTCGACCACTCTTCTCCAATTCCCTCTCACAGATGAGGAAAAGGAGATTCCCATGAGCCCTGTTCACCCCCAAACAGAAAAGGATGCCCCTGTGAGGCAGAGCAGCTCTTTGATATTGCTCTTTGCCCCGAGAGCCCTAGGACATTCCCAAGAGGTAGGCTTCCCAGTGACCAGAACTCAAACAGAACTCTGGACCCTGCTGTCCAGGCCTGCTGTGTCCCCTGTCTTAGCCTCCTGCAGTCTGCTGGCCACCCAGGAAAGAAGCATCTTCTCACAGTGGCCAGGACCCCCCACTTCCACCACCACCGAAAGCAGAACCTAAGCATCTGCTTGTGGCCTGGAGCCAGAGGCAAGCTCAGAGGGTGACTCACCCTGAAGACAACCTGTAAGCACTGAGATATTGGCATGTCCAGGTTGATGGGGACAGTGGCACAGAAGCCTGGAAACTGTGTGGAGAACCAGCCACCACGTCCCTCCATCAGGCTAGATCAGTGCAGTAAGTTCTGATGCAAGAACCTTCTTCCTACATGTAAGTGCCTAACTACCTGGAGGGGGCGCTGCACTGTGTGCTGATCCAGGGGTCAAGAGGAATCACCTTGCACCATCCGGTTTCACATACAGTCTTGTGACTGAAAGGAAAAGATGAGCACATACAGGATGCACACTGTGGGTCAGCCCCAAGCTGGGAATTGCATCCTTCTTTTGCCTCATTGAATCCCCACTGGAAACCAGAAAGGCATGCATTATTATCCCCATTTTCCAAAGGATAATCTGAAGTTCAGAGAAGTGGAGTGCCTAGCCCAACGTAGCACAGCTCCTTCAAGGCAGAGGCAAGTCTCTAATGCTCCCCTTCCTGCTGTTCTTAAGCATCTTTCCTTGGACAGGCCCAAGGCCTTGTCTCTGTGCAGCAGTAAGGCCTTGACTGGAAGGAACAACTTCATCCTGGAATGGAGAAGAGGACCTAGGTGGTGGCCCAGAGACCTCTCTCCAGGAGGATCTTGAAGCTCCTGGTTCAGAACAGATGCTCTTCAAAAGCAGTGGCTCCACACTCCATGTTAGGAAGGGCACCTGGGGAGTATCCAGCCTTGGGCCTCCTTCTTGTCCAGACTCTGGCACGTCTGGCTGGGAGGAGGCCTGGAGCCAGGGGCTGCTTCTCTCTCAATCCAATCTTGCATAAAATTTAGTCCCCAAAGAGTCATCCATTTGAGGAAAAAGGAGCCTGTGACATTCCAGGGGTGGCCCTGTGCAGATCTGGCCAAAACCATAGCAGGCCTGAGGCCCAGTCTGCCCTGCAGCTCCCTGCCCCAAGGGGCTGCCAGGTGGCACAGACTCTGGCCTTGTATGGGCAAAACTGTCCTGCCCAGCCTGGCTTGGGAGTGAGCTTTATCTTTATTTTAGGCCCCAGGGGTAGTGTCCGTCTCTCCCCTCAGCTCTCGTTGGCTCAAACACCAGCCCAAGGATCTGCCAGGATCCCTGATGCAGCCATGGAGGAGAGGGACAGTGGGGTTTAGCTTGAGTCCCAAACCTCAGGAAGGAGGAGGAAACAGCTAAAAATAAAAACATTAATACTAGCAACAACTAGCTATTACTTGCTGCCGGGCATCCTGCTAAGCGCTTTCCCTGGACTGTCTGTTTAAGAACAAGAGGTAGGCCACATCCTTGGCCCCCTTCACCAAGCATCTTCTAGAAATTAGGTAACTAGCCAAGGTCACGCAGTCAGCAAGGAGCTAAGAGCTGGGCACACACGGCCAGCAACTTATGAGCAGCATCCAGCTGGCACCCAGGACTGGAAGGGACTTCAGCCTGCAACCCAAGCCAACCTGTGCATCCCACGCAGAGGACTGGGCCTCTTGTGCCTCCCTTTGGCAGCAGGTCCAGGCTTAGATCACCTAGACTCTAAGGCCAGAGCTCTGTCCTCCCACAGGGCACCCTGTCCCCAATGATCTAGACAGGGCCTGGCTGCAGGAGGAGCCACAGTGGGGCACACAGTCCACTCCTCCTGGGACTGGTCCAGTTCCAGGATCCAGTCTGTACAGAGAAGGGCTGGAACCCTGTGGGCAGGGCGACAGGGCTAGATGGAGGTGGTGTGGGGGACTGAGGCCTGGGCCAGAGAACACACGGTGTAGGGGCACCCTGCGCACTTGGGCACTCAGACCAGCCCTCCCTGGCAGAGTCCCTGTGTGGTGAATTTTTGGAGTTATAGACCTGGATCCAAACCCAGCCTCTGCCACTTAGCAGGTATTTGACCCTGGAGGTAAAAATCCTCCACCCTCCTGAGCCTCAGTTCCTTTGGGGTCAAGAGTCCGCCACCTCCAGGCACTGAGAGAATTAGAAGTAGTGTGGCCGTCGGGGGTATTCTGGGGAACTGGGAATGTCCTGGAGAAGCCAGGATGAGCTGGTGGCCCTGTGAGATCTGGTATGCAGAGCACGGAGCCTGGCGGAACACACTCCATGCTCCAAGCCCACAAATGCCTGCCAGGCCGGCTTCTCAGCTGCCGCTCAGCCTCCGTTCTGCCTCCGCGGCAGGGGGTTTGCCATCCAGAGCCCCCCCACCCCCAGTCCAGGAGCAGAACAAAGCCCGGGGCTGCCCTCAGTGCCCCCCTCCCCGAAGTGGAACCCTTTTGTCCTTGGAGGCCTCCCCTCCCCCACCCAGGCGGGCTGGGTGCCAGCAGCAATTACAGAATCACTTATTCACAGAAGCCCGCACGTGCAGCCCACGATCAGCAGTAATTAGGCAGCTAAAGGCGCTGGAAAGCCCACGAGCCAATCCGGGGAGGGGTGCTGAATGGGACAATCAGCCCTGCTAGGCGGGGGACTGGGGGTAGGGAAAGATTGGGACTGGTGGGGGTCTGCCATTGAAAGAGCTCCCCAGCCCCCACTACAGCTGCCATGTACAATGACGGGGTGGGGGTGCACCTGCTGGGAATGGAAAGCGCTGGCCACTGCTCCAGGGAGCAGGGGCGGTGGGCAGGACAGATCCTGGAAAAGGAGGCCAGCCCCTCCTCCAGTGTGCCTCCCTAGAGCAAGGGTGTCATGTCCTGTGGGATGGGGACCTGCCCTCTCCAGGTGGGTAGCCTCTCTGCCTGGAAGCTGCACCTCTCCAGGACAGGCCTTTTCTAAGCTGTGCATCTTCACCTAGAAAGTGCTGGCAAAATACTAAAATGTAGATTCTGGTTCCACGGGGCTAGGGAGGGACGGAAATTCCACACGCATTCCCAATCTGCTCCTCCACGCTGGGACCTGCGGGCCTTGGATTATGCTCCAGGAGCAAGATTCCAGTGCATCTCAGGAAGACCCTAAGGTCAGTTTCCTGCTCTGTGATCTTGGATAAGCCCCTCAATGCCCAGAGCCTCACTGTACTGATGCTGAAGAGGGACCTGCAGTCCTGCATCCCAGGGCTGGGCGGAGAATGAAATGAGAAAACAGCTGTGAACTTGCTCCTGTGTCCCAGAGGGCTTTCCTGGGGAAGGGTCGCCTGGGCTGGCTCAGGTTGGCTCAGCATGGCCTTGGAGGCCTCGGTGGGGTTGGGAGCTATCCAAGCCCAAGCTTCCCCGCAGGAATGGTAAAAGGACTTCTCTTGCCTCTTGATCTGGGGTATTATTCTGAGTAGTTTTGGGAGTGGGAAACCTGGAGTGGGCAGACAGCAAGGAGAAGAACTTGGCCCAGAAAACCCGCTCCATACCGCACACCAGGCTCCTGACCCACCTTCTGATCCGGGTTCTTTCTCCACCAGCCTCTGGACACTTCCTCCCTCGTGGCCTCAGGTGGGAGCTTCCGTTCCCCTCCCACCTAGAGGCTCACCCCCCACCTACTGGGACTGGAAGCTGTGGGTTGCTAGGCCTTTGCTTAGGGTCCTGGGTGCCTGGTTCTGGTGACACTGTCCTCTCCCAGGAAAGCAGCCTTTTCCCTCCCTCCAACCCACAGGCCTGGGAAGAAGCTGCCCCTGGGTAACGGGTGCCCCTGGCAGAGCTGACCACAGCCCGGCAGCAGTGAGGAGGGCTCCGGGAAGCCTCCTGGGCTGCCTCTCGGGGCGGAACCTGAAGGGCGGTGAAGTGTTGCAAGGAGCGGGTGGGGGGCCATTGTTTGATGGGGGAGTTTGTTTTACAAACTGAAAAGCATCCTGGAGGTGGATGGTGACACTGGTCACACAACGTCAGGAACACGTTAACACCACTGAGCTGTACCTTCAAAAATGGCCAAGGGGTAAAATTGACATGCTGTGTATTTTACCACAATGAAAAAACAAACCAACAACTGTCCGAGGGAGAATCTGGCAATGGCGGAAAAGCCATGTCCCCACCTGAGGGCCCTTCCTGAGCCTCGCTCCTCTGCTTACACTTGGAACCCTGTGCTGTAATTTTTAATTATAATCTTTCTCCTTTAATTGTTCTCTTTCTCTCCCACTCTTTTAAAAAAGTTTCTCATAATTGCTTTTCTGCAGAATGTAATTTTATATTTTTAAGGTTTATTATGAAACTAAAGATGAACCTAAAGGTGTCACCCATTGCCCCACCTCCATACCCAGCTTAAGCAATAAAACATCGCCACCTCAACAGCAGCGCCTGGCACCCCTGCAGGGAGGTACCGCACTCCCAGAGGGGCCACCCTTACAGCTCCCACCTAGACCCCCAGGCCTGCACGAGACCATAGCAGCCATTCCTGTTTCTGGAGCTTCTCCACAGGGTGCCTTGCTGCAGGCGTATGCATATTATCTCATTTAATTTCCATAACACAATCACTGCTCTATAGGGAAACTATCCCCATTTTACTATTGAGACTTCTAAGGCTCAGAGAGACTAAATATTTTGACTGAGCTCACACAGCATTCAGAACCACAGAAGACAACAGCCCTTTTCCAGAAGCCAATTAAGTGCCCCTCCCACCCTCAGTTAAGGGACAACCTCTGGGGTCCAGGAAGGTTCCCAAGGTCCAACCTCTTGGGGAAGTGAGTGGTGAACGTGGAGATGGACCCAGGGATGACACAGGCCCTCCTGCGTCAGGACTAGTTATAAACAGAAGCCAGAAGGGAGAAGTCTGCTCAACTGCCAGAGACCCTTTCCCTAGAAACCATCTGGGGGCCTCTTTCAGAAGCTTTTTCCAAAGAGTGGGTCATTATTTCAAGGGTCTTGATTCATACTTCAGGGTGGAAGCAGCCCAACTGGGGTGGGGCCAGGAAAGAGTCTGAAGGGGATGAATCCTTCAAGGCCACGCTCAAAGTCCAGAGCAGGGTGGGAAGGCTCAATCCCAAACCTCCCCCTCCTCCTCCTGCTCCTCCTGCATGGCCTCAGGTGTCTGCATGGTCTGGGGCTATCCGACACACGAGGGAGAACCTGTGTCACCTTGGCTCCAGAGTGGGGACAGAAGCAAGGCCCCTTTTCCTACCCCTTTACCTGCACATAAAACAAAAACAAGAGCATAGTTGTAAACCCATCTTCTCCCTGATGGCTGCCACCAAGGCCCCCTCCCTGAGCCATACTGAGAAGGACCTGTTCTGCACCTGAGAGGACCCATCACCGGGTGCATGCTGGGAGCAGAGGGGCTCAGAGCCTCCCAGCCCCTGGCAACCCCTTGGTGGAGGGGAAAGGACCCATGGAGGAGCAGGGTCCCCATCATCCACCCTCCACACACACACACACACATTTACACACGATCCACACTCAAGCACACAGTCACATACACTCACATACAAGCACGCCACCACATTCTCACAATCACATACACTCACAAACACACAAACACCCACAAACTCACAAGCACACACGCACATTCACAATCACCCCTCACCCTCCTGGTCTGTGCTGAATCACTGCCGTCCCCTTACAGTTCAGAGGTATCATCCAGCTCCAAAGGTGAGTGACAGGAGCTCTTATTTTGCTTCAACGAGCCCAGGAATGTGTGAATGAGACTCCATTTAGCAGATGGACACACTGAGGCTGGACTCAGCCACCAACACGTCACCAGCAGAGGAGGTGCCTGACCCCCATGTGTTTCCGTGCAGTCTTACTCCAGAATCATAACATGTCCCAATTTTAAGGCTTCTCCCCCATTTTTTTTAAGCGTGGATGCCTGTTGCTATTGTTTGCTAACAAGGACTGAGAAACATCTAGAAAGGATTCGTGGGGAACTGGACTCCGTCCCCCACCAGGCTGGGGCAGTGCACTGTGCTCTACAGGAGTACCTCTCTTGCTTGTGATTTTATTCTCAAGTTTTCTGTGAGCAAAAATTTCTCCTGGGCTCCCCACTGCTTGGTACTGTGTGTCTGCTTCTGTTTCTGTCTACCCCCAAGACTGTGAGCTCCTTGGGAGCAGGGACTTTCCCTATGTCTCTGTGGCCCCCATACCTGGCCTGGCACAAAGCAAGTGCTTAGTAAGTAATTAAGTAATAATAGCAATGGCTACTGGGGAGCTCCAGGACAACACTGCTGGGTTTGAATTCAGGCTCAACTTTCTTAACTTCTTGTACTCAGCTTCCTCATCTGTGAAATGGACTGAGAGTACTTACTTCCTGGGGTCAAGTAGAGAATTAACTGTGGTTGCCAAGCCTAACTTGACTTCTGATTATCTCTGCCTCCTGGTGTTTGTGCCCTTGAGTGGCCCCTCTTCTTGAGTGCAGACTACACATAGTAACTTGCTTCTAATCAATAGAGGACGGCCTGTCACCCCTGTGATGGGGTGACTCAATAGGAAGGTCTCTTCCTCACTAGCTTCCATGCAGCAGGTGTCATATTGGAGAAGCCCACGTGGCAAGGAGCTGAGGGTCGCCCCCAGCCAACACCAGCTGGGAACTGAGGCCCTCAGTCCCAAGCCCTCAGGAGCTGAATTCTGCCAACCCCCATGTAAGCTTAGAAGCAGATCCTTCTCCAGTCCAGCCTTCAGATGAGACCCCAACCCCTGCTGACATCTAGATTGCAGCTTTCAGAGATCTTGAAGCAGAAGATGCAGCTAAGCCCATATTCCTAACCCACAGAGGCTGAGGTGTGTGTTGTTTTAAGCCTCTAGGTCTGTGGTCATTTTACAGGGTAAAAAAGAATGAATCCAATGTCACACATGTGATATGCCCATGACAGGGCATGGCTTTCATACTGAGTGCACACCATGGGCCAGTGCTGAGCCTGAGGCACTTAACACACAATACCTCATTTCGTGCTATCTGTTGGATCATCACTAGCTGCATTGGGACCATAAGGAAACAGAGGCACAGAGAGGTGAAAGAACTTTCCAACATCCCACAGGTAATGGTAAAACCATGATTTTAAACGAGGTCTATATGACTCAACACCATGTGTGTCAAGGTTAAAGTATACGCTGATCACAATGAATGGGTCAGCCGTGGATGAGAGGCTGGGATGTGGCTCAGTGGTAGAGCACTTGCCTAACATGACCACGGCCCTGGGTTCTGCACCACCCAGCACCATAAAAATAAGAAAGAAAGAAGGAAGAAAACCATGGAGCATGAATAAATGAATACATAAGCAAGAGGGAAATGCTGGAGCTTAATAAATGCTCATTGAGAAATGAAAACCATTAACTCTTGCTTTGCCAGACCTACTGAAATCAGAGGTGCTGGGAGTCCAGTTAATGCCTGGCCCAATGAACCTGTGGTGCCCGCGGCCACCAGAACCCACAGGACTGGGGGCCTGAAGGCGGAGGCTTCAGGGGAGCACCCACCGTTGAGGATGCCCCCTCCGGGGCTTCTGATAGAATCAGCCAGAAAGGTTCCTTCGTGGATGGAGTAGGGGGAGGAGCAAAACCCCTAATTGGCCCAGGGAAAGGAAGAAGGCCGAAGAAAGATCTAGAACTCAGAAAAGAACCTAGTGGAATTCTGTGAGCACACTGACCCCCGGCCCCCCAGGAGGCTCACGTGTGGCAGTGACGCTGTCTTGGGGCACCGTGTTCAGTGAGTCCCACAGGGAGCCCCTGCTGAAACCTTTACACACCAACCCACCGCCCTCTCCAGTGAGGCCTGCTCTCACCCCTTCCACCAACGGGGGAGCTGAGAGCAGCCAGAAAGTGGCAGAACTGGAATTTGAACTAAGGTTCGCCTGTCTCCAAAATGCATGTTTTTAAGCCACCCTGCTCTGCTGATGGCAGTCTGGTGACAGACGGACATGGTTGGGTGGCTCGTCCAGCTCCGTTCCCCACCCCACTCCCCATAGAAGCTGGATAAGGGAGATGTCCTTTTTGTACAAGGTGAAACCAGAGCTGCCACCCCACCACTGTGAGCGCCTGGCCCTCCTGCAGCAGCTTAATTGGATAAACAAAACCACGTCTGTATGAGATAAACAAAGCCACGTTTGTGTCAGTTACTGTCAATTGGAGTCTCTATTACACGCAGCCAAGAAACCTTCCTGAGGAGACGCTGGAATTTGTATCTCAAAGTATGTTTCATACACATATCTTGGCTGGGAGACACTGGAACTTACACAATCTACCTTTGATTCCTCCCCAAACCTCTGTGAAACAATAGTCAAGGATGTTCTTTGAGGCACAAAACTTGGAGAGGAAGATTTTTTGAAAAAATTTCGTAGCTAAGCCTGGCATGATGGTACACACCTGTCATCCTACAACTTGGGAGGCTGAGGCAGGAGGATCACAAGTTTGGGGCCAGTCTCATCAACTTAGCAAAGACTTAAGCAATTTAGTGAAGGCCTGTTTCAAAATAAAAAATATAAAGAACTGGAGATGTGGCTTAGTGTAAGCACCTCCCTGGTACCAAAAGGAAACAGAAAACTTTCACAGGTGGTAAACAGCCAAACAGGTTGCAGCTGACTTGCATATCCCTAGAGCTGAGTCCTAGCCAGCACTTAGGAAAAACTGAGAATAACCTGGTTTATACTGTGGAATCCCCCATACAATCTGGAATGGAGGGCTCCCAGGATATCTGGAAGTGGGAGGGAGACATGAGATCACAGGTAAACTAAAATAAGAGGACTGGATGAAAACTTAGAGACACTTAGATTCCCATGTCTCCTTTCTAATTCCTTGCAGGTGGCAACCTCTTCAGCCTCCAGCTCCACTCAACTCCGCCCTACCAGAAAACAGGAGGAAACTGGAAGAACGTTCCCTGGAACTCTGCAGCTTAAACGAAACCAACACCAGGGGTTTTCAAAAATCAGTCCTCCAGACCACCCCTGCAATGAAGCAGCAACCTGATGCCCTTAGCTGAACAGTGAATACGAAACACAGCCATGCGCTGCCTGAGGACCTTTCTGTCAACAATGGACTGCACACACGACAGTGGTCTCATGATGTTACATGGCGTAGGGACGTCACAGCCTTGTTGGTTTACGTGAGTACACTCCATGAGGTTTGCCTGGTAATGAAATTGGCTAACTGCATTTCTCAGAACGTAGCCCCAACATTGTGCATCACGCGACTGTAAATGTGTGCGAACACACAGGCAGCTCTCTGTACTCAAGGGTGCCATATCCCTGAATTCCACCAACACAGGATCCAAAATATTAGAAATAAAAGTTCTAGAAAGTTCCAAAACACAAACCTTGACTATGCCTTGTGCCGAGCCCTACCCTGAATCTGCTGGAGAAGCGATGAGCAGCGCACCCTGCTGCAGCTTCCCCCATCCCGTAGGGGGGGCCTCTCCCCAGCACTCCCCCGACATTTCTCCTGGAGCCTCACCCACCTAGTTCGGCTCTGATGGCTGATCTGCACTGGTGTGTATAGGCCTCCTGCCATTATTTCCTGAATGATATGACTATTATACATCAAATTAGATATTATAACTAATCTAGAGATGACTTAAAGTGCATGAATTATATGCAAATTCTACACCATTGTATATAAGGGATGTGAGCATTCGTGTATTTGAGTATGTGCAGAGTGTCCTGGAATAAGTCCTCATGGATTCAGAGGGACAACTGGGCATACATACCTGCTGGTCCACCCCCCACCCCACCCAGAGATTCTGGTTTAATCAGTCTGGGGAGTGGCTTAGATATTGAAATTTATTTTAAACTCCCACAAGTATAACGTAAGCTAAGGCTGAACACCTCTGTGGAGGAACGGTCCCCTTACCAAGGCCATCGATGCTGTCCCAGCTAGTCCTCAGGAAGAGGCTTCTGGAAACACCTGGAATGAGACTCCAACATCATCTCCTGTCCAAACTTTCTTCTGGGGGACAGAACCTGCGCCGCTAGCACACATCCCAACCTGGCACTGCCATTTGCTGATAGAGGCCAGCGTCCTAGGAGTCGTCTTTGACATAACCTATAAATTCTATCTTCTAAACAGCACCCACACTGTCCACTCTCCTCCATCTGCACACTCCTGACCAAGCTGCCATTAACCGTCACCAGAACATGGCCATGTTCTCCTGACAGGTCTCCCAGGAGCCACTACATCCTTCCAGCACATTCTCCACACCACATCAGCAAGACCATCTTAAAACACCTAACCTGATCATGTCAGCTCCCTGCTAAAAGTCATCTGTGGTGTATCAGTTTTCTGGGACCGAAAAACAAAGCATAGGGCTGAGGTTGTGGCTCAGTGGTAGAGCGCTTGCCTCGCAAGCATGAGGCACTGGGTTCGATCCTCAGCACCACATACAAAATACATAAATAAATAAAATAATGGTTTAAAAAATCTTTTTTAAAAAAGTATAAATACCCTGGTGCTTAAACAGCAGGAATTGGCTCTCCCACAGTTCTAGAGGCTGGAGACCCAAGATCAAGGAATCGGCAGATTGGTCCCTTCTGGGGGCTGCTCCAGATGGCCTCAAGCACTCCTTGATTTGCAGACAGTGACCTCTCTGTGTCTTCACAGGGCTTTCCTTCTGTGTCCACATTTTGCCTTTTTCTAAGGACACCAGTCATGTTGGATTGGAGCCTACCATACTAATTTCATTTTAACTTGGTCCTCTGCAAAGACCCTACTTTCAAATTAAGGTCACATTCACAGGTTCTGGGAGTTAAGACTTGAACATCTGTTGGGGAGACACAATTCGACCTATCACACGTTACTTCCTATAGTTTTTAGGAGAAAGACCAGACTTCTGCCATGACCACCTTGGCCCTGTGTGGGCTGGCCCAGCCGCCTCTCCTGGTGTGGCCTGGCTGCACCCTAACGGGCCTCTTTCTTCCTCTTAAATGCACGGGGCTTCTTCCAGCTCAACCACAACTCTTTCTCTGGGTGCAGAACTGTCTCCTTTCTGCTCCTCATGAACCAACTTCATATGCGCTCTGTCCTCATCCCAGCCTTCTTGACCTCAGTCCCAGGTCAGGCCAGCCCTCTAGGCTGTGCGGACATTCCCCTTGTCCTCTGCTATTTGGTAGAACATCATCATTGCAATTAACTATTTCCAGTCTGTGTTCTCACTAGACACTGTGCTCCGTGTGACAGATACCAGATCAATTCTGTTCACTCTGCCTTCCTAGGGTCTCATGCATGTCCTTAGTATGTGTTGATTGTCAACTGTTTGGTGAAAACAGAAGTCACTGCTGATGTCCTCCCTCAACAGGGAGTAAGAGCAGCCTTCACTGTGGAATTAGTCTGGGCTTGGAATCCTGGCACTATGACTTAACAGCTACGCATTTCCTGGGCAGGTCACCCAACTTTCCTAAGCACAGAGTTATCATTAAAAAATGGGCCTCATGATGCCCTTCCCTGTTCCCTATAATACCCAGCTCAGCTGTCCATCATGCAGCAGGCACTCAGTAGAAGTTATTTCTCCTCTTCTGAGAAAGAGCACTGGACTAGGGACTTGCCACCCATGTTGCACAAGTCATTCTCCTTGTCTCAGGGAGGGTTTCATGCTGCATGGATGTTCCTCAGCTCACCATTGTGTTACATCCTAACATAGCTACAATAAAGCAAAAATGTCATTAGGTCAAAATGCATTCAGTCTACCTAATCCACCAAATATCATAGCTTAGCCACACAGTACACGGGAGGGTGTCGGCTGTTTTTGGAATTGTCAACTGGAAGCTGTGACTCCTGCTGCTGCCCAGTATCACAAGAGGACTACATATTGCTAGCCTGGGAAAAGGGCAAAATCCAAAATTCACAATA
This sequence comes from Xerus rutilus, assembly GCA_028644305.1. Classification (NCBI taxonomy): domain Eukaryota; kingdom Metazoa; phylum Chordata; class Mammalia; order Rodentia; family Sciuridae; genus Xerus; species Xerus rutilus. The sequence goes on from CM053399.1 coordinate 19,337,067, forward strand.
TAGTTTCTACTGAATGCATGTTGCTTTTGCATCATTATAAAGTCAATACATTATAAATAAAACCATCAAAAGTCAGTGTGGAGATTGGGCTAAATCCATAATCTCAGCCCTAACAGATGCAATGTCCCTCCTTTATAAGAAATATTTAGTAACATCCCCTTTACCTTCCAAAATGAAATATGTAGAAAAAGAAACTATCCACTTACTGAACTGAAATGAACACACACACACACACACACACACACACATACATAATGCTGTAACTATAATATAAAAAAGAAATGTAGGGACAATACAGTAGCCTGATGTCACAATGTTTCAATTCCGGTTGTATCATGGTGTGACTACATTCACTGAAGGCCTGATGGAGGCAGAGGCTAGCCTGCATTCTAGGACTCGCTAGGCACATCCTAGCTGGGCATGCAGACTGCCTGGAATCATAAACTGATGACTTAGATGTCAACAGCATTGCCAGCAAGGGCTGAACTTTCTGAGATGATGAACATCCAGGTATAGTTCAAACAAAAAAGATAGGTCCATACAGAAGCTGCAATCCAGGCAAATTAAATAAATATAAAAATGACAAAAAAACCTTTGCATTAGATGTAGAATAGAATAATATTCTAGGTTTGAATATTTAAAATCAGATCCCCCTGTCCGCTCCCTACAACCATGATTTTCTAAGTGTGACACCCAGATCAGCAGCGTGAGAATCACCCAGGAATTGTCAGCAAGGGTGTTTCCTCACCCTGCTGCGGACCTGATGAGTCAGGAAACCTGAAGCAGAGCCCAGTTCAAGTTGGAGAAATACTGCTCTAGAGGAATATGCAGCTGGAAACAGGTTGTGCAGGATGCAGGGAGGGTCTTCTTGTACATCTCAGAATCTGCAGCAGCCTTGGCCATTGGTCCCAAACAGCCCCACTGAGGACCACCAGGCTAGATGAGGATCCCCTTGCTTGGGTGGGACTAGCAGAGAAGGCATGCAGAGGACTGGGCAGGCAGCAGAGGGGTCACTCAGGATGCCCATTGTTCTGGCTGAGAGATGCTGCTCGCCCCTGCAAGGGTTAGCCAGGGGGCTGCCCTTTGCTACTGATGGCTGGAAGTGAAGCAGAAAGGGAGGCTCAGCTTTCAAAGGCCCTTTCAAATTGCAGCTGAGAGCACTTGACCACAGAAACAGGCATAGCCCCGGCTCTCTGGATGGTGCTGGGTCACAGATATTTCTTCTCTAGGCAGAGAGGCCAGGACATTACTGAGGACTTAGCCCAGCTACGCCCAGCAGAGGAAGAAGAGCTGCAGCCTGCCTGGGCCTAAACTCCCGTGGTTGGAAGCCAAGTCCAGAACTCAGGAGACCCTTAGGCCTGGAGAAGCTTGCTTGGCCTGGTGTGCCCACCCCATAGGCTACACTGAGCTGCCCTGGCCCCTTCCCTTGCCCCGCCCCTGTCTCGACCCATAGCCAGCCTCCTGCTCACTCAGTCTGCCCAGGAGGACAGGAGGGGCCTTCAACCATGAATTGCTCAGGTTGTTTCAGCCCAGCATGGTCTGGCAAGTGGGGGCAGCCAGGCCAGTAGTATGGCCCTTCACTGTGGCCTGGTGGCCTGCCCTGCTGTCACCACACCCTGCATTGGCAGAGATGGCCAGTGTTCTCTCCAATCCACATTCCCCCTTCTTCCAAGGCACCCTGCTCTCAGGCCCTTTGGGGTGCTTAGGCACCAGCCAGCGAGTAGAAGCATGTGTACCGCTTCCGAGCCCTAGCTTCTCAGAGCAGCTGTGCCTCCTCCATATTCTCAATTGCTCTTTCTACCAGCAGGATGCAGATGACAAGGACCTAAACAATGGAGGAGCCCCACTACCAGATGGCGAGAGCTGGATCCCTGAATCACTACATGGAGGAGAACCACACGCAGAACAGGAATGATCACCTCAGACTTCCATGTGTGGAGCCAGACCAGCAGTACCAGAAGACACAGAGAAGAAACAAACCTATTGTGAATTTCTTTTGAAGTTAAACCTTCTATTGTGGTCCGATCATTATGCATCATGGAGTCTATCTGTTACTGCAGTCCAGGCTAACTAATACAGTCCAGGACACTAGTATATGATGACACTTGGGTCGTATCTACTGCACCTGGAAGTGGAGATGGCACTTGCCAAGGCCTCTTTCTCCCAATGGAAAGTGAATCTCTGACATTGATCACACCTTGCACTTGAGTAAAGTGAAGTAAAGCTGTCCACAGGAGAGCCCTGGGCATGGATGCAGCACCCATGTTGAAACTTAATCTCCAATATGATAGTGTTAAGAGATGGAGCTTTTAGGACATGATTAAGCCAGGAGGGCTCCAGCCTCCTAAATGGAATCGATGACACTATAAAAAGGTCAAAGTTGGTATCCTAGACCCTTTTCCCCTTCTGTTCCTTCTGTTGTGAGAGGACACAGCATCTGTCCCCTCCAGAGGGTGCAGCAATAAGGCAGCATATTGGAAGCAGTAAGCCCTCACAGACACGGAATCTGCCAGCACTTTGATCTTGGACTTCCCAGCCACCAGAACTGTGAAAAATAAATTACCTAGTCAAAGGTATTTTGTTACAGCAACAGGAATGAACTAAGAGAGTCAGGTACTGTCCCAGCACCTAACCTGTATTAACTCAATATCTCTTCCCCACAAACCCATGAAGTATCTGAAGTATCCCCACAGATATATAAATTGAGGCAGAGACAAATGAAAAGTGACAGATCTAGTGACAGAGGTGGGACTTGGAGCTAGGCATACTGGAGCCAGAGATTTGGCAGTGAGGAGTCAGGGAGGCCCAGGAGCCAAGAGCAGCTCCCAGGCTTCTGGCATGGTATCTGAGAACTTAGGGCCTCGGCTTTCCCTGCTGGCCTGGAATGCACACAAGCCAGGCAGCAAGCCAGAGGGCTGCCTGACCTCCTGGCCGGGGCAGTACTCTGGGTAGCCCTGTCTTTCTGTAGGATCCAAGGAGGCTCCAAAGCAAGGAGTGTGTGGAATGCAGATCGCCCAGCCCATCCCCTGCATCAGAAGCCCTGCCTGCTGTCCACTGCTGGCCGTCAATGAGCAGAGAGAAGCAGGCAGGCCGGGGCCAGGGCATCGAGGGTCCAGAGCCTGCTCCTGTTTCTCCGTATTGCAGATAAGTGACCAGCTCCCCACCCTAAGTCCCCTTTGGGTGCCCAACTTCCATCTCTGCTGGGTGGGGTCTATGGTGCCTGGGCTGGGAGCCCAGATGTGGGGGCTCCCAGGGCCCAGACTGCAAGGAAAGGAAGCGCTGGGACTGAGGGGCAGAGGAGGGCAAGGTCCAGCCCTCTGAGCCCATCCTGTGAGCAGAGACCTGCAGCCACCACACGGTTTCAGGCAGGAAAGGAAACAGGAGGCTTCTCAAAATAGAGCAGGAGCGTGCAGCTCGGCTTCATTTCCCAGCTCCCACCATCTGGCCAAGCCTGGGCCGGAAGCGAGGCGGGGGAGGGGACAGCCTGTCTGTGGATGGCTCTCACTGTCAAGTCCAGCCAAGCAGGCCGCCCACCACTCACCCAGCAGTTCCCCAGCCAGGTATGGTGTTCCTCTTCTTTGGACTCTTACAGCAGCACTGCAAGGCAAGGATCAAGGACTTCTGACAGATGAGGAAACTGAGGCTCAGAGAGGTAAAGTGATTTGTCCAAAGCCACACAGCTGGGAAGCGCACAGCCCAGTTGAGTCCAGTGCTCAGCCATTCCCACAGCCCCTGGAGGCCTCACAGCAGGGCTGCAGCTGCACAGTCCCTGGAACCCCTTGTTAGTCTCTTGCCTTGGACTCTAATCTTAGATTAGGTCCCCTCACAAAAGCTGAGTTTGTGATTCATCATGAGGACTAGTTCTTGGTCCTGTCACAAGCCTGTGGCTGCCTATGCAGTATGGCAGGAGGAGGGCTTCATCCCCCTGGGTGGCCTTGGTGACAGTGCTGGCCCGCAGGACAGAGGTCAGGACATTGGCTGCATGGGCACAATGGCCTCAAATTCCTTGTAGGACATCAGGAGTCAGGGAACAAAATGAAGGGTAGAGGGAGAAAAGAAGAAGAGAAAGAGAAAAGGGGTGAGAACAGCAAAAGAAGGAAGAAAAAGAGAGGGAGAAGGAAAGGTAAGTGCCACTGTATGAGGGGACAGAGGGGCAGGAAGGGACGGGCCACTGTGCCAGTCTTCCCTATGGGGCAGCCAGATCGGGAGAGCCTGGGGTTAGGGCCAGGGGTGTCTGGAGCCTGCAGGACCCAGGCAGGTGGTGCCTGAGGGCAGGTAGGAGGGCTTCCTGGAGGAGGGTCCAGACACCAGTGTGGAGATGGGATAGGAAGCCTAGCTCAGGCCACCAGCCTCTGCAGGCCGCACCCTGCGGTGCTTCCCAGGAGGGTCTGCCCAACAGCTCACCCTCCGGAGAGCTTTGGGCCCTGGGACACCTGGCTTCTGGGTCTGCGTCTCCCACATTTTCCCAGGACCTCTGTATTAGGCCTGGGCTTGTGGCCGGGGGGCCTCCCAGGTTTCATGGAGTATACTGTTGGTGAGGGACAGGGACATGAAACCAGGAAAAACAGGACGGAACACCTGCGCTGTGATCCAGAAGAAAACACCAGACCTGGGGCTGGGCTGTGGCTCAACAACAGAGCACGTGCCTGGCGCGTGCGAGACGCTGGCTTCCACCCTCAGCACCACATAGAGCTGAATAAATAAAATAAAGGCATTGTGTCCATCAACAACTACAAATATTAAAAAAATACCAGGCCTGAGGGCTGGGGTTGTGGCTCAGTGGTCGAGCACTTGCGTAGCATGTGTGAGGCACTGGTTTTGATTCTCAGCACCACATAAAAAAATAAAGTCATTGTGTCCATCTACAACTAAAAGAAAATATTTTTTAAAAAATTAACCAGGCCTGAGAGCAAAGGGGAAATGTAGAAAACCAAAGTGGGCTCCCGCTCCTCCAGAAAGCTTAGCTCCACTCAGCCGGTAATGGGGCCCGCCATGAAGCTGAGCATCCTCGGGGATCCAGAAGCTCCCAGCAATGGCTGGGAGCAGAAGGCAGGATGGAAAACAGCATCATTGACTTCTTCCAGCTTCTCTCCTCAGTCCTGAGAGTGACCTGGGACTTCCTGAAAGGGACTTCCTCCCTACCCCCTCATGGAAGCCGGTGAACATGCCTAAATCCCGCCATCAGAGCCACACTAGGGGAGGGCGCGCTCTCAGGGCTGCAGCGTGGCTCAGAGTGGAGCACTCACCTGGCATGCACAAAGCCCTGGGTTCCATTCCAGCCCTGCAAAAAGGTAGTAAGTAAAAAGGCTCTTTAGAGAGAGGCTAGTTAGTCTTGGTCCAAACTTCTCTAGCTTGTTGGGTAAGAGTGTGCATTTGGAGTCAGCCTGCCTGTGCTGAGAACGGATGCTGGATATGTTATCTAATTTCCATGGGCCTTGATTTCCTCCACTATAAAATGGGAGTAAGAAGTTAGAGTGAGGTTAGAGAAGTGAGTGAGGTTAGAGAAAGTGACCTGTGTGAAGCACTTGGCAAAGTAGTGGCATTTAGAAAATACTCAGGAATCATCAGCTGTTGCTATTCATCATTGCTATTACTGTGGTCCTTCTTATATCCACACAACAGAACCTTTCTCCAGGCCCTGTGCTTGGCACCAGAACTATAAGAAGAGAAAACAGAGTCCCTATGCCCCAGGAGTTCACAGTCAAATGCCCAGGAGCAGGCAAAAGCCAAAAGGGAGTTGTTCACACTTTAGTATGAATTAGTTTTACAAACTTAAAAGCAGGGAGGAGATCTCCTAGTGAAAGGACCACGTCCATATGAGCAAAGGCACCATGGGAAACTCTAGCCTGAGGTGAGGGCATCAGAGAATTCATCCATCCTGTTGTGCTTTGTTGGGCAGGGGGGTGGAAAGGCAGATCTGACCCCTGAGATCTGAAAACCAGTTAGCATGAAAATTTTTTCAGAATCTGGAAATTCCCTGCAGGAGGTAGAGGAAGAGGCATCAGTTCAAAGTGCTCCAGAGGAAAACCCTGCCCACCCAAGCCCGTCATTGTTCTCGCCACATTCCAGCCGTGGACTAATTTCTGCCAAGATTCCACCCTGCCTAGGCCTTGAACCCCAGAGTGCTAGATTTTCTTGATTTTGTTCACTTGGGAAGAGGTTCGAGTTATTTTGGGAAGTGGGCCTGGTCTCGTGCTCTGTGCTGCTTCCTCCTTCCCCAGATTGGAACAGTTACTGATCCTGGCCTGGGTGACCTCCGTGGCTCTGAGGGAGGCAGAGCGAGCCAGGGAGCAGGGCGGGGGAGTGATGGGGCTGGGGAGGGCCACCGGTGACCCAGATTTCACTTCCTGTCCTGCTCCCCTCCATTCCCAGACACCAGCTGCAGTGGACGCTGACCCCAGGCCAGCAGGAAACCTTATACTGCCTCTTCACAAGAAGCAGCGACTCTGGCTCCACTTGGGCCCTGAGTCAGGCACCCTTCAGCCACTTCCCAGTACCACGCTGTCCCAATTGGGACACAGAACCTGGCACTTTCTAGTGGAGTCTGGAAATCAGCATGCCTAGTCCAGCTACATCCCATTTCACAGAGGGGCAAACTGAGGCCCAGAACGGGGCAGAGGCCTGCCCAAAGTTACACAGTGGGTGGGTAGCCCTGTCACGTACACCCAGTCACTGGTCTTCTAACTGGTTCTCAGCAAGTTCAACAGGTATTTGTTCAGTAAATCAATGAATGGATGGCTGGGGATAAGAATGGAACCAGGATGCAGAATCAGGAATCAAGAGCCCATGAAGCCGGCTCTCAGGGGAGGGGACAGGCATGCTGCGCCCCCTCCATGGCAGCGCTTGGGTATCGGGCATTGCTGGAACTCACTTTCCTGAGTCCAAGAATCACTTTCTTTGGCTCTTCCTAAAGAGCCATTTCTGTTTCCTCTTCTGGGCGGAGGGAAGGTGAGGGAAACAGTCCACCATTTAGCTAGCAAAAATTGTCCAGGGGTGGATCATGCGCTGAACGTGGGATTTGCGCTGCCCTTGGGGACATGAGCACCAAGGAGCGACTGAAGGGATAGGTGGTGGCCAGCCGAGTCCCGTGCCACGAAGCAGCAGTGTGGAGCGAGCTCAGTGGAGGGGAAGGCGGTGACGTGGGCTCTTCATGGCCTCCCTGAGGCTGAGCCAAGGAAACAGGACGGAGGAAGCCCCGCAGAAAGGGCTCGTCCAAGTAGGAGCAGCAGCAGGTGCAAAGTCCCTGTGGGGGGCAAGAGCTTGGCATTGTCATCGAAGAAAGGCCACCAGGGTGCCTGGAGCACCATGCAGGCAGGGAGGCCCCAGGAGAGGTCTGTGGGGCTGGGTTTCATGACAGGGTGCGCAGCTCGGGTCTTATTCTGAGAGCCCCGTGAAGCTGAGGGGCTGCGAGGAGTGACAGGCTCTGCTTGTTTATAAGACCACATTGTAAGTCAAGGGATGGGTGGGGTGGGAGAGAGACAGGGAGACTGGTCAGGGTGAGAAAGCGTGTCACCTGCCTGGTGGCAGTGTGGAAGGGAGCTTAGGGTGGTCAAAATGACTGGGTTTTTTGAAGGAGCCGAGGTCGTGAGAGTGAGGGAGGCCTGGGAATGGCTCTGGCCGGTGGCTACAGTGGGTCCATGGGTCCATTTCTTTTTTTTTGGTACCGGGGATTGAACTCAGGGGCACTCGACCACTGAGCCACATCCCCAGCCCTATTTTGTGTTTTATGTAGAGACAGGGTCTCACTGAGTTGCTTAGCGCCTCGCCATTGCTGAGGCTGGCTTTGAACTTGCGATCCTCCTGTCTCAGCCTCCCTAAGTGCTGGGGTTACAGGCGTGCGCCACTGCGCCCAGCTTCCTATGGTGCCATTTCTTAAGATGGAGGAGGATGGACTGAAGCGCTGGGCGTTGGACAAGCTAAGCTTGAGAGGCCTTTAGGCCTGCGGGGAAACACTGGGAGGAGGCCGCTGGGGGGTTTACCTACAGCAATCATGAACATCATCTGGGCCGGGCTTCTGTTTTCCTGCTTACGTGTGCCTCCCCATCAGACTGTGCCCCTCGAGGGCAGTGCCGAGCCTCTTTGGCTCCTAACCTCATTTTCAGCATTGAGAACCCAATAAAAATCTGAATGGTCAGAGGCCAGAACAACAGCTCTGTCTACAGACAGAGACAGCTCTATCCCTGCTGGGGGAAAAAGGTCCAGGCAGGTCCCTGGGAGACTCAGCCCTCCGCTCTCCTATCTCTTGGTCACATTCGGTTTGTCTCCTTCCCTCTCTGCCTGCCTGCCAGCTTCCTGCCAGGAAATGCAGCCCCTGCCCCACTCTCACATAAATCATTAACCAGAATCACCTCTTGCATCGGAATCGACTTCCGTTCTCAAAGCACTTTGCTTCTCATTATCTCGGAGTATCCTTGAAACCAGCCTGGGTGCGGTGCACAGAGGGGCAGCCACTGCCACCAACAGGAGACAAGAAAGGGGGAGAGCCTCAGGTGCAGCCCGGAGAGAGCACCGGCCTCCAAGGGACACCACATTTAAAATAAATGGTGGAGAAGCACCTAACCAGGAGGAATCTGCCTTGGTCCCTCAGGCTGCTGAAACAATACCATTGACCTGGTGGCTTATGAACAACAGAAACTTATTTCTCACCTTCTGGAGGCTGAGTGGTCAAGGTCAAGGTGCAGTGTCTAGGGAGGGCCTGCTTTTTTGTTCATAGAAGCGCCTTCTTGCGGGCAGTGTCCTTGCATGGTGGAAGGGAGGAATTCTCCTCAGTTCCTATAAAGGCACTAATCTCATGCACACAGGTCCCACCCCTTTAACCTGGTCACCTCCCAAAGGCCCCACTTCCTACACTATCACCTTGGGAATCCAGTTTTGACACATGAATTTGGAGGGGACACAAACATTCAGACCATAGCAGAGCATCCCTGGTAACATTATAGGCATGTGACATCAGGCCAAAGGGCATGCAGGACTGGAGGGCCCCAGGAACACGGGCATGAGTGAGGATGACTTGCTGCACAGGCCCTTGCCCACCTCTGCACAGGATGCCATGGGAAAGCCGGCCTCCCAAGTTCCACCAGATTCTATGATCGAGGCCGGCCTCTCCTGACAACGCCCCACCAGTGCTGGATGACTCCTATGGAAGCCCAAAGGAACTCAGGCCCTGCCTCGGGCAACTCACGGGGCTCAGTTTTCTCATCTGGTAAATGGGGACCTGGATGCGACATGGCATCTTCCAGTCCTGCCGTCCTGTCTCCCTCTGATCCAAAGGTCCCCGGGCTCCAGCTCTGAACGATGCCCAGGAGGATCTAAAGACTGTGATATCAAGCCCCTCTCCCAGCACCACACCTGCCCAAGGCCACCCCTTTCTGGTGGCCTTGAGCCAGGGGGCCCCACAGGCACACCCAGCCATTTCCCACCAGACACATCACTTGCTGTCTGCATCCAGGTCTTGTGGCCCCAACTTGGAGCAGTTTACCTCTGTTAGGCAGGGTTTGACAGGAAGGGAACAGAATCTACCTCTGCTTGGAAAACCAATTGTGCAACTTTGTCCTTTTGGGGTGGGGAGGCACGTGGCCAACGGGAAGCCTGTCTGAAGGAGCCAGGGCCTTCTTTGAAATGAATATCTTGGCAAGACCCACAAAGAAATGTCCTTTAGGACGTCACAACTCTTGGTCACTGCTAGTTTATTCAGAGCCTGGCTGCAGTGTCCTGTCCCAGCATCCCTGGAGACTGAGCCTTGCACCCAAACCTTCTGTTCGTACCCAGAGGTGGTCTGGGCCTGGGGCACATTTCCTGGGCTTCCTCTCTCAAAGCCAGCAAGGAATATCCTTTCAGTAACAAGTGAAAGTTGCTTTGAATCAAACAAGGGACAGAGAGGCGAGGAGAGATTTAAATGGCGGGGCTGCACACAGCACGAGAGGCTGAGGTAGTTCTGAAGATAATGAAATAACCGAGCCCTGGTTTGGAATCCGTGCATAATGACATGTATCACACACTCCCGCGTGCCAGGCACAGGATGGGAGTTTATGTGTGTCCCTGCTCATCTCCCAGAGCCACGCACAGCAGATTGCCTTAGCTGTTTCACAAGCAAGGAAACTGCGGCCCTGAGGGGTCACATAATTGCCCCCAGCCACAGTTACTAGGTAGAGGGGCTGGAGTCCAAACCAAGTCCTGTCTGTTCTTCCCCAAGGTTCCTCATGACTATTCTGAAGGACAGCATTTAAAGTGTGATTCACAAAAGAGACGCGCAATCTGCTCAGTGGGTTCCTTAAGGAGTGACGG
>CM053399.1:19347850-19395350 GCA_028644305.1 Xerus rutilus
TAATGATGGTTATTTGAGATGGTCTTTACTACCCCTGGCACATCTATGAAGACTCTAATGGTGTGATTTTATTTGGTTTGCAATCAGAGAAATGGAAAAACAGGGATCTGGTTATGTACTATGACTTGAAATGCATTTAAATAAAAAAAAAAAAAACCAACAATGCAAGACCTTTATACCCATTCTTAGCCTGTTTTGCCATTCAAGTGCCTTGAGAGCTTGGGAGAGGGAGGTATGACCATCCCCATTGAGGAAGGGGCCAAGTGGGAGGCAAGAGACCACAGGTGGGGTCCACTCAGACCCCCTCCAAGGCTCAGAGTCTTGGCCCCCAACCTCAGCCAGTAGCTATCTTTGGGGAGTGCCTCGGCTAAAGAGAGCTTCCTCCTCAGCGTCACACACCTTCCTGTGACTGACCAGGGTATGGAGGCCTGCCTCTGGGTCCCCACATGGAACAGTGCCCCAAGGGCTGACAACCTAGGAGGGACCTGGATGGTGGTCAGCTGCACACAGAGCACTGTCCCCGTTTTCTCCCTCCCTGCCACAGTGTGACTCCGGGTGCACGCCCAGTTATGGCCTCCTTCTCAGGGTTAGACCCTGGGGATCCGACCCTAGACAGGAAGCATCCCTTCCACATCCTCCAGCCAGTCCACCAAGGCGAGCCAGAGCCTGGAGCTGCCTCCCAGGCCGCTGTTGGAGCGTTTGGGCTGCTTCATGCTGAGTCCAGGTCTGAGCCGTGGGGACGAGGCCAGATGCTCAGCAGATGGCCAGAGTCACACAAGCACCAATAAAGCAAGCTGATAAAGTGGTGGCGAGTTCTACGTAGAGACATTTAGGAGTAGTCACGAAGGCCTTGGGGTGAGAGGGAAGTCGGTTAGGTGGTCCTGGGAAGGCCTCCCTGAGGAACTGAAGGGCACAGGGGGCCAGCTGAGGGCCCGCCGTGCTCCACGCTCCTGGGCTACAGCAAGACTGGGTGGAACTCAGGATCTGTCACCCTAAGAATTAGTGAATCAGGAAGGCGGTTGTTGGAGCCTTCCTTGGGTCACCAAGAGCTCCCCCTATGTTCCAGCGGAGCTGGGTGTGTCACTGGTGTTTATCAAAGCTCCGTGGGCACATGGATTCTTGCCGCTCAGTGCCTTCAAAGTCACAAACAGAACACCACCTGACTCTGGGCTTTCAGCTCCTCTGCAGGGAGGAGGTAGAAAGAGAAATGGAGGTGGGGAAGGTGGCTGGGGCAGGCAGAAGGGGCTGGGCACAGGGAGCCAGCTGGCCTTCCTCACAACCTCCGCCAAAGCTGATCTTGGGCACAGGCACCAAGGCCACCCCCTTCCCAGCTCGAGGAGGACTCGGCCAAGAAGGACAGCCCGGGAGTAGGCTTGTGGGCAAAGCTTTGGTGGCCAGAGCTCAGCTTCGGGCTGGCCTCCCGGGCCTCCCAAGGCAAACCTCCCAGAGCAAGAGCGAGAAAAGAGCTTCCATCCTGTCTCAACCCAGGCACACGGGAGGCGACAGGGGTCATTGGCTTTAACTGGGAGAGGGCGTGTGGAAATGTTGCCTTGGGAGAAAGGAGGTTTTTTTTCAATGCGTAAGCATTGATCAAAAATGACCGTTGTTTTTCCAATTTTATTTTAAAGATAGGTTTGGCTATTTTGCACATCCCGCCAAATCCACACACCCCAACTTGAAGCTTTGAGCCAGCCGCGAGTGTGTTGGAGCCCAGCCTCCAGGCCTGAGGCTCTCCTCCAGGCCTGAGGCTCTCCTCCAGTCCCAGTGTGCACTTCCCAGTGTCCAGCAGGTCCCAAGTGCTGAGTGCCAGGGACTTCATGCTCTCTAGGAGCTGACCTCAGGGGAAATGCCCCTGATTCTTGCTTCTCATGTGGGACTCCAGGGGGGCACCTGCTACCAGTCTCCCAGAGGTCCCCAGGAGGCTGAGTCCAGCTGCCCACCAAGGTGACCTGCTCACCAGTGCAACCTGCACTGGTTTCCTTCCTGTCCTATCTCCTTTCTCCACCCCCTCACCGTTTCCTGAAATCACATCCCAAATAAACTTCACTCAGAATCTTCTCTCGGGTTTGCTTCCAGAGGTAGTCAGAGCGATGACATATTGGATGTTCAGTGACAGGACACACAGGGATGCCTGGGCTCTAACTCTGGCTGTTCCCCCTGCTAGCCCAGTGACAAGCTTGTGGCCATGATTTCATCACCTCTTAGATGAGAACGATAATAGCAGCGCCAGCCACAATAGCATATCCCGAGGATGGAATGAGAGGGTTCATAGAAAGCCATTTCCACAGCACCCCGTACTGAGCAAACATTCAACGTTATTACTAGCCGTCACCCAGCATGGTGATGTCCTCCCCACCCACCCCCATGATCCCAGCTACCCAGGAGGCTGAGGCAGGAAGGAACATAAGCTCAAGGTCAGCCTCAGTAATTTAGCAAAATAAAAATAAAAAGGGCTGGGAATATAGCTCAGTGGTAGAGCACCCCCAGGTTCTATCTCCAGTATTGACAAAAAAGAAAAAACAAAGAAGAAAAAAGAAAACCAGAATGATTCGACCATGGAAAATTGTTCAGTTGCAATGTTTTTATTTTTAAAAATAAATTTTTGTCTTTTTTTTGGGAGGGGGTGTACAGGGGGTTGAACCCAGGGCCATTTTACCACTGAGTTACATCCTCAGCTCTTTTTATTTTTTATTTTATTTATCTCCTAAGTTGCCCAAGCTGGCTTCAAATTGGAATCCTCCTGCCTCAGCCTCCAGAGTTGCTGAAATTAAAGGCAAGCGCCACTGCACCCAGCTAATTTTTATCTTTAATTGACAATTAGAAATTGCACAAAGTTAGGGGTAAGTATAGTGTGACATTTCAATACGTGTATAAATGTGAACTGGTCAGATCAGAGTCATTGGCATATTTATCACCTCAGACATTTATCATTCTTTCATGTTAGGAACATTCAAAATCCTCCCACAGGCTATTCTGAAATATTCTATTACCTGTCGCCAACCTTAGATACCTACTGTGCTGCAGAACACTGGAAACCATTCCTGCAACCACTGAACCCTCCACCTGGCAACCGTCTTCTCTCCGTCCCTCTCCCCCGCACCCCTCAGCCCCTGGTAACCACTATTGTAGTCTCCACTTCCACGAGATCAACTTCTTAGCTTTACATATAACTGATAACACCCGGTATTTGTCTTTCTGCGGGCATTTTTTAAAGACGCATAATATCCTGGGGCGCTAAGCAGCTGATGAAAACATAAATGGCTCCAATCTTTCTGCAGAGTGGCTGGTAGATTTTACTCTAATTCACAGATTACTTGTAAGAATTTCTCCTATAGGAGTCCCACGCCTGGGCAAGAAGAGTCAGCCTCAAGAATATTCATTATGCCATTGTGTCAAGAAAAATTTAAAACCGCTCAAATGATGATTGATAGGGAATCACATAAAGAAATTATAGTATATCCAAATATGAGAATGCTAGGCAGTCGTTAAAAAGAGCAAGAGAGGGCCTGGGGCTGTAGCTCAGTGGTAGAGAGTTTGCCTCGCATGCAGGAGGCACTGGGTTCCATCCTCAGCATCACATAAAAATAAATAAATAAATAAAGATATTTTTTTAAAAAAGAACAAGAGATTTACATGTATTGCAGGGAAAAGAACACTGAAATTTATTATGAGTGAAAAAGAAGTTGCACAGTTCTGTAAACAGTAAGATTCTGTTTCTGATTAAATAACACTTTCATATGTCCTTGTAAATTTTTTGTAATTGCATAGATAAATCTGGAAATAACAGCAAGACGTGATAGTTCTTTTTCTTTTAATTTTTTTTTTTGACTGGGATTGAATCCATGGGGGCTTTGTCACTGAGCTACATCCTCAGTTCTTTTTGAGACAGGCTCTTGCTAACTTGCTGAGGGTCTCATTAAGTTGCTGAGGCTGGCCTCCAACTTGCAATCCTCCTGCTTCAGCCTCCCAAATTACTGGGAATATATGTGCCTCTGCTTCTGGCAGTGGTAAGTTATTTTTGAGGTTTAGGATTGTAGAAAATTTTTATATTTAAGTCTCAAACATTTATAATGTTTGACATTTTGAAACAGGCACATAATCAGGAACCATGCCAACCCCTGTTGTTCTCCCCCCCCCCATTTCTCTTGATCCACAGGTCATGGAGCAGATTCCATGCAAGTGTCACCACCCACCTCTCAGACCACCTGGGACATGCTGCATTCTAGTGATTCTAGACAGAGACAATAAGAGACCAAGCCCCAGTAACAGAAGAATTATAAGTGAAGAAATCTCAAAAAAAATAACACACATACTATAAGCTGACAAAATTATTTACATCAAGGAAAAAAACTAACAGCGAAATATTGCCAGGAGAGACACATGGGTGATTTTGTTTGTTTGTTTGTTCTTACTATGATTTTTCTTATATTTTGGTATTTCTCAGATTTTCTGTAAGCAAATATATCGCTTATACTTAGAAACGAAGCATACACATTTTAAAGAAATGACGTCAAGAGGGGTGGCCACAGCTCGTCGTAACTCACCTTTCAGGGAATAGTAAGAATATTCTGAAAAATGTCGATAGGGAAATCAAACATAGGGCACCCCCGGTGGGTCTAAGCCTCTCTGAATGGTTGAGCCTTTTTGCTTATAGTCAAAGACCAGGATCTCCGCAAAACAAACAAAACAAAACAAAACAAAAAAAAAAGGAGTTCATCCCTAGCTGTCATCCTACCTGTGATGACAATACATCTCAGCAAAACCAGGGAATTCATCCCTAACTGAGATGGCACTATATCTCATCAAGTATTGTTCTGGATCAGGTTTTGGTGAAATAGAAACCATGAGCAATCTCATTTTGGCCAGACACAAGCCACCTTGAACCTGTCCTGAGGGTCTCTCCTTGGTCCCTTACCCAGACTTGAAG
Organism: Xerus rutilus; assembly: GCA_028644305.1. Taxonomy (NCBI): domain Eukaryota; kingdom Metazoa; phylum Chordata; class Mammalia; order Rodentia; family Sciuridae; genus Xerus; species Xerus rutilus. The sequence continues at coordinate 19,352,778 of CM053399.1, forward strand.
GAAAACAATTAGAACTTTTCCTTACCCATAAATAATAACAACAATGATCAGTACCAAAAGGCTTTCCCCATTAAATTCCAAATCATAGTTTCTCAGAGTTGGGCTGGACACTAAAGGAGCTGGAACTCCTTACCAGGTCGGTTGACACTGGAGAACATGAAAGCCACACTGGGAGAAGAGCAGCCTTCCCTTTTATTGGTTAAAACCCCACCCTCTCTACCAAGCAATCCAACCCATTTCATGTGGGGTTTTGAAGCATCAGGGAGATGAGGTGTCTCATCGACCCCATTGAGCACTTGTTTCAAGCAAGGGGAGGAAAACAATCTCCTCACTTCAAAAGGATGTGGTGATGGGAGAAGGCGCCTCCCTTCTCCAGGTAGTAATGGGATCCACCTGTAGGTGTGGGCAGAGGGATCTTGGCAGTGAGGAGGCAGAGGAGGGAGTTTCTGGGCCCCTTGACCCCCTCCACCTTGCTAGGGTCTCCCTTATTGATCATGCAGCAATCTGTAAATGATTTATCACAGGTTAAAACTTCTGTCTTTAATTATCTTCTAAGAGCATCTTACAAAAACGTTAGACAAAATGTTGGTACAAGGGCAGGTCTTGACCAACTTGAGCTGGTCTTCACCTCCAAGACACAGGTGAAGGGAAGACTTTGCCTGCCCGGTGACAGTGTGTCCATTGTTAGTTGCCCATTATATCTGGAGCACATCCTATGTGCTGTGCAAGCATGATGACCTTTGAGACCCACACGGCCCTAACCATGATTATCCTCATCTTGAAAATGAGGAAACTGATGCTCAGAGAGATGAAGTGACTTGCAAAGGTCACACAACTGGTGAGGATTCAAGCCTAAGTCCACCTGACTCCACCACCAGGGACTACGGTTAGATTCAGAGAGAAAGAAAGTTCTGAAAACCACTGGGTGGGTTCCTAAGATGCTCAATGCCATATTTTATCACCATTGCAATGAATTATCACAAATGTATTATTTTTGAGTTCAGAGGAGATCAGAAGTCTGAAATAGTTTTCACTGACCTAAAATCAAGGTGCTGGCTAAACTGCGCTCCCTCCAGCTCTAAGGGAAATCCATTTCCTTATCATTTTCTGCTTCTGGAGGTGCCTGCGTTCCTTGGCACATGGCCCCTCCCACCATCTTCAGAACCAGCCATTGCCAGCCCCGTCCTTCCCACCAGGCAATCTCTTTGGTTTTCACCCTTCTTCCCTCCTCATCCCCACGGCAAGATTGTCATGATTACATTGGGCACCCTGATAATCCAGATAATTCCAGATAATCTCCTATTGTCAGGTCAGCAGATTAACAACCTTAATTCTATCTATAGTCTTAATTCCCCCTTGTTATATAACATGACATGTTATTCACCTGGGGTGAGGGGACAAGGATGTCTTTGGGGGACATTCTTCTGCCTTCCACAATTCAGAGAAGCAGTAAGTCATGAGGTCACCAAAGTCCAGGGTCTGGCTTTACCGGTCACACAGGGATTGAGACACTGATTTAGCCCCACCAAAAATGTCCAAGACAATGAATCAAAGGCAAGGAATGGCCTATCACGTGGGAGAACAGCATTTCCAGAGACCATTTCCGTTTGCGAAACCATTGTGTTGTACCTGATGAGGTCAGAAAGACCCAGCATGAGGATTATTTACCCGATCTAATTCATCTGTACTCTTATAAAAGTATTATATGTACACACAAACATTACAGAAGTGATGGTGGGACATATAATGTGCTCACCAGAACCTATTCCTGCTCTCCCGGGGCACACCCTAGCCCTCTTTCTCCAGCCTTCCCTGTCATCTAGTGTGGCCATGTATATTAGTCTGTTTTCCATCACTATAATGAAATAACTGAGGCTGGGTAACTTAGAAAAACAGGAGGCCTCTTTAGACCACAGTTCTGGAAGTCCACCTGCTCCTTCTCCTCCTTGGAGAGCTGGAACACTCCTGATGGTAAATGACAGAGCCTCAGAATGAAAATGGAATTCTGGGGTCACTGCTTGGAGGACAGAGGCACATTGGCACTTGTATTTTAGCTTATGAGCCATAAATAATGTTTCATGGTGTATGCCAAGGAGCTTTGGTTGGTTGGTATAGCAGCTCACTGTAACAAATATTCATTTAAATTTTGTGAAATCATTCAAGATGATTTACATCACAGAAATATAAAGCATATAAGTCTACATAAATAGAGAAACTGCGTCTTAGTCAAAGGGTCTGAACTTTCAGTTATGATATGAATGAGTTCTGGAGACTTTACATACAGCATGTGACCATAGTTCATGCTGTCTTGCACACCTGAGGTCTTAAGTATCCTCACATACAAAGCATGGTAGCTATGTGAGGCGATAGATGTGTTAATTAGCTCGATTGTGATAGTCATTTCAAACATATACCTTAAAAAGATGCAGTTTTTATTTGTCAATAATGCCTAAATATAGCTGGAAAAAAAGTATGTCTTGATATAAGTGCCATTTTGAAACTCATTATTTTCATTTAGTAGTAAACTAACAGCATCTTTCGGTATATACAGATCTACTTAGTTTTTTTTAATGGCATCAAATTTCTCCATATAAAGTGGCTCTGGAATGGACCTCACCAGCCAGACCCTTCATGGACATTTCAAATGATTCTTGTTTTTTTTTTTTTTTTTTTTTTTTTGGTACTGGGGATTGAACTCAGGGGCACTCGACCACTGAGCCACATCTCCAGCCCTATTTTGTGTTGTATGTAGAGACAGGGTCTCACTGAGTTGCTTAGCGCCTCACCATTGCTGAGGCTGGCGTTGAACTCGCGATTCTCCTGTCTCAGCCTCCCTAAGTGCTGGGATTACAGGCTTACACCACTGTATCTGGCTGACTCTTGTTTTTTGATGCAACAGAACTGCCAAACACCTGCACATACACCTGCATGTACACCTGCACATACACATTTACACAGCCTTGTGGGATTTCTAGAGGCCCTGTACCCACAAAGGAAAAAACTGCTGGGAGCCAAAGGCTCACTCATACATTTTTTTTTAAAGAGTCATCATTCTTTCCAAAATATGGTTTTGAAGAATTATCATCAAAGCACCTTCTTCTAAGTCTGTATCGATGTCAATTCTGAGTGAATGCAAGTGCTCATTTTCCCAACCCCTTGCCAATCCTGCTACTAACAAGATGTGCCATCTTTGCTAATGTGTAGATAAGAAATAGATAAGAAATGACAGCTCATATTTTCCTCGGTGGATGCCTTAATTTTTAATAGGGTGAATCGGTAGATTGTATTTCTCTTTTCATTATTAAGTATTTTGGTGGGCATAGGATCAGACTGGGAGATGGGGCCATCCTAAGGGTCCTCCAGGCTATAAAACTCCCCCAAAGGATTATCCTGGACCCTCCCACCTAATAACATATTCCTGGCTGCCAGAATTTAGAGTCTGTCCTGCTTGGAGCTGGATAAAGAGTACCATATCATGTATTTTGGGTTTGTAGTACTATTTTAAAAATAATTTGTAAATGTCTGCTGTGTATCAAGCACTGGCTATGCAGGATAGGAGGAGACAAGGAATAGCCTTCCCTCCCTCCCTCCTTGCTAAAAGACCATGGTTTTTATCACTCCCGTCCATGGAGCACTGTGCTCTAGGCACTCTGGGTCCTTCTCCTTCCTAGAGACAGGGTCCTTCTAGGCAGCATGATCTCCTTTCTCAGTCTCTAGGACCAGGAATAAATTATGGGCATGTGACATAATTCCACCCAAGGAAATACTCGGGGATATCTGAGAGGAGGATCCTGAGGTTTTGTTTGTGCCTAAAAGGAGACACAGGGCAGGATCCTGGCCAGAGTTGCAGCAAGCATCTTGGCACCATAAAAAGAGGACAAGCCAGCGTCCTGAGGATGGTGGGGAGGAAAGACAGAGCCTTTCTGGATCCTGAGTGACATCTCTGAGCCACTGGATTGGCCCTCAAACCACCCAACCCTAGTGATATGGAAAATGAGCAGTCCTTCCCGATTAACCACTTAGTGTTGAGGCTTCAGTTACTTGGGGCTGAAAACATGCTCTGTGTCAGAGCCCTTCCCGAGGAGGGCAAGGATTTGAACGAGACTTAGACGCTGACCGACGACTAGAAGTCAACCTCAACGAGAGCATTTAAGGAGACGGAATTGCATGTGCCTGCACAGGATAGTTGTACCACTTAGAAGAAGCTGAATTCAGCTGATATATGATGACGGAGAGATGAGGGTGGAGACAGGATGCAGCTGACATGAAAGGTTGTGCGGTCCTGTGTAAAAAGCTCAAACTCCTTGATCCTAAAGGCCTCAAGGATCCACTGACGGTTCTGAAAATGGATTGACATCATCATCTTTGCCTGGACTGCATAGGGGATGGACTGGAGGGCCAGAGCGGAGGCAGGGGGCCAGCAGGAAGGCTGCTGTTACCTACCTTGCCTTTTATTTACCTGGTTTCCTTCATAGGGTGAAGGTCTCACATACTCAAGTTTCAGGAAGATGTCTCCGCAACCCTGGAAGAGTGATATGACCTATGTGTGGCAGGCTCTGCCTGGTGACCTATCCTGGCTACCCACGCATTCCGAGGCTAAAAGAAGGACCACAAGTGTCCATCTACAGATGATGAATGGGCAGGGTGTGGTATATCCATACCAAGGGACATTATTCTGCCTTAAAAGTGAGGAACATTTTGTATTCCTTTTTATTGGCCCATTATAGTCACACAACAGTGGAATTCATGGCTTCCTATTTGTACAGGCACCGGTTTAACAGTACAACTTGGTCAATTTTGTCCTCCATTACCTTCCCTTTCCCTCCCCAAGGAGGGAAAATCCGACATATGTATGCTACAATATAATGACCCTCCCAGACAGGACTCTCAGTGAAAGAGGCCACAGAAACATCACCTGGCTCACATTCACAGAGACAGAAAGCAGAATGGTGGCTCTGGGGACGGGCAGGTAGCGGAAGGGGAGCCATTTTGTGTGCAGTGGGTGCAGAGCTTTGGGTGTGGCAAGATGAAGAGTTCTGGGGGTGGACGGTGGTGACAGACACACAGCGATATGAGTCGATCAACAGGTGGGTCCCCAAAGCCCCAATGCCCTTCCAGCTTGAAGTGACTGTAGGGTGTCATTTCTGATTAAGGCCATCAATCTGGTGGCTCTCTTTTGGTCACCTCCAAAGCGCCTCAGCCCCTCCCAGGAAGAGAGAGGACTCCTGGCTTAGGTGGGGACAGATCAAAATGGCCTTTAGGGTTGGCAGCCTCTGCCCTCTGCAAAGCCTGCTAAGACACATTAGGCATGAGCAAAGGACTTCCAAACACCATCTGTCATCGTCAGCTCAGGCAGGACTGAGGCACTGGAAGGGCCTCTCCACACTGCCCTTGCGGCCCCATGGCCTCCCACCCAGACCTGCACTTGCTTACATGATGGCAGCCACCAGCTAGGGGAAGGCTGCTGGAGGCAGAACCTGAAAGGACCCTCAAGATGTGCCTGGGTAGTAGGAGGGGTGGAGGCACTTTGGAGGTGACGCTAGGAAAGCCACAAGATTGACTGCCTTAATCAGAGATGACACCCAACAGTAACCCCAAGGCAGGGCACTGGGCTTTGGGGACCCATTTGCCTCCCTAAAAAATTACTCCATGCTCTTAATTGTGAGTCATTTCAAATATACAGAAAATTCTAAAGCAGTCACCCATGCCCATCACCTGGATTAAACTGATTTAATACTTTATCATATTTATTTCGGTTTCTATTCATTTCTTCTTTCAGAGAAGGAAAGAGTAGCAACTCAGCTGGAAACTCATTTATCCCACCTTGTCCCTCTTCATCTGAGGTAACCACCACACGCACAATGAAATCAGTTCCAGCTCACTCTGCGACTTTGAGTATGTACGTTTCACTCCACGCATCCATTTGAAGTTTGCTGCGATCGCTCAGTGAAATGCGTCTGCAGCTTGGCCACGTTGACATGTACAGTGATACACACAGCTCCGGTTTTCTCGGTTTGAGCTACTGCTTATCTTTCTGTAATGCAATTATGACCATACAAGTATATGATTAGACCACAAAGCTTTGATCCTGAGGAGTCTTTTTCAATTTGGTTTTGGTTTTTGCTTCCAAACTGTGCAGTTAATATCCTTATAGCTTTTTTACTTTGAGATAGGGTCTCACTAAATTGCCAACATTGACCTTGAACTTGTAATTTTCCTACCTCAGCATTCCAAATAGCTAGGATTACAGCATGTGTCATCATGCCTGGCTCTTGTACACATATCTTTATGTACTGATAAAAAAGTGTCTTTAAAAGTAAAAAAGCTTTCTTTTTTTTTAAATATTTATTTTTTAGTTGTAGGTGGACAGAATATCTTTGTTTTATTTTTTTATGTGGTGCTGAGGATCGAACCCAGTGCCCCATGCATGCTAGGTGAGCACGCTACCACTGCGCCACAATCCCAGCCCTAAAAAACCTTTCTTGATAGATCCCAGAGGTAGAATTGCTGGGTTATAGTGTCATGAATGTTGTCAACTTTAGTTGGTGTCATGCAATTTTCTCTAATGTTTTGTATTCACCAGCAAGTACAATTAGACGTAATCCATTTTTGCTAAACTGACAGATGTGAAATGATATCGTTGCAATTGGCATGATACTTGTGGAGTGTATAGCCTTATCAGTAAGGCTGCCAGATAAAATGCAGGAAGTCCAGGACATAGTATACTAAGAACGCAGGATCTACAGGACATACTTATACAAACAAGATACCTGTTATTTATATGTCCTACATTTTTATTTGATGAGTTCTGTGAATTGCCAATTCAAATGCTTTGCCTGTTTCTCTACTGACTTGTTCTTTTCTTATTAACTGGGAGATGGCCTTTGTAATTCTGGATACAATTGGTCTGTTTTGAGTTCCAAACATTTCCACCCCATCTGTGGCACAGCCTTTTACATGACATATGATGTCTTTGTCATTTGGAGGTTCTTTTTTTTTTTATCTGTTTGTATTTATTTCAATGTGATTAGTCATGGAGACAAACATTTATCCTATGTTTTCTTCTAAGAAGGTTTTTGATTTATAACTGCATGGAATGGAAGTAGATTCCAACTCAGATTTATGTTTTTTCATATGGACGGCCACTTTTTCCCAGCAGGATGTGTTAAACTGTCCATGTTTTCCTCGCTGATCTGTAACACTTCTCCCTACATTCTACACTCCCATCCTTCTGTGTCTCTATCTGCAAATTCATTTTGCAGCTCTGTACGCTCCTGCCCCACAAAACACAGTATTAAATATCACTGCTTTAGTAAATATGGCTATCTTTTAGGATTATTTCTCCATTTTTCTCTAAAATTGTCTTTGCTTAGGCTCACTGTTCTCTAGTGTGGATTGTCCCCCAATCTGATAGCAGAGATTTATTTTAAAATAAAAATGATCATCTGTACATTCTAAAAGCCCTTTTTTCTATGTCCCAAGTGTTTGATGTCCATGCTGTGGCCTTCAGCAGAGTGGTCAGGCACAGGCGCCCTGCAACCTGACTCCAGGGTCCATTCCTGGCTCTGTGCCTTTCTAGTTTTCTGACCTTGAACAAGTTACTTAACTTGTTTATGCCCCAGTTTCCATCTTCAAATGGGGATGAGAAATAGAATCTATCTCATAGGGTCACTTGGAGGGTTAAATGGGTTGACATGTGTAAAGCTCCTTATCTATTATTAGGTAATTTGTAGGCACAGAATTAACGTGATTAAGAGCTTATGGTCTGATGTCAAGCTTCTTGGAATAGAATCACCCTCATTCATTCATTCAAACAACAATCAAACTTTATTGTGAAATATGACACACAAGAGGACCAAAAGCAAAGGTACAGTGTGTCCCATATCCAGTAATTATAAAGCAAACAGCCGTATAATCACTATCCAGGAAAGAAGTTGACCATCCTCGGCCACCATATGCCCCCACCTGGCCTCACCCCAAGGTACGCACTGTGTAGACTCTCACGGTAATCAAAATGTTTACATAACTTTCTTTACATAACTTTCTTTACATAACTTTCTTTATCTCTACCAGTACCTTTCTCTCAACATCTGCTTTGTCTGTTATTCATATAATTTTACCATGATTGTTATTGTTTAGTATTTATATGGAATAATTTTTTTCATTCTTCCAGTGTGACTTTATATTTTAGATTCATCTCTTGTAAATAGCTTTTTGATCTTTTAAATCTAATTTGACCATCTTTGTTTTAAAACTAACCCATCTGTCCACTACTAAATTCACCCATATATTTGGTAGATTTAATACCATCTTATTTTGTACTTTCTATTTAGTCCATCCATTATAGTTTCTTTTTAACATTATATGTTTTTTCTTCTTTTTGTCTTTGGAGGGATTGAGTAGCATCTAATATCTTCCCCACAATTAATATCAGACATCATACACTCTTTGTATTCTTTTTAAATGTATTTTTTAGTTACAGATAGACACAATACCTTTATTTTAGTTATTTATTTTTATATGGTGCTGAGGATCAAACCTAGTGCCTCATACATGCTGGGCAAGCGCTCTACCACTGAGCCCCAGCCCCAGCCCTTTCTTTGTGTTCTTGAAGCTGTTATCTTAGAAGTCGTAATATGAATCCAAAATTTACCAGAGCCCAGGGAGACTCAATATCAAGCCCTCTTTCTAGACCATGCAAGGACTTTTGACTACTTTAATTCCATTTATTGAATTTCCTAATTACATGCTTTTGTTGTTGTGGGTCTTTTAATTCTATAATCTTAGTATTTAGGGCATTGCTATAATTATTTTACATAATCAATGTTCATTTTGATTTATGTCTTCGTTATCATTTTTCCATCATTCATTCTTACATTTCTAATCTCCTGTGGTAATTAGCTATAGTAATTTCCCTTCTGCCTGAGAGTTCTTTAGAATATCCTTGACCTTAGGGGGTTTTATCTGAAAAAAATCTTTATTCTGACTTTATTCTTTTTAAAAGATATTTTATTATGAAAAAACTGCAGGCAAAAACAAAAGAAAATTGGCCAATACCATATAAAGTATGCTGAATCCCTATCTACAGGTTTCAGCAATTACAAAAACTCAAGGGCAAGCCTGTGTCCTGGAGCCTCTTGCCCATGTTCCCTCACCCCGAACTACTTATCAAACCCCAGACATCACCTTGTTTCACCTTAAATATTTTAATTTGCTTCTCTTAAAGGAGGAGGACTGCCTTTTAAAACCCAACCATGTAATCCACCAAAACACATCAGCAATGGCTCCTTTATATCATCATCTGTGTCAGTGTCTACATTTCCCCAACTGCCCTGTTTTTTCTTACAATTTGTTTGAACTGAGATGCAAACAAGTTCTTTATATGGTATTGGCCAATGTGTTGCTTTAGTTTCTGAGGATCTTCCCTTCCATTTTTCTTTTTCTTGCATGTTGGTGCTGGTGTTGTTGAAGGAACAGTCTGTTTTGGTGACCACACACCATCCTGTCATGTAACAGTCCTCTGCTGTATCTTCTAAAAATTCATTGCTGGATTTAGAGATTTGGTCAAATTCAGGTTTGATTCTTTGGCAAGACTACTTCATAAGTGAGATTCTGTTTTCCATTAAGAAACACAGAATGGCCAGGTACACGTCTGTAATCCCATGGCTTGGGAGGCTGAGGCAGGAGGATCATGAGTTCAAGGCTAGCCTCAGCAATTTAGCAAGGCCTTCAGCAAGTTAGCAAGACTCTATCTCAAAATAAAAAATAAAAAGGGCTGGGGATAAGCTCAGTGGTAAAGTGTTCCTGGGTTCAATTCCCAGTTTAAAAGAAAAAGTCTGTTGCTCTCCAGGGGATATAAACAAGGGCGGATGGCTGTTGCCCAAACCTGTTCATTCACCAGAGGTTGGAGGCGGGCGATACTCTAGGTCCAGCAGTCCATCCTCATTAGTTAGCTGGAATGTGTCTATGAAAAGACTTTTCCTCATCAATCATTTGTTAATCATTTTATATAGGAAAGCAGAAGAAGTAATTCTTTTTCTGTGTTTGGCATTTTCAAATATAGTTAGTTCCTCAGTATTTCCAAAGGCAGCTCTTGAGATTTTCTTGGTAGCATTATGGACTTAAGGGATGAAACATATCTGGGTGTGTTTCAATCCGCTGCAGTACCACCCTTATTGATGCTCCATTTGTCCGTCTATGGTCAGAGAGAGCTTATTCATAGGGCCCTGGGACCTCTTGATTGACCTATAAGTACTTGATGGTTCCTTTGCTTTCTGGTGAGAAAAGCTGTTCCAGGCTTACCTTGCATATTTCTCCAAAGATCCGTGATAACTTTCAGTGGTAAATGGTACTTAAAGACCATAATCTAGATACCAGTGGTGCTTATTATTACTGGGAGAGTCATTGTTTCTGGACATTCCAGTGACCAGAACAAGGAAATGTGTTCTTATTTCTGTGAAAAATACATCACAAGAAGAAAAACATTAGGAATTGATGCTGATACTTCTTACTCAAACTTAAGAGCACAGGGTTTTTATTTAATTCCATCAGTCACTCTTCCACGCCCAAACTGTTGTACTCAATGACATTGACATATTCATTCATTTTGTTTTTATTGTACATGGAGCCAAGATTAGGGTGAGGGAGGTGAAGCACCTAGTGTGCAAATTTTAAGGAGGTCACCACTCTTGGAAGAAGGCAGGTGCATGAATATGTCCTCAAATTCTGAGCCCTAAGGATCTCACTTGCCTTACTTTAGCTCTGGCCCTGATCCAACCCTATACATACAACACTCCAAGAATAATAACCCTAAACTGGTGACTAGAAAGAGCCCAAAGTGGTGGCATTGTGTTTGATGCTGTTATTTTGGAAGTTCTTGTTTCCTTGTGTGTATTCTTCTAAGGATGTATAGAAAAATTGCCATGTTTTAAATATTTGGAATAATTCATCTCTATATTGATATGGCATCCATTTGATACACACTTGGGCTCATTCATTTTATTCTACAGTTAGTATTGTTATTCCTTCTTAAATTTAATTGTTTTATAAAATTATGTAAGTGATTTACATTATTCAAAAGTCAAGTTTATAAAACAAGTTTACTCAAAGATGTCTAGTTTCTATCTATATCACTGTACCCTCTGAACATGCTGCTGTATGTGCTTTATCCTTTTATAATGTAAATAGATATGTGTGCACCCTCACAATTTCAGACAAAGGGTAACAGACTACACATGCTTCTTGCACTTAATAAGCCTTAGAAGTCACTCCAGACTGTCATGTAGTGTCCCCCTCCTCCTCCTCAGGGTAGCACAGCCCTTCATTGTGGAGATGTCCTATGGTTCCCCCGACCATCCCCCTATTGATGGAATTGGGGTTGTTTCCAGTCTTTTCCATCACACACAACACTGTAGTGAACAATTTAGTGTTTCTGCCTTTTTGTCTTTTTTTTTATTTTGCTTGAAGAATATTGCTTCAGTGTTCCTGAAGAATATTTTCACAGAGGATATAATTCTAGGTTGACATTTATTTTCTTTCATCACATTGAATAAGTGATTAGATGTTTTCTGGGTATGGGGTGTGGCTCAGTGGTAAAGTGCCTGCCTAGCCTGCACGAGGTCCTGGTTTTGATTCTCAGCATCAAAAAAAAAAAGAAAAAAGAAAAAAAAGGCTCCATTTTCTGATACTGTTACTGCTGAGGCATCAACCCCAGTCTGACTGCTGCTCCTTTGAAGATAGTCTGTCTTCTTTTTGGCTGATTTTAATAAGTTTTTCTCCTTTACAATGGTTCCCTACAGTTTTTCCATGAAATGTCTACGTAAAATTTTCTTTGTATTTATTTTATTTGGAGCTATTTGGGCTTTTGAGATTTGTAGATTGGCATTTTCCTTCAATTCTGGAAAATTCTCAGCCCTTATCTCTTTAAATATTACATCCTACTCTCTCCCCCTTTCCTCTCCTTTTGAAATGAAACACAGATTAGATCTCCTAACTCTGCTTTGAAATCTCCCATCATTGCTTATATACTTCATTTTTCTGTTGTTGGTGGTGTTTTGTTGTTGTTGTTATTGTTGTTGTTTTTGTGGTGCTGGGGATTGTACCCAGGGCCATGTGCACGTGAGGCAAGCACTCTGCCAACTGAGCTCTATTCCCATGCCCTATACTTTAGTTTTCATATTTCCTTGCTAAATTCTGGATGTTTTCCTCTGATCTAGCTTTGAGTTTACATATGCATATTTATGTTTCTGTTTTTAATTTCTTTCTTTTTTTCTTTGTTTCAGAACCACAGCATCCCATTTTTTCTCCCTCATTTTTGCTTTATTTTATCCAACATTCTTAAATATTTGCAAATGGACTGTTTTTATCTAGATTGTGTGTGTGTGCGTGCATGCACTATTATCGGTTTATCTTAGTTAATCGTTCTGAAACATGAAATGCATCCAGAATGTTAAGTGCCAGAGAAGAATAATGGGGCGAGGGAAGAGAGATGCTAAGTTGGAAGTGTCTTCTGTAAACTAATCTTAGAAGTGACTTATCATCACTTTTGCCATATCGTGTTGATCACATACATCAACACGGGTGCACTGTAGAGAGGATTACACAGAGACGAAGCTCAGGACCTGAGGATTACTTGAGGACACCCCTCTATTTCTTATGATTCCATCTCTCCTACATGTAAGATACGCTCACCCCATCCCAGGACCTCCAAAGTCTTGCCCTATTACAATATAGCTTGAAATTTCCAGAATTTCATCATCCAAATCAGACCTTGCAACAGAGGAGGCTCCTAGGGTATACAAGTGTAGCTGCTTGAATGCATTTCTTATCAATCTGTAGACTTATAAGCTAAGGAGACAAGTTCTTTTTCCTCCTGCACACACAACACACTATAGTGGAATAACAACTGTACACACTCCTGCTCAGACAATCTTCATTTCCTTTTATACCTTCTCTGTCTCTTTCAGATGTAGCTCTGATGTTTCTGCTGATAAAATTTCTTAAAGACGCCGGGCACAGTGCCACACGCCTGTAATCCCAGTGGCTTGGGAGGCTGAGGCAGGAGGATCTTGAGTTCAAAGCTAGCCTCAGCAACTTAGTGAAGCCCTAAGCAACTCAGCAAGACCCTGTCTCAAAATAAAATATTTAAAAAGGGCTGGGGATATGGCTGTGGATAAGCACCTCTGAGTTCAATTCCTAGTACAAAAATATATATGTAATTTTTTTTCTCAAAGGCCTCCTGGAGCTCTGTGAATCCTATTAGGGTTTTCCTTATCATAAAAAAGCCACATATACAAGTCTCATTGAGATAAACCCTTTTCTGTTTTAGGCTTCTGATGAGAAAGAACAACCCTGAGGTTCTTAGAAGCCCTATCATTTGGTCAAGTGAGTCTCAGACACAACCTTGATACTTCATTTAAAAAATTTTTTTTCAGCACTGGAGATTGACCCAGGGGTTCTCCACCACTGAGCTACACCCCCAGCCCTTTATTTATTTATTTTCTATTTTGAAAAAGGGTCTCACTAAGTTGCCCAGGCTGGCCTTGAACTTGCAATCCTCCTCCCTTAGCCTCCCTACTACCTGGGATAATAGGCATGTGCCACCATATCCAGCCAACCTTAAAACGTAGCAGGGTGAATAGAATTCCCAGGCCTCCTCTTCTTAGATTTTTCTGAAGTCTTAACAAAAGATCTGGCAGTCACACTCTAGACCTCATTTTTTAGACCTTTTTTTCTATCAGTACCTTGGATTTGATCTTTGTTGGATATTTTCCTTATTATCAACATTTTTGAATTTTGGAGAGGTTTACAACTTTCAAATTTATCAACTCTTCACTTCTTTTTGTTGAACAGCATGGCTAAGTTTCCTGCCATTACATAATTGAATCTTGTCTCCTCTAGCTTTCAGTGAGATCCCTGCCTTTCTTTTGAGCCCTTACTGAGAGCTTCCATGAAAGATACGATGCTTCTCCCAATAGCTTCTTTAGGACATTCAGATTTCTGCTAACACTGTCCTCCAAGTTCTTTCAGCATCTGCCCACCACTGCCTAGAAGCCATTTATTTTTTTTTAAATTTCATTTATTTTATTTTTTTGGTGCCGGGGATGGAACCAGAGGCGCATAACCACTGAGCCATATTTCCAGCCCATTTTTATATCTTAGTTAGAGACAGGGTCTCACTGAGTTGCTTAAGGCCTTGCTAAATTTCTGAGGCTGGCTTTCAACTCGTGATCCTCCTGCCTCAGCCTCTGGAGCCACTGGGATTACAAGTGTGCGCCACTGCACTCGACCCATTCAAACATTTTTGAATATTTTTTATGATAGTATCCTGCTCCTGGTACCAAAATCTGGGTTTTATATTCTACTGCTGCATAAAAACTTAGTAGTTTATGCTATCAAACATTTATTCTCTCTCGGTTTTTGTGTGCTGGAATTTGGGAACTGCTTAGTTGGGAGGTCTTGGCTCAGAGTCTCATACAAAGTTCAATCAAGATGTTGGCAAGGGCTGCTGTCCACTAGCGGCTTGGCTAGACCTGCAGGCTCTTCTCCCAGCTTCCTTTGTGTGGCCATTAGCCATGGGCTTCGGTTTCTACCACATGGTTCTCTCCATGAGGCTGCTCATGACATGGCAGCTGGCTGTATTCTGCTGGTCACACAGATCAGCTTGTACCCCATGAGAGCAGACTGTACGTAAGAGTTTGAATAGTAGGAGGCAAGCATCCTTGGAAGCTGATGTTGGTGTTGAATGGTACCAAAAAAAGATGTTCATCTGCAACCTGTGCATGTGAACTTATTTGGAAAAGGGGTCTTTACACATGTAATTAAGTTAAATATCTCAAGTTTAGATCATGCTAGATTATCTCTGTTGGCCTTACATCCAAGGACAAATGTCCTATGAGACGATATGGATAGAAGACCATATAGAGATTGGAGGCAGAGCTACCAATGAGGTGTCTACAGTCCAAGGAATGCCAAGGATTTTTGGAAGCTTCCAGAAACTAGGCAAGCGGCATAGGATGGCTTTTCCTCAGAACCTCCAGAAGGAACCAAACCTGCCAGTGCTTTGACTGACAGCAGCCACACTACACTCATGCAGCTGGCTACCACAAGACGGCCACCATGTTGGGATTCTCACTCAATTCAAAGGCGAGACAGAGGTCTCTACCTATTTTTGCCTTGTGTGGAATCTCATGACAGTTATTCCGTAGATATTTACTGAACACCTACAATTTGCCAGGCACTGTTCTCAGTGCTGAGGACACCTCAGTGAACAAAAGAGACAAAATCTCTGCTTTTGTAGGGCTTTCATCCTACTGAATATCAGCTCAATATCTTGGAACTGTGGCTCCTTCAAATTCCCCATCTTATAAGGATCCTGTGTAGCCACTGGAGGGAAACTAAGATTCTGGGGAGGGAGGAAGCATTTAGTAAATTAAGAAATACAGAATGCTGTGTCACTGACTAACTCAACAGGAACACAGGAAGTGAATTATCCTTTAGCAACTCTGCCCACAGATCTCATTCGCTAAGTGAGAATGCAAAGGACAGCTGTCCCGACATGCACTGGGACCACCTCTGGCTGCTCCTCCTTTTCCATTTGATTAGGTCTTTCTCTTCCCTGGTCTGGGAGATCCTTTTATATGGACTGTGATCAAGTTGTCCCACCCTAGCCCACCATAGGGTTGAGGGAAGACTATAGCAATTTCTTAGATGACTGAGAACATGAGTGGCATTGGATTAAGCATTATGACTTGCAAATTATTATTATATACACAGAGGTTTCTTTTCCAGTCTCCATATCAAATCCAACCAAAGAACAGGGCACATTGTTTAAAAATACATGCTATATATACCTATGGAATCCACAAATGAACCCTAGCATGTTAAAACTACCAATCAGAATCATTTTGTGCACAAAACTTTTTACACAACAATTACTTAGCTGCCTGAGATAAATGGTGTTGGATTTTCTCACAGAACCCATGTCCTCACCTGTACATGGCATTGGACTTGCGTCCTTCTGGGTCATGCTATGCAGTCTTTTCTCTCAGACCCTAAATCTCAAGGCCCAGTGAGTATTATTATCACTTTGGTTGGATGAGTGCTTACAAGAGATGAAAATCCCTCATAGAAGTTGATATTTAGCATTTGTTGAGGTAGAGTCTAAGAATCTATATCTGACCAGCTTCCTCAGTGATTCTGATACAGAGAAAATGCTCCTGGGTTTCCCCAACCTGGGCTTGGTTATAAGTGACCTTTTGCTTTTAGCTGATATCACCCTCTACTAGGCACTGTTGGTAACCTTGATAAAGAAACTCTTTCCCCTTGTAGGGCAAGATGGCAAACCACCTGTTCCCCAGGGTCATCTCCTAATCCACTGGGTTTAGTCCTGACACCCTCCATTGCAGGTGGATCCTGACTTCCCTGGGAGGTGTGAGAGTGTCTTCCAGAAAGGTGTCCTCTGGTTACCCACAGGGCTGGGCAGCCGAGTACCACTGTCACTTTGAGATGAGTTGGAAGGCCACTCCTGGTGTCAGATGAATCACCAGCAACAACTTAATAACATAAATCTCAAAGTCAAGTATCAGGAATGTAAATAACTCCATTTTTATGTGAAATATTTACCACCCAGGGTCCGCCTGTATGAGTTTCCAGAAGCCCAGGGCTGCTTCCTTAGGACTGTATTTCCAAATGCTGAGAGAAGGGCAGAGGGGACACAGGGGCAGGAAGGTGGGCTGGGCACTGAACAAATATGGGACAATTGGAGTGTCAAGATAAATAACAATCATAACAATTATAAGGTGTTAAATAAAACAAGAATCCATGATTCTATACTGATATAAACAAATTAGCATATAAATAAATAAATGGGATGGGAAGAAGAAAATTCTTCACTATGTTAGGATGCCAAGTAGTAAATGCTGAGAAAGTAACATGGAGTTTTTACAAAATCACCAACTGGCAAATATCATAATAATAAACAGTTCAAGCAAGAATTGCTGATGGATGCTAAAGCCACAGGGTGGAAGCTTGATCACACATGAGATGTTCCAGCCAACGTGCACAACCAGAATCTAATCATGAAGACACATCAGACAAGCTCAAAACTAGAGACACTCCACCACATAACTGGTCTGTAACCTCAAAGATATTAAGACATGAAAGACAAAGGCAGGCTGAGGGCCCCTCTAGATCAGGGCACTGACAACCCAGTGCCAGAAAAGAAAGTTTATTATTTTTGCTACAGTGAAACATGATTGGAACAATTGAGAAACTGTGAATGTCTCTAGGTTACTTCATAGTATTAACTTCATGTTTATTTCCTAAATTTGATCATCACACTGCAAATACAAAAAGAAAAAAAGTCCTTGTTTTTAGGAATATACACTATTGTCAAAAGGGGTGTGAAAGGGGCACAGGAGCTTCACATGTGCAACTATCTCCCAAATGGTCCAGAAAATGATGATGATGATGATAATAATGTATGTGTGCACATTGTGTACGTATGAATAGATTTTTTTTTGTGGGGGTTACTGGGGATTGAACTCAGGGGCACTCGACCACTGAGCCACATCTCCAGCCCTATTTTGTATTTTTAGAGACAGGGTCTCACTGAGTTGTTTAGTGCCTTGCTATTGCTGAGGCTGGCCTTGAACTTGTGATCCTTCTGCCTCAACCTCCCGAGCCACTGGGGTAGGGATAGACTCATAGAAATGATAAAGCAGACAAGATCAAATATGAACATGTGAGGAATCTGGTAAGGTCACACAAAAGTTCCTTGCGTATTTTTGCCCCCTTTTCCTCCCCAAATCTAAAATCATTTAAAAATTAAAATTAAAAGCTACCCCCACAAATCAATAAAACTCCAACCCTCCCCTAGGCCTGTTTGGGGTATGGGGACGGTGTGGTTGTCAGGAAGGGGGGGAGTGGGACGGGGAGAGATTGAGACTCTGCAAACCCTCAGGGAACTGGGCCTGTCTACAGACAAAGCTGTTTCAGGCCGCAGGGAGAGTGCTGACAGACAGAAACCTTATTTCTGGCCCTTTTCCAGTGAGGGAGGAAACAGCCAGGGGCCACAGTGAAAGCTTAGTGAGGCCAGGGATGGTCCCTGGGGGCTGGCGCCAGGGGAGTGAGCAGGAGGTGAGGTCTGGCCCCAGGGTCAGCAGGGCTTACTGGGCTGAGCCCTGAGGGACAGGGACTCACTATTCAAGGCCGTCTCCTATCACCACAGGGAAAGCAGAGACTGCAAAGAAGGGAGGGGAGAACCAGCACTTTAGATTTCAGTGAGTTCACTAACCTGCCATCTGCCAAGCACTGTTCTGGGTGATGGATGTGTTTCCTCATCCTCACAGAAATGCTTGGGCTAACCTCTGCAATTATTCCCGTTTTGGAAGCCAGGAAATAGGCCTAAAGAGGTGAGGACAGAGATTCTGTTTGTGGCAGTATAGAGGAGCAATCCACCCGCTGACCCTCACACTAAAAATCTGGCTAAATAAGAGTTTTTAAGAGAATAATAATAATTGGAGGATCCAAGATGGCGGCCTAGAGGGAGGCTGCATTCCTTGTCACTCAGTGACCTGGGATCCAAGCAGTGGGAATACTGTTTCTTTAGAGGATCCCCAACAGCTGCTCCTGCACAGGAATCCTGATCCCTTGCTTGCGCGGGTCCCCCGGCCTCAGCGTTGGCACAGGACACTGGTAGCTGGCCCACACAGAAACCCCAGCATCAGCGCCCATACACCACACAGGACCCTCATCTACTGGTGTGGGGCTCCCCCGGTGGCCTCCATCTTGGGACACTGCAACAGCTGCAACAGTCTCCTTCACACAGTAGCCTGCACCTGGGGACACCACCCGCCACAACACTGCAGGTCACAGCGCTGCATCTCCAAACACATCACCCAATGCCACTGCCTGGCCCACCCCGACACCCCATCTCTGAAAGCAACCACCTCCATCTTGGGGCACCTTTGTCGCCATCTTGGATTATCCTCTCTACCACCATCACCATCTTTAGATGGGGCAACTCCCAGCTTGGGACACTGGCTGGGGCCTAGAAGCCATATCAAGGTACCTATAGTCCCCCAACTCCCCCGTCTCCCCCGAAGCCACTAACCCGGCACAGTGCTTGCAGCTCAGTGGCCAGTCCGTAGCTTGCAAAGCCTGGTCCTGATCTGCCCCACACAAAACAGCTCTCCATGACAGGTGTGCAGGCCCCAGAGTGCAGCCCACAAAACTTCCAGAGAGATAGGTTCCTGAGTGGGAAGTAGAAAGGGAGGAAGTGAGTGACATACAGTTTAGAGACGGAATTAGAGACCAACAATTGAGGGGTCTACAGGCGATATAAGGAGATAAGACAAGGTGCCCACATCACACAAGTGGGCCCCAAAGGAGATCCTTGGGGTACAGTCTTCCAACGGGGACTGGCAAGTGCTATATCCCACCTCCAGGAGTTTCACCTCCAAGACCAACCCTCTCACCCCAATAACCTTCACCCTCCTGAGGGTGGAGATACCAGGAAGCAACAGACAACCTCACCCACTGGATGAGAAGGGACGCAGGAAAGATACTGAACTCCAACAGAAACAATCCTTTAATTTACCTCGATATTTTTTTCTATTATATATATTTTTCTTCTTCTCTCCCTCTTTTCCCACCTACACATCCCTGACATTGGTGAAACCAAGTATTTTTCATGCATGAGGCTACTGAGGACTGGGATGTCTGAATAGTATATTACAATTGTGTTCTATATTCTTTTATCTTCTATTTTTACATTTTTTATTTTTCTTAATTTATGTTTGTTTGTTGTATTCTATTTTCTTCCCACTTACTTATCTCCCCCAAATCTCTTTCTCTCTTTTCCTGCTTTCTTTTGATTCCTCTTTTCATGTTTTCTAAGATCTAATAACTTTATATTCTTACTTCCTAGCTCCTTAACATCTCATCCTACACCCCACCCCTGGTTCTCTCTTTGTCCACCATCAGAAACTGTAGACCTTTTTGTAGAACTACTGTTTATATTGTAGATAATAATTGAACTCACCATTTCTGTAAATTGTGACAAAACCATAAATGTCTTATTAGGAACTATTTGTTTTAAGGCTGTATATTGTTTGTATTTGGATCTGTTAATATTAAAGGAGAGGTAAATTAATAATATTAAAGGAGAGGTACTGGAACCATTCAGGGAAACTATAAGCCCATAGGATAAAAACTGTAACAACTCGGATCCACAGTGCTAGAAGCGAAGACACACGAACAACATGGAAAAACAAGGGAAGAAAGTGCCCCCAAAAAAACCAAGATACAATATTACTAGAATCCATGGTCAGCACAGCAAAAGAAATGTCAGAGAAGGAATTCAAGATGTACATAATTAAAATGTTCCGTGAATTACAGAATGATACAGGAGAGCAAACACAAGCAGCAAAAATCATTTTGATAAAGAGCCACATAGGCAAATATAGGAAGCAAAAGATTACTTCAATAAGGAGAGAGAGATTCTGAAAAAAACAGAAACCCTTGAAATGAAAGGAAGAATAAATCAAATTAAAAACTCAATAAGGCATCACCAACAGATTAGATCACTTGGAAGACAGAATCTCAGACAATGAAGACAAAATATATAATCTTGAAAATAGAGTTGACCACACACTGAAGATGGTAAGAAACCATGAGCAGAACATCCGAGAATTATGGAATAACATGAAAAAAACAAATTTAAGAATTACTGGGATAGAGGAAAGCACAGAGGTACAAACCAAATGAATGAACAATCTATTCAATGAAAAGTGTCAGAAAATTTTCCAAACATGAAGAATGAGTTGGAAAATCAAATACAAGAAGCTTATTGGACACCAAATATACAAAATCACAACAGATTTACAACAAAACATATTATAATGAAAATACATAGCATAGAGAATAAGGACAGAATTTAAAAAGCCACAGGAGAAAGGAATCAGATTACATATAGGGGGAAACCAATTAGGATCTCTGCAGATTTCTCAACCCAGATCCTCAAAAGTAGAAGAGCCTGGAACAACATATACCATGCTCTAAAAGACAATGGATGCTAACCAAGAATCGTATGTCCAGCAAAATTAAGCTTCAGATTTGATGACAAAATAAAAACCTTCCAAGATAAAAGTTAAAAGAATTTACAGCAAGAAAGCCTGCACTACAGAACATTCTCGGCAAGATAATCCACAAGGAAGAAATGAAAAACAACAATGAAAATCTGCAAAGGGAGGAACTACACTGAAGGAAAGGCCAATCAAAGGAGAAACCAAGTCAAGGTAAAAACCAAAAATAAACCAAAATGATCAGGAATACAAACCATGTCTCATAACCTGAATGTCAATGGCCTAAACTCATCAATTAAAAGACAGAGACTAGCAGACTGGAGTTTTTAAAAAAGACCCAAAATATGCTGCCTTCAAGAGACTTATCTCACAGGAAAAGATGTCCACATACTGAAAGTGAAAGGGTGGGGAAAAATGCATCACTCACAGGGACCATGTAAACAAGCAGGGGTTTACATCTTCATATCAGATAGAGTGGACTTCAAACCAAAGTTAGTGAAAAGGGATAAAGAAGGTCATTTCATACTGCTTAATGGAATCATACATCAACAAGACATAGTAATCGTAAATATCTATGCCCCAAACAATGGGGCATCTATGTATATCAAACAAACTCTTCTCAACTTTAAGAATCAAACAGACCACAACACAATAATACTCAGTGACTTTAACCCACCTCTCTCACTACTGGATAGATCTTCCAAACAAAAACTGAACAAAGAAACTATAGAACTCAATTTAGACTTAACAGACATATATAGAATATTCCATCCATCAATAAGCGAATACACTTTTTTCTCAGTAGCACATGGATCCTTCTCCAAAATGGCCGTATGTTATGCCAAAAAGCAAGTCTTAGCAAATACAAAAAAATAGATATACTATCTTGCATTCTATCTGACCATAATGCAATGAAATTAGAAATCAATGACAAATTGAAAAATAGAAGCTACTCCAAACTTGGAGACTAAATAATACACTATTGAATGATGCATGGATAACAGAAGACATCAGGGAGGAGATAAAAAAAATATTCTTAGAGGTAAATGAGCACTCCAATACAAAATATCAAAATCTCTGGGACACTATGAATGCAGTGCTAAGAGGAAAGTTCATTGCATTAAGCTCATTCATTAAAAGAATAAAAAAGTCAACAAATACATGACCTGAAATTACAACTCAAAGCCCTAAAAAGAGGAATGAAACAAGACCAAAAGAAGCAGAAGACAGGAAATAATTAAAATTAGGGCTGAAATCAAAAAATTGAAACAAAAGAAACAATTCAAAAAATTGATAAAACAAAAAGCTAGTTCTTTAAAAAAATAATTAAAATTGACAAACCCTTAGCCACCCTAACGAAAAGGAGAGATTAAACTCAAATTACTAAAATTTGTGATGAAAAAGGAAATATCACAACAGACACTACTGAAATACAGAAGATAATTAGAAACTATTTTGACAATTTATACTCCGGTAAAATAGAAAATCTTGAAGACACTAACAAATTTCTAGAGGCATATGACCTACCCAAACTGAACCAGGAGGATATGCATAATTTGAACAGATCAATTTCAAGCAAGGAAATAGAGGATGCCATCAAAAGCCTACCAACCAAGGAAAGCCCAGGACCAAATGGATTCTCAGCTGAGTTCTTCAAGACATACAAAGGATTAATACCAATATTCCTCAAATTATTCATTGAAATACAAAAGGAGAGAACCCTTACAAATTCATTCTATGAGGCTAGTATCACCCTGATACCAAAACCAGACAGAGACACATCAAAGAAAAAAATTTCAGGCCAATATCTCTGATGAACATAGAAACAAATATTCTCCATAAAATTTTGGCAACTCACATGCAAAAACATATTTAAAAAGTAGTGCACCATGATCAAGTGGGGTTCATTCCAAGGATGTAAGGTTGATTCAACATACAGAAATCAATAAATGTAATCCATCACATCAATAGACTACAAAGATAAGAATCATATGATTTTATCAATTGATGCAGAGAAAGCATTTGACAAAATACAGCACCCATTCATGTTCAAAACACTAGAAAAACTAGGGATAGTAGGAACATACCTCAACATTGTAAAAGCTATTCCATGCTAAACTGAAGGCCAACATCATCCTAAATGAAGAAAAATTGAAAGCATTCCCTCTAAAAATGGGAACAAGACAGGGATGCCCTCTTTCACCACTTCTATTCAACACAGTCCTTGAAACTCTAGCCAGAGCAGTTAGACACATGAAAAAAATTAAAGGTATATGAATAAGAAAAGAAGAACTCAAACTATTATTATTTGCTGACAACATGATACTATACTTAGAGGATCAAAAAATTTCACCAGAAAACTTCTAGAATTAATAAATGAATTCAGCAAAGTAGCAGGATATAAAATCAACACCTGTAAATCAAACATATTTCTGTACATCAGTGATAAATCCTCTGAAAGAGAAATTAGGAAAACTACCCCATTCAGAATAGCCTCAAAAAAATAAAATAAAATACTTGGGAATCAGTCTAACAAGAGCAGAAAGACCTCTACAATGAAAACTACAAAACACTAAAGAAAGAAATTGAAGAAGACCTTAGAAGATGGAAAGATCTCCCATGCTCCTGGATAGGCAGAATCAATATTGTCAAAATGGCCATAATACCTAAAGTGCTATACAGATTCAATGCAATTCCAATTAAAATCCCAATGTCATTACTTATAGATAGAAAAAACAATCATGAAATTTATTTGGAAAAATAAGAGACCCAGAATAGCCAAAGCAATCCTTAGCAAGAAGAGTGAAGCAGGAGGCATCACAATACCAGACCTTAAATTATACTACAAAGCTATAGTAACAAAACCAGCATGGTATTGGCATCAAAATAGACATGTAGACCCATGGTACAGAATAGAAGACACAGAGACAAACCCACTTAAATACAGTTATCTTCTCCTAGACAAAGCTGCCAAACATGTACATTGGAGAAAAGATATCCTCTTCAATAAATGGTGCTGGGAAAACTGGAAGTCCATATGCAGCAAAATGAAACTAAACCCCTATCTCTCACCATGAACAAAACTCAACTCAAAGTGGATCAAGGACCTGGGAATTAGACCAGAGACCCTACGCCTAATAGAACCAAAAGTAGGCCCAAATCTTCATCATGTTGAATTAGGACCTTACTTCCTTAACTCGACTCCTAAAGCGCAAGAAGTAAAATCAAGAGTCAATAAATGGGATGGATTCAAACTAAAAAGCTTCTTCTCAGCAAAAGACACAATCAATGAAGTGAACAGAGAGCGTACATTCTGGGAGCAAATTTTTGCCACACACACATCAGATAGAGCACTGATCTCCAGGATATATAAAGAACTCAAAAAACTTAACACCAAAACAAACAAACAACCCAGTCAATAAATGGGCTAAGGAGCTGAACAGACACTTCTCAGAAGAAGATATACAATCAATCAACAAACATATGAAAAAATGTTCAACATCTCTAGTAATTAAAAAAATGCAAATCAAAACTACTCTAAAATTTCATCTCACACCAGTCAGAATGGCAATTATCAAGAATACAAAAAATAAGTATTGGTGAGATTGTGGAGGAAAAGGCACACTCATACATTGCTGGTGGGACAGCAAATTGGTACAACAATCTGGAAAGCAGTATGGAGATTCCTTAGAAAACTTGGAATGGAACTACCATTTGACCCAACTATCCCACCCCTCGGTCTATACCCAGAAGACTTAAAAATGGCATAGTACAGTAATGCAGCCAGTTCAATGTTTATAGCAGCTCAATTCACAATAGCTAAACTGTGAAAGCAACCCAGATGCCCTTCAATAGATGAATGAAGAAACTGTGGTGTATATACACAATGGAGTATTACTCAGCATTAAAAGAGAATAAAATCATGGCATTTGCAGATAAATGGATGGTGTTGGAGAACATCA
Organism: Xerus rutilus; assembly: GCA_028644305.1. Classification (NCBI taxonomy): domain Eukaryota; kingdom Metazoa; phylum Chordata; class Mammalia; order Rodentia; family Sciuridae; genus Xerus; species Xerus rutilus. Next base: position 19,377,826 of record CM053399.1, read on the forward strand.
TGTAAGTGAAGTAAACCAATCCTACAAAAATCAAAGGCCAGATGTTTTCTCTGATTAGTAGATGTTGATCCATAATGGGAGTTGGGGTGGGGAGCATGGGAGAAATGTAGGGACACTGGATAGGGCAAAGGGGGGAGGGGAAGCAAGGAGGTACAGGGTAGGAAAGAGGGTGGACTTTTCACCACCCTAGGTACATGTATGAGGACACGAATTGTGTGACTCTACCTTGTGTACAACCAGAGAAATGAAAAACCGTGCTTCATATGTGTATATGAATTGAAATGCATTCTGCTGTTTTAAAAATAAAATAAAATAAAAACAATTGGTGATCTGGCAAGATAGTACAGAACACTCAGAAGCCAAAAACTAAGTAAAAGCAGAAACCCTGAGTGGTGGGCAGGGTGGTGTGGCCTTTCGCCTTGAGGGGTTTGCTGCATCCTGTGAACCTTACCTTCTCCCCAGGGACCGACAGAGATGTGGACACAGAGTCCACTCCACTCCCAGAGCCCACTAGAGGTGGGGTCTAAGAGGAGTCCCCATCTGGCATAAAGCTGGTGGCCTCCACTGCCAGGTTGGCATCACCCATAGAACGAGACCCACTTCCATGCTCCATCGCCACTAAAACCCACAAAAATATCAGCACTGGGTTGAGGGGAAAAGCATTTTCCCTGAGAATTCTTAATCCCAAATGGGCCATTGGTGATTTTGGAGCTGGAATTCACATTCCCTGGTTAAATTGAAACATCTGAAGCTGAAGTTTTAGATTAAAGTGTCCCTCCAGAGATTTAAGTAAGCAGGAGGTAGCAAATCCCTTCTTCTTTTCCAGGAAGCTCAAAAAGCAAAAGGGTAAACAGAAAAATGATCAGATTCCATTATATAAACCACAGATTCAAAAACACATGGAGACTGGCCAAAGCAGAAATTTCACAGAAAAGCCACCAAGGTGAAATTACTACACCCACAGCAATTACTTGGAGCCAGGGGTACGACGGGTAGGGAAGAATTGCTGGTTGAAGGTCAATTTCAAAAGACTCCAGCAAAAGTCCCTGCAGCCGAGGGCTTGCTCTGAGGCAGGCCTTCAGCCCGGGCGCCACTGTCATTCAGGTCCCACGACTGCATGTTGTGGGGTTCGCGGTGCGCTGTGGAAGACTCAGCAGCCACTGGGGTCTACCCATTAGATGCCACAGCATCAGCCCCACCCGAATTGTGGCAAGCACGAGCGTCTCCAGACATTGCAAAATATTCCCTAAGGGACAAAACTGCCCCAGGTTTAGGACTTTTGCTCTAAAATAATAAACCTGGATCCCTTGGATACAACACATGCTACAGATTTGAGGAGCCCAGGGGAGGGCTGGGGAAAGCTCAGGGCAGTAGGAGGTGAGGTGAGATGTAAATATGCAGAGAAAACAGCACAATAGTCCAGGGGAAGCCCATCTCAGGGAGAGCTAGCAAAGTCATACACCTAGACAGAACCTTCTCCAACAGCTGGACGTGAACATCCAGCTTGTCCATGGCATATAATTTGTAAAAATGAATTAGCACAGAAGAAAGACAAAGCCATGAAAGGAAAAGGGTGGGAAGTCAGTAAAGCCTACCAGACAGAGAACATTGGCCAGGGAGGAAAATGGCTACCATACAAGAGATGGAAAATCTGACCAGTGTTCCACGAATTAACAGATCTTCATAGGACAACTGCCTGTGTGAGAGGGGCCTACAAGGCAGTAGCATGACAGAGTAAAGGCAGAGCCAGGCAGGGAGGGGGACAACTGAGAGAGCTGGAAGGGCTGAGGGGAGAGGTGGAAGAACACCACAATGTGTTAGAACTCTGGGACAGGCCCAGCACAGCCCCGAAAATGACCACAGAAATGGGAAAGTGAATAAATGAGATGGTGAGCGAAGAAAGTGGCTTTTTAGATTAGTGGCAAAATGATAGATACAGGGAAAAAATAGGACAAAAGAGAGCCAACAGATACATGATTGGAATTTCTAAGAAGAAAATTTTTAAAAATTAAATACAGTAAATACTCAAAAATAGAATTAAAGGAAATTTTTCTTGAAATTAAAGATGTGACTCTAGCTAAAAGTTGCGGTGTGTGCCAGGGAAAGCTGACCTGGAACAGCCAATTCCAAGAAGACTCTCTTAATAAAATTACCAGACTTAAAGAATAAAGAAAAATTCTTTGAGCAGCCAAGCCAAAAAAAAAATCAAGTCACTCATAAAGGAATAAAATCAGGCCAGCTCCCATAATATTTCATGCCAAACAGTGGCCCAATACTAACAGGATTTTTTAGCCATTTGTATTTCTTCTTTGGATAAATGTCTATTTATGTTTTGCTCATTTAAAAAGTTGGGCCGTCTTTTTGTTGTTGAGCTGTAAGTTTCTTATATATTCAGGATCCAATCTCTTCTCAGATACATGATCTGCCAATATGCTCTTCCATCCTAAGGATTGTTTATTCACTTTTTTGATGAAGTTATTTAATGCATGAAAACTTTTAATTTTGATGAAATCAAACTTATCCAAATTTTTCCTTTAGTTGCTTATGCATCTGTTGTTATGCCTGAGAAACTATTGCCAAATCCAAGATCATGGAGACTTATCTTTATGTTTTCTTCTAAGAGTTTTATGGTTTTAGCTCTTATGTTTAGATTTTTGATCCATTTTGAGTTAAATTTTTTAATATGGCATGGGGGAAGGCCCCCTGTTGAATCTTTTGCCTGTAGATATCTAATTGTTCCAGCATCATTAATTAAAGATACTGTTCTTTACCCATTGAATGGTCCTGGTACCCTAGTCAAAAAAACAATTGACCATAGATGTATGGGTTTATTTCGGAACTCTCAATTATATTTCATGATCTCTGTGTTTATCATAATACCACATTGGTTTGATTTCTGTAAGTTTTTTTGTAAATTTTGAAATTGGGAAGTTTGTCTTCTAACTTTGTTCTTCAAAATGCTTTTCTTTATTTAGGGCCCCTGGAATTCCACATGAATTATAGAGTCAGCTTTTCTATTTCTGAAGAAAAAAAGGCCATTGGAATTATAATAGGATTGTATTGAGTCTATAGATCAGTTTGATAAATATTACTTTTTAAAAATATTATCTTCTATTCCATGAACATGAGATATCTCTTCATTTACTTAGGTCTTTTTAAATTTCTTTCAGCAATGTTTTACAGTTTTCAGTGTGTATGCCTTTCTGGTTAACTTTGTTCCTAAGAATTTTGTTCCTTTTAATGCTATCATAAATTGAATTATTTTCTTAATTTCCTTTTTAAATTGTTCATTGTTAGTGTGCAGAAATGCAACTCATTTTTGTTTGTTGATTTCATACTTTGAATTTGCTTATCAGCTCTAGTTCTTCAGGGTTTTCCTCATATAGAATCATGTCATCTGTGAATAGCAGTAGCTTTACTTTTTCCCTTCCAATTTGGATGTCTTTTAGGGCTTTTTCTTGCTTAGTGTTTCTGACTATAACTTCCAGTATAGTATATAATGTTGAAAAGCAGTGGCAAAAACCAGACATACTTGTTTTCTTCCTGATCTTAGGGGGAAAGCTTCTGTCATTCATCACTGCATTCAATATTAGTTCTGGGTTTTCCATAAATGTCCTGTATCATGTTAAGAAAATTTCCTTCCATTCCTAATCTGCTTAATTTTTTTTATCATGAAAAGGTGATGATTTTGTTAAATGCCTTTTCTGCATAAGTTGAGATGATCACGTAGTTCTTCATTTTGTTCTATTAATGTGCATCGATTGTTTCATTTTTGTTGAAATGGCCTTATATTTCTGGGGTAAATCCAACTGGTCATGGTGTAGAATCCTTTTGGATGCCATTGAATTTGGTTTGCTAGTATTTTATTGAGCATTATGGCATCTAGATTCATAAGGGATATAAATATGTAGTTTTCTTGTGGTGTATTTAGCTTTGGTATCAGGGTAACGATGTCCTCATAAAATGACTTAGGAAGTGTTCCCTCTTATTCTTCATTTTAGATGACATTGTGAAGTATTCATCTTAATTATTCTTTATATGTTTGGTAGAATTCACCAGTGAAGCAATTGGGCCCTTCACTTTTTGGGGCGAGGGGGGTTGATTACTAATTCAGTCTTTCTACTTGTTATAGCTATATAATTAACTTTATTTTTTTCATGAAATAATATTTTATTGTTTTTTTTAAATTTATTTATTCTACTTAGGTATACATGATAGCAGAATGCATTTTGATTCATTGTACACAGATGGAGCACAACTTTTCATTTCTCTGGTTGAACATGATGTAGAATCACATCATTATGCAGTCATACATGAAGCTAGGGCTATGATGCCCATCTCATTCCACCATCTTTACTGTTCCCATGCTCCTTCCCCCCTCCTTTGCCGTTGACAAAATTTCCTCCATTCCTCCTGTGTCCTCTCCCCCATTATGGATCAGCATCCACTCAGCAGAGAGAACATTCCGACTTTGGTTTTTCGGGATTGGCTTACTTTGCTTAGCATGATATTCTCCAACTCCATCCATTTACCTGCAAATGCCATAATTTTATTCTCTTTTATTGCTGAGTAATATTCCATTGTGTACATACACCATAGTTTCTTTATCCATTGATCTATTGAAGGGCATCTAGGTTGGTTCCACAGTTTAGCTATTGTGAATTGAGCTGCTATAAACATTGAAGTAGCTGCATCACTGTAGTATGCTGATTTTAAGTCCTTTGGGTATAGACCAAGGAGGGGGATAGCTGGGTCAAATGGTGGTTCCATTCCAGCTTTTCTAAGGAATCTCCATACTGCTTTCCAGATCGGTTGCACCAATTTGCTGTCCCACCAGCAATGTATGATTGTACCTTTCCTCCACATCCTTGCCAACACTCATTGTTGTTTGTAGTCTTGATAACTGCCATTCTGACTGGCATGAGATGAAATCTTAGGGTAGTTTTGATTTGCATTTCTCTAATTGCTAGAGATGTTGAACATTTTTCATGTTTGTTGATCAATTGTATATCTTTTTCTGAGAAGTGTCTGTTCAGCTCCTTAGTCCATTTATTGATTGGGTTATTTGTTTGTTCTGGTGTTAAGTTTTTGTTTTGTTTTTTGTACTGGGGATTGAACTCAGGGGCACTCGACCACTGAGCCACATCCCCAGCCCTATTTTGTGTTTTATGTAGAGACAGGGTCTCACTGAGTTGCTTATCACCTCGCCGTTGCTGAGGCTGGCTTTGAACTCACAATTCTCCTGTCTCAGCCTCCCTAAGTGCTGGGATTACAGGCTTGAGCCACCGTGCCTGGCTGGTGTTAAGTTTTTTAAGTTCTTTATTTATCCTGGAGATCAGTGCTCTATCAGATATGCATGTGGCAAAAATTTGCTCCCAGAATCTAGGCTTTCTGTTCACTTCATTGATTGTTTCTCTTGCTGAGAAGAAGCTTTTTATTGCCATTTATGGATTCTTGATTTTACTTCTTGCATTATAGGAGTCTTCTTAAGGAAGTAAGGTCCTAAGCCTTACTTCCTTGATAAAGATTTGGGCCTACTTTTTCTTCTATTAGGCGTAGGGTCTCTAGTCTAATTCCTAGGTCCTTGATCCACTTTGAGTTCAGTTTGGGGCATGGTGAGAGATAGGGGTTTTAGTTTCATTTTGCTGCATATGGATTTCCATTTTCTCAGCACCATTTATTGAATGTCTAATGTACCTGTGTCTAGTATAAGATAACTGCATTTAAGTGGGTTTGTCTCTGTGTCTTCTATTTTGAACCATTGGTCTACATGTCTATTTTGGTGCCAATACCTTGCCGGTTTTGTTACTATAGCTTTGTAATACAGTTTAAGGTCTGGTATTGTGATGCCTCCTGCTTCACTCTTCTTGTTAAGGATTGCTTTGGCTATACTGGGTCTCTTATTCTTCCAAATGAATTTCATGATTGCCTTTTCTATTTTTTAAAAAAAATTAATTTATTTATTTATTCTACTTAGGTATACATGCTGGCAGAATGCATTTTGATTCATTGTATACGCCTTTTCTATTTCTATTAGGAATGACATTGGGATTTTAATTGGAATCACATTGAACCTATATAGCACTTTGGGTGGTATGGTCATTTTGACAATATTGATTCTGCCTACCCAAGAGCATGAGAGATCTTTCCATCTTCTAAGGTCTTTTTCAATTTTTCTTTAGTGCCCTGTAGTTTTCAATGTAGAGGTCTTTCACTTCTTTTGTTAAATTGACTCCCAAGTATTTTTTTTTTTGAGGCTATTGTAAATAGGGTAGTTTTTCTAATTTCCCTTTCAGAGAATTCATCATTGATGTATAGAAATACAATTGATTTATGGGTGTTGATTTTATATCCTGCTACTTTGCTGAATTCATTTATTAATTCTAGAAGTTTTCTGGTGAAATTTTTTGGATCCTCTAAGTATTGAATCATGTTGTCTCAAATAATGATAGTTTTAGTTCTTCTTTTCTTATTCATATCTCTTTAATTTCTTTCCCCTGTCTAATTGGCTAGTGTTTCAAGGACTGTGTTGAATAGCAGTGGTGAAAGAGGGCATCCCTGTCTTCTTTCCATTTTTAGAGGGAATACTTCCAATGTTTTCTCCATTTAGGATGATGTTGGCCTTCAGTTTAGCATAGACAGCTTTTACAAAGTTGAGGTATATTCCTCCTATCCCTAGTTTTTCTAGTGGTTTTGAACATGAAAGGGTGCTGTATTTTGTCAAATGCTTTCTCTGCATCAATTGATAAAATCATATGATTCTTATCTTTAAGTCTATTGATGTGATGGATTACGTTAATTATTTCCATATGTTGAACCAAACTTACATCACTGAAATGAACCCCACTTGATCATGGTGCACTGTTTTTTAAATATATTTTGTATGTGATTTGCCAAAATTTTATTGAGAATTTTTGCATCTATGTTCATTAGGGATATTGGTCTGAAATTTCCCTTTTTGGTGTGTCTCTGTCTGGTTTGGTATCAGGGTGATACTTGCCTCATAGAATGTGTTTGTAAGGTTCTCTCCTTTTATATTTCAATGAATAATTTGAGGAGTATTGGTATTAATTCTTCTTTGTATGTCTTGAAGAACTCAGCTGAGAATCCATCTGGTCCTAGGCTTTTCTTGGTTGGTAGGCTTTTGATGGTATCTTCTATTTCCTTGCTTGAAATTGATCTGTTTAAGTTGTGTATGTCCTCTTGGTTCAGTTTGAGTAGGTCATATGTCTCTAGAAATTTGTCACTGTCTTCAGGATTTTCTATTTTACTGGAGTATAAATTTTCAAACTAGTTTCTAATTATCCTCTATTTCAGTAGTGTCTGTCGTGATATTTCCTTTTTCATCACAAATTTTAGTAATTTGGGTTTTCTCTCTCCTATTTATTAGGGTGGCTATGGGTTTGTCAATTTTATCTATTTTCTCAAAGAACCAGCTTTTTGTTTTGTCAGTGTTTTGAATTGTTTTTTTTTATTTCAATTTTGTTGATTTCAGGCCTGATTTTAATTATTTCTTGTCTTCTATTTCTTCTTAGGTTGGTTTGTTCCTCTTTTTCTAGGACTTTGAGATGTAGTATCAAGTCATTTATTTTTTGACTTTTTCTTCTTTTAATGAATGAGCTTAATACAATGAACTTTCCACTTACCACTGCCTTTATAGTGTCACAGAGATTTTGATATGTTGTATTAAAGTTCTCATTTACCTTTAAGAATTTTTTTATCTCCTCCCTGATGTCTTCTGTTATCCATGCATCATTCAAGGGCATATTATTGAGTCTCCAGGTATTGGGTAGTTTCTATTTTTTACTTTATTATTGATTTCTAATTCCATTGCATTATGGTCTGATAGAATGCAAGATAGTATCTCTATTTTTTGTATTTGCTAAGACTTGCTTTGTGACATAACATATGGCCTATTCTGGAGAAGGATCCATGTGCTGCTGAGAAAAAAGTGTATTTGCTCATTGATGGATGTCTGTTAAGTCTAAATTATTGATTGTTTTACTGAGTTCTGTGGTTTCTTTGTTTAGTTTTTGTTTGGAAGATCTATCCAGTGGTGAGAGAGGTATGTTAAAGTCACCAAGTTTTATTGTGTTATGGTCTATTTGATTCTTGTAGTTGAGAAGGGCTTGTTTAATTTACGTAGAAGCTCCGTTATTTGGGGCATAGATATTTATGATTGTTATGTCTTGTTGATATATGATTCTCTTAAGCAGTATGAAATGACCTTCTTTATCCCTTTTCATTAACTTTGGTTTGAAGTCCACTTTATCTGATATGAGGATGGAAACTCCTGGTTGTTTACATGGTCCATGTGAGTGATACATTTTTTTCCCACCCTTTCATTTTCATTCTGTGGATGTCTTTCCCTGTGAGATGAGTCTCTTGAAGGCAGCATATTATTGGGTCTTTTTTTTTTTAATCCAGTCTATCAGTCTATGTCTTTTAATTGATGAGTTTAGGCCATTCATACTCAGGGTTATTATTGAAACATGATTTGTAATCCTGGTCATTTTGGTTTATTTTTGGTTTTTACCTTGATTTGGTTTCTCCTTTCATTGACCTTTCCTTTAGTGTAGTTCTTCTCTTTGTATATTTTGTTGGTTATCATTTCTTCCTCATGGAATATTTTGTTGAGAATGCTCTGTAGTGCAGGCTTTCTCTCTGTAAATTCTTTTAACTTTTGTTTATCATGGAATGTTTTTATTTCATCATCAAATCTGAAGTTCAGTTTTGCTGGATATAAGATTCTGGATATATATTTTCTTTCAGAACTTGGTATATGTTGTTCCATGATCTCCTGGCTTTTAGGGTTGGGCTGAAAAATCTGCTGGGATCCAAATTTGTCTCCCCTTATATGTAATCTGATTCCTCTCTCTTGTGGCCTTTAAAATTCTATCCTTATTCTGTATGCTGGGCATTTTCATTATAATATGCCTTGGTGTAGATCTGTTATAGTTTTGTACATTTGGTGTCCTGTAAGCCTCTTGTATTTGATTTCTGATCCATTTTTCATGTTTGGGAAATTTTCTAATATTATTTTGTTGAAGAGATTGTGCATTCCTTTAATTTGAAATTCTGTGCCTTCTTTTATCCTGATAAATCTTAGATTTGGTCTTTTGATGCTGTTCTATAATTCTTGGATGTTCTGTTCATGGTTTCTTACCATCTTTACCATGTGGTCAACTTTATTTTCAAGATTGTATGTTTTGTCTTCATTATCTGAGGTTCTGTCTTCCAAGTGATCTAGTCTGCTGGTCATGTTTTCTATCGAGTTTTTTATTTGGTTTATTGTTTCCTTCATTTCAAGAATTTCTGATTGTTTTTTTCTCTCACAATCTCTAGCTCTTTCTTAAAGTAATCTTTTGCTACCTGTATTTGCTCCCTTATCTCTTTGTTGGTGTGACTGATGGTTGCCTTTATTTGTTTTCTTATCTCTTTGTTGGAGTGATCAATTTTTGCCTGTATTTGCTCACTTAAGTCATTCTTTAATTTGCAGGTAATTTTAATTATGTACATTCTGAATTCTTTCTCTGACATTTAATCAACTGTGCTGTCAATGAATTCTATTATTGTAGCATCTTGGTTTATTTGGGACACTTTTGTCCCTTGTTTTTTCATGTTGATTATATATCTTCCTTTATTGTAATGCTGATCTGAGGTATTGCAATTTCTATCCTATAATCTTGTAATGACACTATAGATTACCTGTATCTCACCTTGGAGTTCACTTCCAGTCCCCAGCAGGTGTTCCCAGGTGGACACTACTGCCACTAAAGATGGTGGCAATGGTAGTGGAGGTAACTCAAGATGGCAGTGGGAGTGGCCCCAGATGGATGCAAACACTTTCAGAGATGGGGCTAAAAGAGCGGGACTTACAATAGCTTTGGGCTGATTGATTGGAGATACAGCGCTTTGGTGGGCCACTGTCTCCAGGCCCTGTCTGTTGCCCCAAGGTAGAGGCTAATACATGGGAAGAACTATGTGGATGGCAGCAGTGTACAAGATGGATACAGGATGGATTTCCACTATGTGCAGGGGCAGTCCTGGGCCTGGACTCTCACATAAACCTGTGAGGGCAGTCTTAGGCCTGCTCTTGGCCTGGACTCCCTCAGGGATTCCAGGTTGTGGTTCTAGCACTGGGCCTGGGCTCCCACGGATCAGCAGGGGCTCTAGCACTGAACCAGGGGCATTCCTGCCAGCCACAGGGGTCCCCAGCGGTAGTCCTTCACCTGGGTCTGGGTTCCCCTGTGGGTCAGTGGATTGGTAGGTAGCAATCTCAGGCCTGACCTTGGCTGGGCTCCCACCAAGGTCCCTGAAGGTGGTCCTGGACCTTGGCCTGTGCTTCTGCCAGTCGGCAGAAGCTCTGGTGTGGTATAATTAACTTAAAAAAAATTTTTTTTCAGATTAACCCTTAAAAAATCCAGCTCAGTACTGTATGCAAGAGACATCCTTAATAGAAATTCAAAAACTGAAAACTAAAGGATAAGCAAAGGCATACCAGGCAAATAAAAATAATTATGATGGTATGATTTAATTAGCAAACATGATGCAATTTAGCTTAAAAAGCATTAAGCAACATGACAAGGAACCATGTAATGTATCAGAATGGCCCACTAATCAAATGCAGATATAACTAGTATGAATATCTGTGCAAAATATAACTTAGTTGTTCCATTCACCAGGCATTAATTACAACAATGTAAGATCAGAAGCACATAGGTGGTAAGAGACTTGAATTCATTCTCTTCTGGTTGATCACATGGACAGAAAGCAAAGACAGTGTGCAGTTAGACTAACACAGCTCTGAAGCACACGAGAGACCTACGCCACAGTGAAACAACTTTATGTTTCTCCTCTGTAACAACCCAGAATGGCAGACAGCTATGTTCCATTCAGTAGTTCAGGGACCCAAGGTCCTTCCAAGTTGTGGTCCCATTAATCCTGAGGCTGCATTATCATCTTCTTAGAAGAAGCCAAGTGGTCACCAATCCTGGTCGTGGCTGGCAGAAGGTAGGAGAGACTGTGGAGCTGTTAGGACCAGTACATAGAGCCTGGATTCAGAGTGGCAAATATTACTTGTATTCACATTCTATTGGAGAAAACTTGTCATTGGATAAAACCAAACACAAAAGTAGGGCAGGCTTGGAGCAGTCTAAATTCATGATTAAGAAAAAGGACGGAAGCTGGGTATGGTGGCGCACACCTGTAAGCCCAGTGGTTTGGGAGGCTGAGGCAGGAGCATTGTGAGTTCAAAGCCAGCCTCAGCAACTCAGTGAGGCCCTAAGCAACTTGGTGAGACCCTATCTCTAAATAAATATGTAAAAAGGGCTGGGGATATGGAAAGGAAGGAAGGAATGAAGGAAAGAAGGGAGGGAGGGAGGAGAAAAGAAAAGAAAAAGGATGGAGGGATGGAGCAGATTTTAGGGGATCCCTACCAAATCCATGCCACAGCTTATCCCACTACTTATCTGGGTGTGCTCATTCCCTCTTTAAAAAGGTCATACTCAATTCAACTATTCCCCATGGGGCACAAACTGAAGTCCATCTCTGAGAGGTTCACAGACCTCTCCATAGGTTCAGATGTGGTCCCTTGTGGTCTGATGACTATAAGCTAGAAGACAATTCATTTAGCCAGGTGTGGTGGTGCATATCTGTAATCCCATTTACTCAGGAGGCTGAGGCAGAAGGATTGCATGTTTGAGGCCAGCCTGGGCAATTTAGTGAGACCTGTCTCAAAACATTTTTTTAAAAAAAGACTAGGGATGGAGGTCAGTGATAGAGCAGCCCTGGGTTCAATCCCCAATACAAAAAAAAAAGACAATTCATTTGTCCCACATCCCACCCATCTGCCAAATAAACAATGGTGGAACAGGGACAGGAAAACAAGAAATATTCCTATTTAGGACAATATTCCTTGGGTAGGAATTCGAGGAGTTCTACCCTGAGAGTGGAAGATGTTCTGGCTGCTCTGGTTTTGTCCTCTGGAGGATTCTCCCTTGTCTATTATCCTCATCTGAAGTGGGTGTCAGAAAGTATGTCTTCCTTCAGGGCTGTCTGGGGGCCTAAATAATTATGGGCTTTTATAGTTTCTTTGGAAAAACCAATTCCTGGAAGATTTATTAGGGTTCAAGTCTATTTGCTTCCACTCATCTCATGAGCCAGTAACCACACTGTTATTTTCTCCTATAACTCTTATGCCTGCCTCATTTCTTTGCTTCCTTGCTCTAGCCACACCTCTTTCTCTCTCATTAGTGACAGCTATTTTGAAACTGCTGAAATAATAGGCTTAAGCAAGAAACAAAATCCTAGACTGAACCTTGCCTTCAGGCTGGGTCCCTTGAATGTTTTGATTAATGGAGAGTGCTGGGAAAAGGCTCTAAGCCACAACTGTCTGAACTGCTGCTGTTTGGGTTACAGAAGCAAATGACTTTCAACTTTGAGAAGCCCCTCCTTTTATAGATAGTTGCTCTCCCCTTTTTAATCTCTGCTGAGACAGAAGGCCAGGGCTTGCAGAAATCATCTCTTTGCATATCTTGCTAAATGTAAAAAGGAGCAGGCAGTACTCACTAACCTTCTAGCTCTTCCCAACTTCTTGAGTTATAGCCTGGTAGGCCCAAGTTCTGCTTTCCAGGCTACTACAGGACAGATTTTACCTGTAATTTGGCCAGGAATCTCCAGATTGCCAGCCTATGTCTTTGTTCCTGATACCTGACCCCTAGGTTTTACAACCACCAATTGGTTATGATACCAATTTTTATATTTGTTAAAGTAAGGATTGTTAATGGCAAGAGAGCAAGGGATTGAGAGAAGAAATCAATGATTTAAATGGCAAAAGAAATTGTTCTCATGTAGTAGAAGGGGGTAAGCATTTTAGGATGGCAAGTTCCTTCTGAATTTCAGTGTACCATCTCCAGGACTGTGTCCTCAGTGGCAAGGTAGAAGCTAAGCCACTGCCACATCTGGGTTGCAGCTGGAAAAAAGGTAGGAAATATGGACGTGGCATAGTTATAGTCATAGGACCTAAGTCTAGAAATGGCCCACATATGTCTACCTATACTCCATTGGACAGAGCCCAGTCTCATGGGTCTACCAATCTATAAGAAGGTTGGGCACTACAGTCTAATCCTGTCCCCAGGAAGAATGAGAGAACAGATTATGGTGAATACTTATGAGTTTATATGATAAATGTTGAGGATATTAATAATATAACTTATTAGGCAGATCTGACATATGAAAATAGTAAATGTACCATATTTTCATGTGACCATGGAATTCTTATAAGGTCACAAAGAATAACCTCAATAACTTTCCAAAAAGATAAATATTATAGAAATATGATTTGACTTCAGCAAGATTAAAAAGAAGGAAATTAATAACTAAGCCAAAAAAGAAATATATTCCTCCATTTAGAAAATATTACAATTAGCATTAAATAACTCTCGGTCAAAGAAATATTACAAACTAAAACTACAACAATCCTATAAAACAGTGAAAACAAGCCAGGCACAGTGGCACATACCTGTAATATCAGAGACTTGGGAGGCTGAGGCAGGAGAATTTCAAGTGCAAGGCCAGCCTGGGTGATTTATTGAGACCCTGTCTCAAATTACAAAATGAAGTCTGGGGATGTAGTTCAGTGGTATTGCACCTTGGTTTCAATCCCGAGTACCAAAACGAACAGTGAAAAGTAAAAACAAAACAACAACAAAGTGAAAATCAAGTATAAAGAAGTACTTGGAGGAAAATCCGTAGCCATAAATATCTATGTCAATAAAAAAAGAATGGTTCAAGGTAGGTTCAGTGAGTGCATTACTTTCTGTATGTTTTGCATCCTCAGAAAACCAAAGGTCATCTAAAACTCAGAATACACATAATAGCCAATAATATGGGGTAAATGGGGTATATGGGATATGGGGGTAGGGGTAGCAGACTCCTGACGTCTGGCCACTCCTAGAATAACTTAAATGTCCTAGATGCTGGGTAAAGGGGGAAAGCTCTGTCGGGATCCTTCCCAGAAGATCAGAAGGAAGAGCGGAGATTCCTAAAGGCCAGCTAGCTGGTCCAGAAGAACTCTTGATGGGGGCAAGAGCAGGGGTCTGGAGCAGTAGTACATGGGCTGGGTCCCAAGCCTGCTGTGGGATGGCACTCAGGTTGTTATTTTGGGTTTGGCATGAATTATTCAGCACATAACTGCTCAGCCAGAGTTTCTGGGACTCTCCCCAAGGCTGGAAGAGGAGGAGTAGGGTGGAGGTGCCACTGTCTTGGGAAGGTTCCTCCTTGCCTTTGTGCTTCCATATTCCCTTCTGTATATGAGGGGGCTGAACATGGTCTCTGTGCACTCTGCCTACCTGCACGGTTCCAGGAGTAAAAGTCTAAGGCTTTAAGTTAATTTTAGGACTTAAAGTTGGTAGGCCTTTCGGGACAGGACACACATCAAGGGAGGGGCCGGGCAGAGCTAAGGTCTGGTACATCCCAATCCCAGCCTAGCACTCTTACTATGTCACTTCATCTCCCCCTTACCTCCACCACTGGAGCACATCTGAAGTCCCCACCCCAGTCAGGAGAACAGGACATTTTCCTGCCATGGAAAAATCTGCTCTGAGTCAGACTGGTGGAAAATTTCCTCCTGCTCCAACAGATCAAGGGAAAGAACTCTGCATTAGTTTGGCTAATACCAAGAGCTGCAATCAAGAGACCCAGCAGGAATGCACTGGTTTGGAAGAAAGACAGAAATGTATTTCGGTCTCAGCCAGTGGTCCATCCAGAGTCTGCATTCCACATCCACAGGCGGCTCATTTCGTTGGCCCCCCAAGGCATTGTCCTCATTCTGAGTCAAAAGCAAGCCACAGATATGCCTATGTCTCTTGGGAAGAATAAGAGCATGAAAGCAACACCCTCGTGGTCTTGAGGTCCAGGCCCAGCATAGCATGCATGGCCTCTGCCCGTTCTACAGGGGAGATCTTAGGCCGCGACCATAACACTCACTGCAAAAGAGGCTGAGATGTTCACTCTAGTCCATGCCAAGGAAGATGCAAACACTAGATTTCAGTGTCCCACTGCCAGTCCCCACTGTGGTTGGCCCTACTGGATATCCAGGGGCTCCTTCCTCCCACAAAAGAACACAGTCACCCCCTTTCCAAGGAAGTCAATCCCAAATTCCATCTTGTTATACAGATCAAAGTGCAGGAATAGCTCAGGGAGGAAGAAGTCCTCTCCAGAGCCACATGTGGTTCCTCATGGTCCAGTGATATATCAACTGCAAGACAAGTCATCTGTCACTCCCATGGCCCCTCCCCCACACCCAATTACAACAATGGACAGGGATAAGAACCCACAATAAAAACTTTATTTTGGAAAAGGGAAGAATGGAAAAATGCAGAAGTCACTGGTGCCTAGTAACAGAAAATCCTGCCGGCATCGTTCTCCGGGAGAGGAGAATGTTCCTTGATTGGCTAATCTGGCCCACTTTCTTCTGGGAAATTCTCCTTTTCCCATCATCCTCTGTGGCCACTTTTGTAGCAAAGGGTGTTAAAAGATTTGGCCTCCTCGGGGGTTTCTTTGCAGGGGTGGGGAGTGGGGGTCAAACAATCATAATCACCATTTCCTATTCCTAGCTTCCTTGGCAATGAAATTCCCTCAATTCTTAAAAGGCTTCTGGACTTTGTGCTTCCAGACAGTTCTATGTGCCAATAACCACTCCCAAAGATGTTTTCTCGGCAGAGTTTTGAAGTCTGATTTATGACTTTGTTTCCTGCTCTGGCTCAGCCCTCCAATTTTAGTTCTGGCTACCTTGGAGTGACTCTAAGGCAGTATGCCTGAGTGGGAACGCAATGGCCTTCATCTAACCTTGCCCCTGGCCTGGATCTTTTGCTGGGCGTCTTGGGTGGCCTTTGAGAAAGCTCTAAGTAGTCACAGTCTGAACTCCTGCTGTGTGGGCTACAAAGAGGAGAGATTTCACCTTTGGGTGGGCTGCAAAGGCCAGTGCTTCTAGAAATTCTCTGTGCCTGTCTATCTGGTAATCATCTATTAAGACACAGCAGCCAACGTATACTAATATTCTAGCTCTTTCCAAACATGACTTCTAAGGATATTGCCTCAGTTAATACATATGAGAATTCTTCCAACTCATCATAAAAATGGTTTCACCAAATGTTTTGCCGAGGGATAACAAAGGTCTCCAACTTTTCAGCCTGCAGTATGTATACCTTGCTTGCAGCAAAACCACTAAATTCATGCCTTATATTTGAGGGGTTTTGTTAGGATGGTACTCCACTGCCAGCACTAATTTTTATGTACTGGCAGTTGGGAAGACTGCTATAAGACATTCAGCAATGGTGTGGTGGCTCAAAGAAGACACAAGTGTGTGCTGTCGTGTGTAAAAGTTCATGGTAACCATTCCAGATTGGCAGACTGTTCTGTTCCACAGGGTCACTCAGGGGCTTAGAGTTCTTCCACCTTATTTCTCAGTCATCTCCAAGGCCATCAGCTTAGTCACCGCTGGGTTGCTGGTACACACATGTTCCCCTTTATGGGAAGGAGAGTGTGATAGGAGTAGGGGAGAAGGTACAGCCACAATCTTAAGGCCACACGAGGAAGTCTGAGACACATAGACCAGGTGCGTGCCATAAAGGAAGTATTGGTGAACAATTAGCAGTCTCCACCAAGGGCCTAGGAGCTGGATGGAGCAATGATAAATCCATAAGGCCTTAAGCACAGACCTAGATAGAACAACTGCCTATGTGGGAGCCCCTCCGCACCTCACCTCATCTGTAAACACATGACCACGACATGTTTATCAAGAAACACAGGGCCAGCAGACCGTCACAAAGCATACTGATCTGGTAAACCGCCATGCTCCTACAGCCCTCCCTGTGATGATGCCCACTGTCCTTCCCCATGCAAAGCGTGAGCCAAGAGAAAGGCTTGGAAGCAGGAGGAGCCTACAGGCAGTTGGAAGGGCTTCCTGGCCCAGGCTCTCCCAGCAGCAGGAGGGAGCCAGAGGAGCTCCAATGGCTGCAGGGAGCCAGGCAGAAGTGAACCTGAGCGAGGACACAGAGGACAGTGGGGGAGGTGTTCTTCCACACCACCGAAGGCTGCAAAAGCTACAGCAGAGCCACCAGGAAATCCTTGAGCAAAGTCCACCAACCGGGAAATCCTCATGTCTCCCAGGAATAACGCTGCCTCAGAATCCCAGCCCTGTATAGCAACAGCCCATGCCTTCGCCAAAAAGGATGATGGATTCTGAGCCAGAGTGGCTCTCGGTCAGTTACATTCCCTGTGGCTGGAAATCTGCAATGTCTACTCTCATGGCTGCCACAGAGGCTTGGAGGAAGACATATGAATTCATATTCTAGAAAAAAGACAGACTTTGGAATTAAGAAAAATAATACTGGTTGGCAATCCAGCTCCCCACTGACAAGCTGTGTGGCACTGGTTGAGAAGTTTAACCTCTCTGATCCTTTACCTTCTCACCTGTGAAATGCAGAGGAAAACATTTTCTGGGTGGAAGTATAGTTCCCACA
>CM053399.1:19400350-19549228 GCA_028644305.1 Xerus rutilus
AACCCGGCTCCGGAAGGCAGGCCCCGCCCGCGGGGTTCCGGGAGAATCTGGGGAGCACGCGGGAGCGCTGAGCTGCACCCAGGGCAGGGGTGCTCGGATCGGCAGCCTGGGACTGGTACTGCTGGTTCTGGGATCCCCCAAATTCGTACCAGCTGGAGTGACTGTGGGGGTACAGGTCCCTTCCTTCGCCCCCTAATGCCAGATGGTCACACTCAAGGCTCTGGTTATTCTGCCGCGGGTTCTGCATTGGGCGCACGGGCGCAACGCAGCTCCTGGCTCTCGGAGCAGCTGGGAGAGCCACAGCGATCGGCTCCCCAGAGCTGAGCTCTGAGAAAAGAGCAGGCTCCTCAGAATTCTTGCCACCCCCTTCCCAGGAGCCATACTCACACCGTACTCACACGTACGTACACACACACACACACACACACACACACACACACACAAATTCCATTCCAGCTCTTTACTTCCCTTGATGTCTTCTGTGTTTGTCTCCTCACTACCACCCCCAAGTTCCTTGGGCACCCCATTCATGCACTGAAGAAAGGCACTGGGTAACACACTAAACAATAATAATAGCTACCATCTGGACAGCTTTACTCCAAGCCAGCCAGTGAGCCCCGTTTTACATAAATTATCCTATTTCATCTTCATAAAAGCCCTGTGAGGTAATTGGTCTTCTCTCAATTTTCCATAGGAGAAAAGGGAGGCCCAGAGGGGATGAGTAACTAGTCCATTAGTAACCGAGGGAAAGACTGGGGTGGACTCCAGAGTCCAGTTCTTAATAGCCCCTTGCTGAGGGCTGACACCACCAGCCACAGCCCATCAGTGCCAGCAGGTCCACAGGGCAGCACCTGTCCCCTGCCCTGGGGCTCCCTAGAGGAAGCTTTGTGGGACTCGCCTTGCCCACAACTCAGTGACAATGGAAGGACTCCATTCCTTCCATATCCATTCAACAAAGGCTTACTGAGGACCAGGTGGGTACTGGCTCAGGGAGGAAACAGAAGTGAGCAAGATGATAAAGCTCCTGCCCTCAGGAAAGGTGCGTGGGGCGGGGCATGAACATATAAACAAGAGCACGTGCTGTGCTGTGGTGGGGATGCAGAGAGAGGTGTGCCCAGCAGGAGAGGCTTCTGGGTGGGTGATATTTAGCTGACACTTGAAGAACAATAATAGCACCTCTAAGTTTTTAACATGAACTGGCCTCTGAGTACTTTTATGCATTAGCTCATTTAATGTAAATGTTGGCTGTTTCATTCTTAAAAACCCTTTGGTAACAAGTACATTATCATTATTGGCAGGTGGGAAAACCAAGGCACAGAGAAGCCCAGTGGCCACCCCCTAGGGCCCCACAGCTAGTAAGTACCAGAGCTGAGCTTCAGACAGACAGCATGGCTCCCAAGCCCGATTTTACCACACTGAAGTTGTCTGCCTGTGGAGGTTAACAAAGGACCAGCAAAGTGCCAAAGTGGGGAAGAGTGTTTGGGCAGAGGCACCCCTGGCACTAAGGTGTTCAACAACTCAGCTCATTCAGTGAACAGCAAGGAAGTCTGGTGGTTACAGCAAAGTGGGTGAAGGAGATGAGAAGTAGGGACAGTCATGTAAACCCTTGAGGCCATGAAATAGAATTCCATTATAAGGCATTACTAAGGCACTGGGGGATTTTGATCAGGAGGAGCTACATCCTCCAAATTATGTTTGTGTGTGCAATGGTATTTGTTTGTTTGTATTGGGGATTGAGCCCAGGGGTACTTTACCACTGAGCCACAATCCCCAGACTTTTTTTTTTTTTAATTTTGAGACATGGTCTCACTAAGTTTCTTAGTCTTCACTAAATTGCTGAGGCTGACCTGGAACTTGCAATCCTCAAATCTCAGCCTCCAGAGTTGCTGGAATTACAGGTATGTGCCACCATGCCCAACTCAGATTGTGTTTTCTAAAATTCACTCTGGCTGGCATACAGAGAGGACACAGGGAAACACTAGGGAACCCACTTAGGTGATTATTACATGATCTCAGACACAAGACACTGAAGACTTGGAGAAGGGTGGAGGCCATAGAGATATAGGGAAATGGTTAGATTTCAGACTTAGAGACAAAGCTGAGGAATTTCTGATGGATTAGATGGGGGTTGCAGCTGGGGTTAGGGATCAACGTTGACTTCTGTGTATTTGGCTTGAGCAAGTGTTAAATGGTGGTGCCATTGATTGACAGGGGAAGAGAAGGTTGGGGAGAAGAGGACCTTTGTGGAGTCTGCTAACTATCCATCAAAGCCCACTCCCCACTTGGCCGAGGCTGAAGTACTCGTATGAGAACTACATTACGTAAGAGAAAAATCAAAATCAATTTTATAATCTTAAAACTTCTGTGATTTGAGACAGGGTCTCACTACATGCCCAGGCTGGTCTCAAACTCTTACGCTCAAATGATCCTATGAGCTCAACCTCCCCAAGTGTGGACCACCACACTTGGCTTGGAGCTCCTTCTAACAGCAGCTCAGCAATACTCTATGCTGAAAAGGTACCACGAGTGGGAAGCTGCCGTGGATCAAACTGCTCAACTCTGCAGCAGTGACTGACTTAGCCAACAAGCGTTTTTCTACAGGGACACAGCTATTGGAGGATGGAAAGCTGGTGACCTGGGTTATGCTGGGACAAAACACTTATTACAAACATCACATGATAATTTAAAAGACAATCCACAATGCCTACTGAGTCCACAAGTCTAGAAAAATGGTTGGAAAGAACCAAAAAGATCGCATGATGCAAGATATTTCATATATTTCAAGATATTACAAGAAAGAGACTGGCTAGCTTACAAGAGATGGACAGAAATAGAATCCAGGAAAATAGTGTCACTGGGATTAGACGAGCCAATTGGTTTTGTCCAAAGAGCAGGAGACCAGACTGTGGCTCAGAGCATCTCTCAATGCCTCTCTATGATGCCAAAGATTAAGCCAAACAAAGAAATCACCCCAGTGGCAAATTAGTATATTAAGGGACCTTGTTATCCAGGTCCACCGTTTCATGTGTCTTTGGTAGCCTTCACTGTAAGATAGCAAGAAAGAGATGGGTTGGGCAAGGAAGGGAGAGTCACTAACTTTCAGGAAAGGAACTTTGGGTGTGGTTACTCGCACATGGAACTGACTAGAACCAGAAAGAACCTAAGTGCATCAGGTTGTAGAGGAATTGTTACCATCCACAAAAATGTAAGGCTGGAACACAAAGGCCTGTGATTGTTGAAGCTCAAATCAGCGTCCCAAAAGGACAGGCTCTTGCACCGTTTGGTGGTCACAGAAAATGATAGAAAAGGGAGAATTTCTGGAAAGGCAAAGTCAAGGACCAGGGAGATACAAGACAAGGAGGGTCACCCCTACAGTCTCTTTTGCCACCAGGGCAGGGAAGCCCTCATTGTTCATGAGGGTGGGCTTTGGCAGAGACTGTCAGCTGTCCCCTAACGAGGTCACATTTCCCAACTTGCCCTGCAGCTAATTGGGGTCACCTGTCTGCTCTCTGACCTGTATAATGTGAGCACAAGTGGTGTGTGCAGCTCTGCTTCACTTGCCCGAGGAAATCCCTGCACGAGGCCTCCATGTTTCTCCATTACACTGTCTGGAAAAGCAATAATGAAGAGACCTGGGGAGGTTCATGCTAGCAGTGCCGCCATTAATCTGGGCCATGCGGAGCTTTATGACCATGTGGAGCTCAGCTGTCTACCTACTTGTAACGCTTCCCTTGGAACTATGAGAGAATGATGAACTGAATACTTTAAAACTATTCTAATTTGAGTCTTTCTTAGCTTTATCCTAAATGAACCATGAAGTATCCAAATGGAAATGTGAAGCAGGCCGTAGGCACTCAGGGGTAGTGGCGTTCAACACTGGGGGACTGGGTGAAGACCCACCTCCCAGACAGGGGGCTGGAACAGGTCTACACAAGGAGGAGGGGAAGCCAGTCAAGAACTTGGGAAAGCATCCAGGCGTGGTGGTATATGTCTACAATCCCAGTGGCTCAGGAGGCTGAAGCAGGAGGATTGCAAGTTCAAAGCCAGCCTTGCCAACTCAGTGAGGCCCTGAGCAACTTAGAGAGATCCTATCTCTAAATTTTAAAAATATATAAAAAGGGCTAGGGACGTGTCTCTGTGGTTAAGCACCCCTGAGTTCAATCCCTGGTGATGAAAACAAAAACAAAACGAAACAAAAAACTTGGAGAAGCGGAGTCCAAACAACAGGGTAGGAGAACCAAGAGAACTCGTCAGAGTCCAAGAGAGGGATGTTTGCAGGAGATCACTAGAATGGGAGTTTGAGCCAGGCATGGTGGCGCATGCTTGTAATCCCAGTGACTCAGGAGGCTGAGGCAGAAGGATTGCAGGTTCTTACCAACTTACAGAGGTCCTAAGCAATTTAGTGAGACCCTGTCTCAAAATAAAAAATTAAAAAGGGTGGGGATGTAGCTCAGTAGTTAATTACCCCTAGGTTCAATCCCTGGTATCAAAAAGAAAAGAATGGGAGTACGAGAAGGGTCCCAGCCTGGCTCTACCAGAACTTACTATGTGGCCTTCGACAAGCCACTTGTCTATCTGCGGAGGTCTCAGCTCAAATGCTGTCTCCCCGGTAACATCTGAAGCCTTCCCTGGCCATGCTATTTAGACTACCCGTCAGTCACTCCATTTCTTTTTCCCTCTTAGCATATTTATCACCATCTAAAAGGTCTTCATGTTGACTTCTGAACTGTCCATCTTCCCCGCTGGACTCTCAACATTAGCACTGCCTTTCCCCAGCACCCAGGACAGAGCTCAGCACACAGAGCTGTTCATGGGCCCTTTGGAATAGAGGCCACCATGTTTCCCCTGCCCCGTGCCTCCTGGCAGGCCTGGGAGGGGCTGCACTGCTTCCATCAGGGCCTCTTCCCACGCACACAGCTCCAGGGTTCAAGTTCCCAGTCCAGGAGCTGGGACACCCAAAGTCACCTCTCTCCACTCCCTTGGATGAGACCCTCACCCCACCCCAGAACACTGAAAACAGGAAAAGAAGTGAGAGCTGCACAGCTAGGGTCGCAAATTAGTCAAGAAATCACCAGCTTTAAGCTCTGCTCACCGGGGAATTCTAGGAAAAGGGGTATAAGGCTGGAGGATTGAAATCTCCCCTCAAAGAGAGGACCTGAAGGCTGGATGTGTAGCTTAGTGGTGGAGTGCTTGCCTAGGATGCAAAACCAACAAACAAGCAAACAGAAATGGGCCCTGAGCTCCCACACTGCCTAGAGTCCCCCGTGGCTGCTGATCCTTCCTGTCCTCTACTCCCCCTGCCTCCGGTACCTCCAGGGCCAGACCCCATTCTAACTAAGAGGCCTTTTTGTGCCTCTGGACTCTCCTCCATCTGCAGGAGCCAGCCACGGGCCACTGTCAGGTTAGGAGAACACAGCTAGATTGCAACCTGCCTCCACCAGACTGGTTCTGTGACCTTGGGCAGGTCACACTCTCCATCTCATGTCACACCTAGAAAGCATAAACACTGCCCCTGGGGTCAATGGCTACAGTATGGGAAGCACCTTGCTCGTGCCCAGCCTGTCTTAAGCATGAAATAAAAGTTCCTTTTGCTGTCATGACCTCAGGCCCAAACCTTGCTGGCCCCCAGCTTAGTTAAGCAGATGTCAGGGAAAAGCTCCAAGACATTCCTGCTCCAGGCGGCATGGGGGTTTTGGTGCCTTACACCTCCCTCTGACTCACAATTTAAAAGGGGAAGCTGGACAGAGCCATAGGGAGCTCCAGGTCATGTCTCCAGGGAGGAACAACAGGCAGACAGGAACCACATTAGGGCATTACTGATGGTCCCCATGGGTAACCCTAGGGGCCCTCAGGGGGTGTCAACCCCTCTTTCAACAGACTCCTCCTCCTCATTCAATCCTTTCTGTAAAGGCCAAGAGGCCAAAGCCTTCTGCTCTGTAGTGTGCGGAGGGCGAGGGGTGGGCAGACTTGGGGGTCTGGGCAGACCAGGGCCGCCCAGGCACTGGGCCCTGGTTCTTGTCGCCCTCTGGGCCCAGCTGTCTGCAGAGGTTGGAAACTCAGGAAGAGGTCAATGTCCACTTGTGCCACTGTTGCTGCCGCTGGTTACCCTGGAATAGGGTCTGGCCGTTAAAAGGGATGCAGGATATTCCCTCTTCTCAGCAAGGCCACAGAAACATCAGCTGCTAAACACCTACTGTGTGCCTGGCACTGTGCCATCTGTGCTTTTCATCCATCTCATCCTCAGTGAGTCCCAAGAGGGGAATCCTAGCCTTACTCCATTTTACAGACGAGGACTCAGGGTGCTTGGTAGCTTGCCAGAGTCACCCCAAGTGCTAAGGGCTAAAGCCGAAACAAGACCAGGCCGGCCTGACTCAACGTGCTCACTGCTCACACCAGCCCGTCCTGCTATCTCGGATTCAACAGGAACAGGACTGCACTCAAAGCCAGGTTCCTGGGCTGTGGTATTTCAGCTCCACCACCACATACTCTGGCCTTGAACCAGTGGCTTCCCATCTCTAGCTGTGGTTTCCCCATCTGTAAAGTGGGAAGGTCAGACTTGGATTCACTTGCTTTGACATTCTAGAATTCTCAGGCAGGGAATGAGGGGACTCATTTGCAGGAAGTAGATGCTTCCCCTTGCGCCAGAGAGTGGCAAGCAGCCCGGGCTGTAACTGCAGGGGAAGGATTGCCTCCACGGAGGGGCTGTGGGAGCAGATGGGGTAGAAGACAGCAGCAGACCAGGAGGGGCCTGGCCGCCACCTCCTCCGCCATCCCCACCCACACTTTGGCTTTTGGGCAGAGCTGGGATTTAAAAAAAGCACCTACCAGTTTTTCAGCTATTAGCAGGGCTCTGTTTCCAAGGAGCCTTTGGTATCCTGGGCCTGGATCGATGGCAGAAGGGGTGTGGAGCATGTCCTAGGAGAGCCCTCAAGGACTCCAGTCAAGGCACAGAGATGGGGCAGGAGTCTCAGCTCGCAGGCCACCTCTGCTTTCTCCCAAGGTGGGCAAGAGGGCCAGGCTGTGGCTGTCCTGTTGTTCTGCTGTCCTGGCTCAGACCCACAGCTAGTCAGAAGCCTTGATCAGTTGGGGACCCCCACCTTTCTCCCCCAGAAGTCTCCCTAGAGTGAGTCTCAGGGTTCCATGTACTCAGTGAGGGGCGAATTTTTCCAGATGGTGCTGTTTGGGTGGATCTGCACTTTGGGTGTTTTGGGTCCAGCCAAAGTGACATGTGCATGTGTAACATAAATGTGAATGTGGCATAATGGGTGGGAAAGGGACAGCAATAAACATTTCTGGCAGTGAGTGACAGGGCTTTTACTGGGTGTCCTGCCTCCTGGGCCACCCTCAGCTCCCACTGGTGCCACCCCTCCCCACAGTGGGCCCTTGGCACAAAGCCTGTGACTTCAGCATCCTGCCAACTGCTCCTGCTCACTCAGAATTAGCACTTCGTCTGGTACAATTGTGAGCATTAAGAGTGTTTTGATAATTTTGCTGGAGGGTTGCCATGACAATCCCCAGCAAGCTCCAAGAGGGGGTGTCAGTGTGCACTAGCGGGAGAGAGAGGAGAAGGAGAAGGGCAGAGATAGAGGAAGAGGGTCGAAGAGGCGCAGAGAGGCAGAGTGGAGCAGAGCCAGGAAGACCCCCAGTGACACCTCCCAAGTCAGACCACCAGCCTCTAGCACCACCGTCCTGGTAGCCATGCATGCTTTGGGGAGCTGTCTCATCTGGGTCCCTGCCCATGGTGCAGGGGGACACCAGCTGCTGGTGGGCAGGCTGTGGGGCTGGCATGGCAGCACTGCTCCCACCAGGGAAGGCATCCTGGTACCTCCCTGTCCCAGGATGATCTCCAGGGAACACCAGGCTGGGGGTGGGGCAGGGACATTCTTGGGGACTCAGAGGGAGCAGAGCCCAGGGAAACCTCCTGAGAATCATGCCAGCCTACAGGCCTGGCCGTGCTCATGGGCGTAATGGAAGCTCATTTCTCTGCCAAGGGTCTGCTTCCATAAGCATAAGTACTGCCCCAGGGTCAGTGGCTACAGTATGGGAAGCCCAGCATCCATGACTTAGCCCTTCCCAAAGGTTTTCTTGGAGGCCCAAGCATCCCCTTCTGAGAACACCAGTCTCAGAATCACCATGACTGAGGATAAAAGCCTGTACAATCTGTGACCCTTGAGCTTTGCAAAGTAGTTTCTCCTCTGTGACCTTAGCAAAGCAAGTCCACCTTTGCTATCTTTTGAGACGAAAACAGAGAAACCCAGAGAGGGGAGAGGGAGGTCACATAGCAAGCAGCAACGCAGGGCAGAGTCAGGTTGGAAACTAGTCCTGGACTTTATTCCAAGCCTCACTGCCTCTTGATTCTCTGGGAGGTCCATCTGACACTACCCTCACGTGGTCAGGGAAACTAAATCCAGTGACCTTACCCAGCTAGTTAGCATGAAGCAGGGCTTGCAGACTCCAGGCCTGAGGAGTTTCTCTGCCTTACTTGAGCCACAAGCCAGGACCAGACATTTCCCAGCAAACCCTAGCAACTTTCTTATGCTCCAAAATGAAAGTACAAGTCTCTACTCAGGACACTGAGGGCAGAAGGATCACTCAAGGCCAGAAGTTTGGGCCCAGACTGGAAAACACAGTGAGCTCCATGCAAGGAAGGAAGGAATGGAGGGACTCTGTCAGTCAGTCTCTGCCTTGGAAGGGAATTTTTCTGGTTATCAGCAAAACAGAGCACAGGGCAGCTGGAACCGGGAATAGAGGCGAAAGGGTCACAGGTTTTCCCAGGCAGTTGAAGTCCCCGCTGCACAGGGCAGGCTTGCAAGCTCTCCTAGTCTTGACTGTTAGTGCTGTGTGGCCTTGGGCAAGTCACTTGGGCTCTCAGAGCCACCGGATGTGCACCTGCCAAGAGCTGATATGATACCAGGTGTGGCTATTGAGTCAGAAGCCTGAAAAGAACCATCTTCCAAGTTGTTCTATCCTGGCAACAGCAGTCCTCATGACAGATGTGCTCTCATTCCTCATCTCTCATCCTTGAGTCGGGTGCAAAGCCACCTTTCCATAATTTACCATTGGGGTAGGGGTGGGGGAAAAAGAGAAAGTGCTGTGGATGCTGCAGACACTTCATGCAGCCTTGGTAATGGGTATCGGCACGAGAAGCAAGCAGCAGCTCAACACTGCCCGTTTGGATGCCTTGGTCCTGATATTTACTAGAAAGTTCTTCCCATTACCCTGGGATTATAGAAGTCTCAGGCCTGCCCCATCCTTCTCTGGAGGTGGAGGGAAGCTTATGAGGATCAAACTAGATGATTTATGAAAAGATATTGGAGTAAACCTTAGTAATTTTAGGAGAGCAGACATTTTAACTGATAAGAATGAGGGTCAAAATGATGTCCTGTGATGTTCTCAGCCTGGCCCTGGGGCAGGATACATAGTCAGTCTTGTAAATAGCTACAGGAACCCTGCAAGTCCCTCCTCCAGCCCTGGCCATGTTCCTCCTCAGGCTGCACATGGACACCAGAGGTGTCTGCTGTGCCTGGCCTCTCTGCACCTTTACGGTGTGCTGGGGTGGACAGGGGCCACTCCCAGGGCACCCAGCTCAGGACAGCCTCTCCCTGACGCTGCCCCACATGCACAGGGCAACTCCCCCTTCCTACTTCACAGCAGCAGTAGCTGCCATTTCCCCAGCCATTCCCTTAAAGGGACATGCAGGGATGGGAGTTAAAGGAAGGTGGTTTTCTGAGCAACTACCTCATGCCCAGCATCAATGCATCTCACCCTTAGGTTTGTCCTCTGAGGCAAGTATTGCCATCTCCAAGCTATTGTTGAGGGAATGGGCTCAAAAATGGAGGGAATGAATACCCACAAGACCACACAGCAAGGTAGAGCTGGTGCTGGGATTTGAACCCACGTCTGTCTATTGTTGAAGCTGTTCTCCCCCATCAGCGCCTCCCACACGGTGAGTCTCAGACCTGCCCAGGGAGCAATTCAGGGGGTGGACTGGTGAAAGAAGGAGCTAGCCAGGACTGGGGAAGGGTCTCGAATTCTAACTGGAAGCTGGGGTCCACTTCCCCACAGCTCTTCCAGGGAGATGAAGGTCCTCTGGTCCAATCAGTAGTCTTGGAGCAGGGTAGGGAAGGGAAAGAGGGTGACATACAATTCCACTCCCCCTTTTCCCACAGTAATTGCAGGAGAAGGCCTGTGGGTCCCACTCCCAGAGGCCTCAGCACTTGAGACACGCAGCCAGGCAGTGGGCAACCTTGGGGAACTCGGCCATGAACTCAGGCGAGTGGGCTTTCTGAGCAGGGTACCTCCAGCCACTCGGCCTGGTGACGCCCTCAGTCTCAGCACCTGAGATTGGAAACCACTGTCTGAAGACAGCCAAGAAGACCAGAGGCTCGGCTGGGGGGAGGGGGAGTGTCGTGAGGCCACAGGAAATGGAAGAAAACTGCAAGCTGCCAGAGCAGGAAGCAGCCTGTAGATGAGCTGGGAAGCTGCTTCCAGACCCTGGGGGCATGGCTCAGCAATGGGCCTTACAACAGCTTAGGGACCGTGACCAGCATTTTAAAAATCCTATATAATAGCACACAAAATATCTGAGTCAGCACATTATATTGTATCATGAAGCTTTGGATTTAGTTGTGCATTCATGTGTTTGTAGTTTTAAAAAGCTAAAACAACAACACATTAAATTGGTTGAGACCTGCAGTTTTTTCCCATTAATATGAGTGGGCTCGTGAGCGCACACTCCCAGCTCTTCAGGAGAGGGAGGCCTGCACAACAGGGGATGTGGACTTCTACTGGGTGATTATTATGGTAAGCAGGCATGTTTATCCACACCCAGCCCTGTATTTTATATAAGGGGAAACTGAGGCCAAGGGCAGGAAAGGTTTTGTGTAGAGACAGAGGCCCCAGGTTTCCTGGGGCAGGACACAGGCCTGATTTCTCACTGCCTTTTACCCTCAAGACACTACCTCCCTTGCCAGCTGTTGGCCCATGCTGTCCCCTGGCTAGAGTGGGGAGAATCTAGTATGTGGATGTGTGTGGTGGGGGGGCAGCACCGTGTTGAGCTGCTGTGACAGAACGTTCTCTGGCTCTTCTTCCTCTTAGAGCTGTTCCTTTCCTGCCTTTGTCACTGCTTTTCCTCCTCCCACCCCCTCCCTCTGAAAACACCCCAGATTCTGGTTCCTCTCCACCCTCCCTCCCACTGGTCCCCACAATGGCCCCCTGCAAATTCATCCCATCCATTAGCTAGACTGGGCCTCCTCCCCTAGCCCTGGTCTTAGTCCCATCAACACAGAAGTTGTTCCCCAGCAAGCAGTAAGGCCTGCCCAAAGCCCCATCCCATCTGGCCCCCAGGAGCCAGGAGTGTGTGGGGGTTTTTCCTTCACAGCCACACACGTCTCCATGAGAGCAGCTGCAGGGACTGTGACGATGCACACTTCTCACTCAATGCTTGTAAGAACCTGTTTTATAGGTGGAGAAACTTGAGCCAGGAAATTTGCCAAAGTCTATGTGGCAGTAAGTGGAGGAGCTGGAGCTAGAACCAGGTTTATTTGGCATCAAAATATACACCACGGCACCACCCTGCCTGGCAGCCTGCTGGCAGCCTTTCCTGGGAAGCATCTTGGACTGGACCTGGCAGCAACGTGCCGGGGCAGGGGGACGTGAGTCCCACCTTATGTGGCAATGAGGAAAGGAGCACTCTGAGACCCAGGAGGAAGAATGTTGGAAAGTCAACAGCCATCCTTCTCCCAGCCTCCCTTACTCTCTTTCCCAAGAGACAGGGAATGATTTACCTGATGGGGGGCTGGAGAAAAGGAACGGTGTTGGGATATGGAAAATCTCTTGCCCCCTTCAGACCTGCCTGGCCACAGAAGCGTGCACTCTGCTCAGCTCCTGTGTCGCCCTTGTGGGAAGGGCCAGCACCCACCTTTTGGAAGCACAGCTCCTCCATTCCCCACAAGCAGGCTCAGTGGGGCAGTGGTGACCTGGCAGCTGGCAGGCCTACCTTGGCGAGGGAGGACCAAGAAGCCTGACTGGCCCCAGTGTAAGCCACGGCCTCCCGCCCAGCTATATCAGTAGTAACACTGATATTCTGCCCTTACAGCCGAGTCCTGTGTTTTTCTCTTGCCTCAGCACTCATGGGAAGAAGAGGTGTTACTGGCATGAGAAAACCCAACATCTTTCTCCTCACCATTCCCAGGGGGACCCACCAAGCCACAGAGCAGACCTGGCGCCTGACTCCTGCACAGTCTCCCCAGGTCTTCTACCTCGAGTATCTCCCCCGCCCCATCCTGATAAACCTATTTTTCTAAAATTCACCCACAAGCCCTCACTGGCTCCCGGCTGCCCAGCCCTCCACCCAAGCAGGTTCTTTGGCCTGATCCAGCCCACCTTCCTCTTACCATCTCTTGCCACACGAGCCCTGGACACAGGCCATGTGGGGCCCTTCACTGCTCATGAGCTGAGTGAGCTGCCACTTTGCACGATCCTCCTCCCTGTTCAGCAGGTGCCTCTTCCTCCATGCAGCCTTCCCTGGCTACCCCACACAGCTCTCATGTTCTGCTGTGACTCCTGCTACACTGTCACAAACCTTCCTTTCAAATTTGTTACTGTCCATCTTCAACTGTGTCTTGTTTTTTCAACAAATGACACAAAA
Organism: Xerus rutilus; assembly: GCA_028644305.1. Classification (NCBI taxonomy): domain Eukaryota; kingdom Metazoa; phylum Chordata; class Mammalia; order Rodentia; family Sciuridae; genus Xerus; species Xerus rutilus. Next base: position 19,413,000 of record CM053399.1, read on the forward strand.
CATAATGACAATGGGAATCCTGGCTGCAATGGACTGAGCTCTTGCTTGCTCGGGGTCAGGCTCGGGGTCAGGCCTGGGCAGCTTCTCCTTGCAAGAGGGAGTGTCGCAGAACACGCAGCTTCTCAGATGTGCTGAAACACTGTCACAGGGCAATACGTGAGTGCATTTGTATTATTCACCCAAAGCCTTAAAAGTTTGCACGGCCTGTGAGATGAGGCAGCAAGCCCACTTAGAGGTTCTGAGAAGCCGTCTCAAGTGTACTCAAAGGTTTTGTTAAAGGACAGCTGTACGCAGCTGTGCCTCCATTTCCTCAGTTAGAGAGTGGGGATAAAGCAGCAGCTCATCCTCAGCCTAGGGATTAGCAATCAGGTGTTATCAGCATACATAAAGCACTTCGTACCAGTGCCTGGCACATACTCCAGCTTTGTAAAAGTGTTACCTGTTCTCACTGTTTGAACTGAGGCCCAAAGGAGGCCAGAGTATGGGCTTTGAGCTGTGCCACTACCTGCCTCTCCTGGTCCACTCCCATGATTTCCAAATCAAAATGGTCACCAGCAGTAAAAACACCACCAACATCACAACAATCTCAATACTGGTTAAATAACAATACTGGTACTATGCAGCCATCTCAAAGTGATGTTTGAGACAATAATGTCATATACCAACCTACATGAGGAGAAAAAGGTTACAGGACTATAAGTTGGGTGTGATGTGACTTTTTTTTTTAATATTTTTTTAGTTGTAGATGGACACGATGTCTTTATTTTATTGCTTTGTATGTGGTGCTAAGGATCGAACCCAGGGCCTCACGCATGTGAGGCAAGCGCTCTACCACTAAGCTACAATCCCAGCTCCATGACTTTTTTTAAAGTAGACAAATGTATAGGAAAAAATACTGCAAACTGTGAAGACTTGTCATCTCTCGCTTATGAAATTACAATTTTTCTTTTTATCTTTTTAACTTTTTGCAAAGAACACACAAGCCTTTTGTGGTAAGGAGAAAAAACTAATTTTGAAAATAAATAAATAAATAAAAGCTATCTGCAACAGAAGGGTTTGTGTCTTCTTTTTATATATCCCCCACCACATCTAACACAAATCTCTGAACATAAAAAGCCCTGACTTGAACAGCATTCCAGACAGACAATCTTATTTAATCTTCCAGGCCAAGGCGTTCTGTATAGTTTAGAAATGGCCCCAAGCACAAAAAAAGAAAGAGAGAGAGAGAGAAAGAAAGAAAGAAAGAAAGAGTGACTGACTGGCTGGCAGGGGTGCATCTGATCTGAGTCTGTCTGGGTGGTGACCTGCTGGCTGGGTTGGGAGACGTCAAGAACTGACCTCAAGGGGAGGAGGCAGTGGAATTCTGGAATCTAGCCAGGGATGGTGCATTAGGAGACCAATTACCTGAGGGGAGCATGTGGCCGGCCTGCCATGAGCAAGCTGAGCATCAGTGCGAGACCACTTTGGCATCTGGGAGCTCCTGGGTTGGATCTGAAGAACTTCTGAGGCAAGGTTAAGTGCAGCTGGATCTTAATAGCATCAGTCCCACCCGGTCACCCTTTTCGTTTTGGCCATCCTCCTGAGAGCCTCTGCCCCGCCCCCAACCTTGCTGACTGCAACAGAGGCACATGCACCAGGGGAGCCTGCCAAGGACAAGGCAGGGTGCAGGGCCATCCATCAGCCGCGAGGGACCGTCCTGGCACAAGAGTTGAGCTTGGGGTGAGCAGGGCACGGGAAGTGCTGCACTTAAAAGAATTATATTACCAAGCACGTTACTGTCAGGCACGTGACATGCATGATAGCAATCCTCGCCAGACCCTCAAGGGGAGGCTGCTTCTCATCTCATGGCTGAGGAAACTGAGGCTTGAAGGCTGACTGGCTGGTCCAAGGTGACTCAGGTAGGGCAGAGCTCAGACACAAGCCCAAGTCTGCCCGACTCAGGCTGAGGCTCTTTCTGGCTTCTGACCTATACGCAAGCTAGGGTGGGGTGAGAGTTTCACAGCTGCCCCCTAATCCTACATTTGCAGGCAGCACTGTGATTGGAAGAGGAGGCATGTCCCCACTTGCCCAGGTGAACTGAACCAGTCCTACCTGAAGTCACCCAGCTAACACCCCTCACCACTTGGTGCAGCCTGCACCACATAAAGCAGGATGGTGCTACCTCAAGCTGTGGCAGGGATTCCTGGCACGGTGCTAGCCATCTGGCTGTTGGTGGGGGGTGGGCACCAAGACTATTAATAGGACTTCCTGGAGGGCTGCCCCATAGGCACTGAGACTTTCTGGCACTGCCTCCCGTTTCCTTCTTTGCACCAGGTCTCTTGGAGTGGCATTGAGAACATGGCAGAAGCACCTGACAGGCCTTCATCCTGTGCTGCCTCATTTCCTGGGTAACTCTGGGATGCCGCTAGGTAACTCCTCAGGGTTCTCATTGGTCCAGTGGGGACGCGCTGCCTAACATGCACCCTTGCTGGCTCTGGGAGTCACGGGTGATGCATGCACAGTGCTCAGGACTCACCGCGGGCCCACCTCATCCTACAGCAGAGCAGCACAGACTCAGGGAGGGTGGAGAGAAAATTACTTTCTGACTCACCCTCCAGGGTGTCTACATCTAGGCTAGCTGTCCCCACTTCCTTCTTACTCCAGGTGAACAAAGGATAAAGGGTAAAGGTCAGAGAGAGGGAGTGCTGGGAAGAAACTGGTGGCCCATCCCTTGACAAGTTTTCATAGGAAACATCCCTGGAAAGGGCATAAGGCTTCTGTGAGGTTCTGCTCTTTTCCAGTCCTGCCTGGGTGGTCTCTGCAGGCTGGATACCCCTGGGACATTTTGGCAAGCCCTCAGGGCATCTTTCCTACAACCATCCCCAAACTTTCTTTAGGCAGAGAGGATACAGCCCTGGACCCAGAATCACTTTTGGAGGGGCTGGATTCCCTTCCTGCCCGATCCCACCCCCACTATTCCAGTGCAAGTTGCTAGCTGACGCTGGAGTCGGGATGGAGAAGCCAGGAAGGCAGCTCAGTCTCGGTCATCAGAGCGTAGGGTCAGTCTCCTGGAGTGGGAGGGGCTGGGTCACGCCCTCCCGGTGCAGCCTCTTGGAAGGGCGAGGCAGCCTGTGCCACGAACGGCAGGGAACGGCAGGAACGGTTTGGCCAAGAGGCAGCTTCAGGTTGCTTGCCTGCCCTTGGGCTTCAAGGCCCGCGGGCTGGGGATCCTCAGCGGCTCAGCAGCAGGCAGCAGGGCACGTCACTGAGCACGCTCGCCCACACCCTTCCTGCAGTGGGCGGCTAACTGCACCTCGGTCACGTGGCTCGCCAGCACCGACACTGCCCCCTACTTCCTCCTGCTGTGGACTACCTAGTCTCTGCAGCGGCTTCCCATGAGGGGCCAAAACAGCGCAGCCCTGCCGCCTCAGCTGCTCTGCGCCTGCCACCTCCACGGCCCTGCTGCTGGCCTTGTCCCTGAGGACAGAAGGACTCAGGCTACAGTAATGCGGCTGGCCAGCCTGCTCAGGGTTTGCCCAGCCCACTGCGGACATGGGGTCCCAGGATCCAACAAATCCTCTGGGTGCTTTAGTTCCTCATGAGTTTAAAGACAAACAGCTCTGGAGATCGGTACTGGGGAAACCTGAATTAAGATGCAGCGGGCCGGGCAGCTGGCTCATTTTCAGCCCTCTTTCACCTCCGATTCCCTTACAAGACAACAGAATTCGGGACCAGAGCCAAGTCAATGAGGTCCCAGCCACGGTGCTGCCTGAGCAATGACACATCCGTACTCCTGAAGGCTATGTGAGAATAGGGACTGTCCCTGTGCCGAGTGTGACGTCACAGTTCCCAGGAGGGGGGACTGACAGCACTGAAATCATCCTCACAATGATGTCATTAAGTACAAACGTCTGACAGCTGAGTGGGCTCATTTGATAAAACTCTTTGTCAGTAGTGCCACTACAAAAGGCCTACCTCATTTACCCCATTTCCTGCCTGTTCTCTGCCACTGGCCTGCCCCGAGCTTTTACACTAACAAACAGCCCAGCCCGGCTTGGGCTCTCCTTATAGGCTGGGGACAGCTTTTATAACACCCAGGCGCGTGACTACTAAACCAGCTGGAAGAAGCACCACTAGTCTTTGCCCCACTCCAATAAATAAACATTACAGTCACTTCCTTATTGACCCCCAGACGCAAGAATCGTATCTAAGAATGGATTCCAGCAGCACAAATCTGACAGGGGTCTCATATGGGGGTTTCTTCCAAGGAGAAGTCAGGAGGCAGAGGGAAGGGGCAGTTGTAAACCAGTCCCCAGGAGGGGAGTGTGTGGGTGGAATCATGTATAAGTTAAGATTTAAACAGAATGCATCACTATGGAAACATTCAGCGTTTTCAAAGGCACCGTTAAGAAAAATAAAGTAATCAAGACTTCAGATTCAACACTACAAGTGTTTATGACCAGAAAAGGCAAAGTGGGTCTTAGATATTCTGCAGCCAAGAAAAAGCTGCCAGAACTCAAGGAAGAAATATTCCCAGCAGGGCAGGAACCCATCATTTGTCAGGGCCCCTGAAACCCTCCAGTGGGAGCCTTCTGTTCATTGCAGGGCCTACTTAACTCCTTCGGGGTTGCCATGACATGCTCAGAAGGCAGTGCCAGTTCCTGACCATGTTCGACCGGACCTGCTGTGCACCAGGGCAGGGGCATGGCAGCCATGGAAGCAGTCGAGCTAATGCCCCAAAGAAACTGCAGGTTCATTAGCTGTGACCTAAACTTTATTAAGAATCACCAGGTAAGCTAGTGGTTTTGTCAACATCGATCAAAGTAGAACCTGATTTCTACACTGGGGACACAATCTGTTGCTAAGTGTCACAACAGGCAATAAAACATTTCCAGTGTGGAGCCTGACCAGTTCCTTTGGGCTGTCTGCTGCCTAGGGTGGTGATGTTGGTAAATACCATAAAGAATCCTCACGCTGAGTTTAGACATAATGCAGGGTCCCCTAAATGTACACAGAATGAGGGAAGAAGGGACCAAAGAGGAAAACTTCATCTACCTGTGAAGTTTCAAGCTATATCTGCTTAAATATGGTCAATGAACACTTGCCAGGAAGATTAGTTGAGCATTTATCTAAATCCAACAATTGGATTCCGTACCCCCTCAAAGAGCTTCCCCTATTAAATGGCCAATTGCTGATCTAGTGTTGGCAGCACAGTTTCTGACTTGGAGATGCCAATGTTGATTAAGAAGAGATAAGATGCAAACACTTGTCCTGATGCAGGGGACAAACAGGTGGCCTATGGCTGGCTGTGGCCATCTCTGCTTGAACAAGGCTCCCAGGGATGCCTATTAACTGCTCTGCTTCAATTCAGTAAGGCAGAGCACAGAGCACACAGGTGAATTCTGGCTCTGCCACAGTAAGTTCTGTTAAACTAACTTCTTGGAGACTCATCTCTACAAGGGGAAGTCTCTCTCTTGCAGCGCTGGAGGGAGGATCGGGGATTACATATCAAAGCTCCTAGGGCAGTGCCTGCAGGCTGCTGGTGCTGAGTGGGTGGGGGGCAGCTAAAAAAATGAACCCTGTTTTTCTTTATGCTATAGCTGTTATATTTGCTTCCTCTGCTTCATGTGTAACATTAGCAAAATTAGATTGATCCAATTGCTAAGTAAGACCTATCAGTGAAACTCTGCAACAGGTTGGTGAGTCACTGAGTACGGCTGTCCTTTGCCAGGATCTGGAGTTCCTATCCATTCCTAAACTCAGCAGTTTTATTCTATAGCAAAAACTAACTTGACATTATAGAAGACATGCTGTCTCAGGGATGGAAATAAATGGCAGCTATGGCTTATTTAGTCTACAGTGACAGCAAAAAAACAAAGGTAAGATCTGCTGCTGATGGAGAAAACCAGGTGGTTTTCTCAGCTCATCTGCCAGAGAGGGACTCTGTCTCCCTGACAGGGGTGAGTGCAAAGATCAAATGCACAGCCAATGCGAGGGGACAGAGCGACCCTACATTAGGAGGGGAAATGATGGAAGCTTGGAATCATGTGCCAGTTCTTTCGTTTGTAAAAAGTGAAAGAAGAATTTCCCAGTGTCACGCATCAAACTCATAACCAAAGCTGGCTGTACCACCCCAGCCAGCTTTGTTGGCTTTAACAGGAGAACAGCTAGGAATTAAATAGAGGGTTCATTTTATGTTTACAGTGATTTGTACCTTCCTCCCAGGAAGGCACAGTACGATACTCAATTGTATGAAGCACTTAGTATTTCTTACAAAAGGGAGCTATATACATCAAAACAAAAACAAAAAAACCATAAAACAGAAAATCCGATACACACACACACACACACACACACACACATACTCCAGAGCAAGGAGCTAGAGAGCCTGTGGGAGAGCAGAGCCCAGCCGGGCATGGAGTCACATCTGAGCTCTGAGTAAGAGTGTGCCCGTTCTGGCACCTCGCCGTGATCGTGGGGTCACTGATGTTACAGTACGGAATGGACACAGGGTAAGAAGCAAGATGGTGCTGTGAAACTTCCCCACGGGCAGGGAGGACACTAACTCCCCTGCCCTATCTTCACCCATTTAAACTGTCTTTCTCTCGGTTCCATATCTCGTCTGGAGTTTATCTGGCACACTGATCCTGAGGCAAGAGGTCAAAGAGACACATGCTTTTATGATGCAATAAGGGGCAGCGACTCTGTTCTGTTTTGGGAACCCTGGTGACATCACAGACTGACCCTTGAACCTGGGGAACTTGTGTGTAAGGGAACACTGAGTCAGAAGACAGCCTTAGTCATGGGACTACTGAAATTTAAGGTGAAGAGAACCATGAGGTAATTGAGTCTATTCCCTGCAGGACTGCTCCCGCTTCCATCTGGTTTGGGTTTAAATGACTCAAGTAATTCTCTAGGGGAAACTAATCTATGTGGAACAGCTGTCACTAACCGGGTATTTGTTCTCTCCAGCCAAATTTCAGCCTGCTGCTTCTCACGACATGCTCTGTCACTCCTTCCTTTAAGAGGACAGTTTCCTCTGGTGTTACAGGTAGTCCCAGTGCCTGGCTGCACTGCCTTCACTCTGTGCGGAGGCCTGTAACCTGTCTGAATGGGTCCGGGGATGATGGATAGGTCAGAAGGCTCAATTAAACAGTGTCCCCTGAAAACACAGCTTTCCACTGCAATAACACACAAGCTGAGATGTTAAGGAGCCAAGACAGACTTCAACAAAGCCCCGTGAAGCCACCTCTGTTTGGGTTTCAGCAGCTGTCTGCCTACGGAAGGCTCCAGAGTCACTGACGCACATATATATCTCCACTTTGCAAATGTCATTAAGGAATAAACACGTGCAGAATCTCCCTAGAGGCACAAGGCCATTTGTATTTCTTCAAATTACAGGGGAAGGGAAGAAGAAAAGCAGCTTCTGGACCAAATCATCTGTGAGCACAGCCATAGCAGTTTTAATTTGCCTAAAGATAATGTGCGATTTTGAGATGTGCTTTGGAATAACTGTTCCCACAGTAGACATCACCAACATGAACTGCTGGTGGCCCTCATTTAATAGGACTCCAAGCTGGGAAGCAATGCCACCATCTTCCAAACAGCCACATTATGAGACCAGCTGGAGTAGCCTCTCGAAGCTTCTTCTGGTAGAAGGGTTGCTCAGCGTTGGCGTGGCTGTACTCACCGAGGCTTTTCTAGCCAGGACCTCCATCACAAGGAGCCCCCTCAAGGGTGTGGATAAATTGTCCGAAAGGTCAGGTTTACTCTCGGTTCTCTGGAGTGGTATTCCTTGGGCACTCGATGCTAAATGGAAATGTAAATAACTCTCTGACATACACACACTATTTTAGTTCTAAGGGATTTACAACTTGTTTATGAGAATGTGGAAATATTTCCATTTTATCCCTGTCTCAGTGAACAATGTTAAGCCCTCTAAACTATTGTGGAAAACATCCTCCACCTCTGAAACAAATCCGCACCTGACACCATGTGCTATGCCAGCACCCTTGCAGCAGGATCTCTTCTAATGGCTGCTCTTCCTCTCAGACTCCTACCATTTTCCAAATCACATAAGGAAGACATAAATGGATAAGGCCAAAGAGAGCTATGAGACTTTACTCTCATGCTAAGTGTTCGTACAGTAATATGCACACCTTAAAAATGAACTGGCTTAAAAAGTAGTGGCTAGGCTGTGGAGCTGTGCAGTCCAACATGGTGGCCACTAGCTCCCTGACATTATTCAAATTTAATTTAAAACCTCAGTTATTTAGCACCCAGTCGCAAGTGGTCAACGGTCACATGTGGCTAGTGGCTACTACAGTGGGCAGCAGAGACACAGATCTCTGCCCTGGTCAAAAAGAGCCCTAACAGACACTGAGGCTGCAGAGGTCCACTTTGATTGCCAGTAGTATCAAAACTCCTTGGAAATGAGGCCAACTTATAGCCTCTGCTCATTATGAAAGCAACGTGCTTTTCACCACATGCTTACTTGGGAATTAACACTCAGCCACTCAAGACACTGCCTCCAGGAAGGGAATCCGTCGTACTTGCATGTCCTACCTGCCAATCAGCCTGGGTAGCTCCTTCCATGATTAACAAGGTCCCGTGATCCAAGGGAATCTTCACTCTCTCCATATATGTGTAGTCTCCATTCTCTTCCTAGAAAACAGCATTCATTGCACTGAATGTTTTTCTTAGCAAGAGGCAACAGACAGCAGTCAGAGATGGAAACCACTACTTCTCAGCCAGACTTTGGGGCAAGCTGTTTGTCCTTGGGCAAGTCATTTCACCTCTCTGTACCTTGATTTAGTCATTTGTAAAATGGGGATGATGACACAGGGCTTCTGTGAGCCTCAGCTGACACATGTAAACCACTTAGAGATGCCTCACAGTAAGTACGGTATGAGAGTAAGCTCCATGACCATCACCACCCAAAAGGCAGAAAAGCCACTCTGACTTGGGAGGAAATTGAAGTCACTCACACAAGAATTCCTTGTCTCTGTCTTCTGTAGTGCTCTATATTTCAACACTGTGTAGCGAAAATGGCCTCTGAACCAAGACTTGCTGGGCTGAGTTCTACTTCACCTTTTCTTGATTTATGATAATTCATTAACCAGTACCTATGTTAAAAAGAGTCACAGCTCTTCCCATCGCGTGCTCTGCTGTTGTGGAGACACATTCCTCTTTCGAGAAAGGACAACTGCAAGATTTTCTCCAAGAAGGGAGCTCTGGCTTGACCAGAACAGTGTTGCCACATGAAGCCTGGGTGTTTGAGCCTTTGAGAATAGACCACAAATCCTGAATATTTAGGGCACAAATGCCTTGAAAATACACTGCCCCTTTCTCCTGTAGAGCTCAAAACCAATTTATGTGCAACAGAGTCATGAGTCTTCACTGCACAGCCTGCAAAGCAATCAGCAGGTGGTGTCACTCCTCCTCTACAGCTGACAGAGGAGTGCATTCAACAACTTCCTTGCTTGCAGCATCAAGAGCATGTCCAGAGCCAAAGCCAGGACAACACTGAGCTTCCTGATTTCTTCACTTCCACCACGGGCAGAACTGATGGGCCCATCCATTCAGCTGCTTCACTTCCCATGCAGGGGTTACACTTGGGTGACTGTGGGATTCTTTTCAGTGCAATACTGTGTTTATGTTTATTATTGTAGGGGTGCTTCTGAGAACTTAACTGTTTACAATGATTTCCCCCAGGAAAATCAAAATCAAAACAATGATGAACTTGCATAAACAGTCTAAGTTCCAGGGCCCAATCCTTGGCAGTGACTTTGTCAAGGATAGTCATAATTTTTATAGACAGAAGACATAAGCAATAACTTTTGAAATAACTTTTGGGTTTAGTGATTGATTTTAATCACTATTTTAATTGAAATAACTTTTGGGTTTAGTGATTGATTTTAATTGTCTGCCACCTTTTCTCTTCCAGGAATAAGAAGGCACCAAAACATTTCCCTCTGACTACTCAGCCAACCAGAGAGCAGTGGGAAGGTGACCCTGTCCTTGGGCAGCCCAGCTGCATCTCAGATGGCCAGAGCTAGCTCTCTGAAAAAAAAAAAAAATGCTCGATAGAGGAGATGAATGTCTTACTGGATAAAGATATCAGAAGGGACTGCATTGTCCACAAGATTAGAGGGTCCAAGGCGCCTTAACTTAGGCCGTACAGGCGGTTACCAGATCCAGGTTCAACTGAGCTGGAAGCAGGACTCCTGCTACCTTCTGCATGACCAGGGAGTACAATGCGGCCGGAAGTGATAAATTAATACTAAGACAGAAAAGTGAAATGAAGCACAGAGAAAACAACCTGGGTTGTTGCATGAGACAATTCTGAGGTGAAGATCTCAGAACATCAAAAACATTTCTGGGGAGGAGGGAGTGCTAAAAGCAATGGGTGGGAAGCGGCAAGCACTGTAATCCCACCTGGGAAGCACCAGGCAAGTGAAAGAGATGCCAAATGCAAGAAGGAACCATCCGCACCGCTGGAAAATGAAGCTCAGCAGCGTTACACTCCACTCAATGTTCCTAAGATCAGAACTTTTCAAAAGAGAGAGAGCCTCAGGCTAGTTTTAAACACATCACATTCAACACAACTGCCAGGCACACCAAAAAGCTGATGAGGGCGAGCCACCTGTGTCAGTCCTGGAAGGAGACGAGGCACTCCTGCAAGACACAATGGCATCCCTTTGCTGCTCGCTGTTTATTCCTTCCAACACCCCTGGCTTAGAAAGCCCATGCCTAATTTGCAGGAGATGGACAGGAGAGAAGACAAGGAAAGCCAGCAATGCCACAGACAGCCACACCACCCTTTAACTTAACTGAGATGCGTGGAGGCTTCCTTCAGATGAAAGGCCAGGGGTGCTCCTGTGGCTGTGTTTGAGGCTCAGTTGGGACATGGACAAGCAACAGAGGAAGCGGGTTAGGCTGTTTGGAGGAGCCTAACCCGCTTAGAAATTACTATTATTGCTTCAAACTCATCCTCATCATAGTTTCTCCTTCTAGATTTAGAAGTAACAAGTTCACTAACATAAACGATACACTTATAACTGTTCAATGTCTGTCTTTCCATTCTGTTATAAAGCCCTCAAGGAAAGCCTGCATGGTCTTGCTCTTTAAGAGAGAATCGCAATGCCTATTACAGTAAATCTGTGCTAAATGACAGGAAAAGCCCAAGAAAATCACCTTTAGTCCTATTGCCCGGAGTTCAACACAATACACAGACAATAGTTTATATTGTATAATCATGCACTCTGTTTTGAATACATTATGAACCTTTTTCGACATCTTTATACAATATTTCAAAACCATGGCTATATAATATTCCTTGGTCTGAACATATCCTTTCTTCTTTGAACTCACAAATACTTTTTGACCACCTGAATATTCAAGGCATTTTGCTAGTGCTAAGGATATAGCAGTAAAGAACGTATTGTTGGGGGCTGAGATTTTAATATACCAGGATTTTTAAAAGAGAATATAAGGTTACTGCCAAGTAGATTGAAGGCAAAACATCTCTAATTATGTATCTAGGATACATTCCTTCCTTTAGGAATTTTTTTAAAATTGTAGATGTACCTTTATTTTATTTCTTTATTCTTACGTGATGCTGAGGATTGAATTCAGTGTCTCCATATGCTAGGCAAGCGCTCTACCACTGATCTACACCCCCAGCCCCTCTAGGATATATTCTTAAAAATGGAATTACTGGGCCAATGGGTATTAACCCTAGCACTTGATTTATACTACCCAACTGCTTTCTTGAGAAGGCTGAATAATTTAGAACTCCAACAGGAAAATATGATAGTACCTATCTTCTGACTGAATAATATCAGTTGACAAGAATGAACAAAAGTTAGTGGAGAAATGACAACTCACTGAAGCTCAGAGTTCTTTGATTATAGCCCAGTTCACCATTTTATTCACATATCTAATTTTCTGTTTGTATTTCTTCTGCTGTGAATTCTCTACTCATGGAGTTGGTCCACTCTTCTATGCAGATGCTAATGCTTTTCCTATAGATCTGTGACCACAGAGAGTAAGGTAGGTACCCTTCGTTGTAGGTTTTGCGAATACTTCTTTTGCTCGCTATCTGCCTTTTAGCTGTGTTGATGTTATTTAACATAGAACAGCTCAAAAGTTTTTAGTCAACTCCACTGACCTTCCTTTGGCTCTGCTTCATGGTTTTTATGCTTAGAAAGTCTTTTCCCATCCTGAGGCAAGTTAAATATACAACTTTTAGTTTAAAAAAAAAAAGAGTTTACATTTTTTAGATTTAACTCTTTAGTCTACCTGGAGTTTTTGGGTTTTTTGTTTTTCTGGTTTGGGTTTGTTGTGCTGGTTTTTTCCCATGCTACTGCTTTTTTCTCTTTTTCCTTGGGTGTCTGTGTGTATGTAAGTGTGAGTGTGTGTATGTGCGTGCATGTGGAGTGCTGGGGGTGGAGCCCAGGGCTTCACACATATCAGGCAAGGATGTGCTCTACTGCTGAGCTACACCTCCAACCTTATGCTTCTTTTTTTTTTTTTTTTAAATTTTTTTCTTAGTTGTAGATGGACACAATGTCTTTATTTTATTGCTTTGTATGTGGTGCTGAGGATCGAACCCAGGGCCTCACGCATGCGAGGCAAGCGCTCTACCGCTGAGCCACAATCCCAGCCCCCACCTTATGCTTCTTTTAACAACACTTTCCAGGTACTTAATCCAAGGCCTGCTGCTGGAGTTTTTGGACCCTAAGAGCTTGTTTAGAGGTTTAGCAGAGGAGCTTGATTAGTACACTCTTTTTTTTTTTTTTTTAAATTTTTTTTTTTAGTTGTAGATGGACATAATGTCTTTATTTTATTGCCTTGTATGTGGTGCTGAGGATCGAACCCAGGGCCTCACGCATGCGAGGCAAGTGCTCTACCGCTGAGCTACAATCCCAGCCCCTGATTAGTACACTCTTGACAAAAAAAAAAAATCATTCTGGGGCTGGGGTAGTGGCTCAGTGGTAGAGCACCTGCCTGGCATGTGTGAGGCCCTGGGTTCGATCTTCAGCACCACATATAAATAAATAAATAAAACAAAAGATCCATTGACAACTAAAATATATATTAAAAAAAAAAGACCGTCCTCATCCTCTAACAGAGATGGTCGTCCTCTTTGACTAAGTGTGCGGCTTTGGCACGTAGAGCCATGAGGGAGGAAGGAGACACCACTTAGCCAGCCAGATCAGCTGAATAAACCCTGGCAATCAACAGAGCGACTGCAGCCAGATTGCTCTCACATCTTCCTGCTAGACTCTTTGGACAGGATCAACCATGGTGTAACTCAGGCAGCAAGCATGGTAGGTACTATACATATTATTGCTAATCCTCACTACCAACAGGGAGGAAAAGAGGCAATATTGTCCATTTTATCAGAAGAAAAGGGACCTGGAGGAAAAGTGCTAGCCAGGCAAAAGGCTGGCAGGAGGCAGGGCTGGTATGGGAACCCAGACCTGTTTGGCTTTAAAGTCTACACCTGTGTCACTACAGAGTGCTTTCCACAGCATGCTCTCTATCCCTCCTGAAATCTGGTAACGTTGCCTGTCCCAATTATATGGCCCCCTCACTATACTGTGGGGGGTACAAACACGCCAAGTAGCTGAACAAGGGGCACGGGCGAGGTGCAGTACCATGGGTAGAGACCATAGGAAAGCAGGCCCGTGTGGGGGTAGATGCTTTGTCAGCAAGCAGCCCTCCCTGCTCACTGTTCCCCCAGTACTGCCCCATCTTCAGGGTTTTCCCAGGGAAGCTGGTAAATGAGATTTTTATGTGAAATGTGACATATAAATTTTGGCAACTAATTCAGTTTGTTTAAAAACACTGGGCAGGGGCTGGGATTGTGGCGCAGGGGCAGCGTGCTCACCTAGCACGCATGAGGCACTGGGTTCGATCCTCAGCACCACATAAAAATAAAATAAAGATATTCTGTCCATCTACAACTAAAAAAATAAATAAATTCTTAAAAAAAAAAAAAAAAACAAACACTGGGCAGCATAAATAAATCTGAAGGCCAGGATCTGGCTCCCAGCTTGCCCAGCTTGCCCATGATTATTACATGCCTCCTCCATCCCCATGTCAGTTGCCCAAACTGGCCTATCATCTGGAGCACTTTCTTGATCCCCTTTGCCACTGTACCCATTAGTGCCCCAAGATGCACGCTTCATTATCTTCAAGTATAATATTTGTCATCTCACCCCCAACCCATTAGAAAAGGCCCTTGAACTGGGCATGGTGGCCACACCCATAATCCCAGTGACTCGGAGACTGAGGCAGGAGGATTGCAAATTCAAGACCAGCCTCAGCAAATTAGGGAGGCCTAAGGACTTAGCAAGACCCTGTCTCAAAATTTTTTTTTAAAAAAGCTTGGAAAGTGGCTTAGTGGTTAAGTGACCCTGGGTTCAATCTCCAGTACCAAAACATGAAAACATAAAAAGAAATAAAAAGAAAAGGCCCTTGACAACAAAATACACTTCAGTTAACAGCTGGACATTTGGTTTTTCAGGTCCTCTCTGATCCTCAGATGAGCTATTTACCTGAGAAAAAACCAAGAAGGTGCTTATAAAAAAATCAAACACAAAAGAGCAGAAAGGCCAAAACGAAGCAGGAGCCTGCTACCAGTTTCGACTTCCCAAGCAGGAGGCACTCGACACAGCAACTGTTACTATCATCTCTGTAATGGAGGCATCAGGGAGGCTCATGGCCATGGTAGGCCCTTGAAATGTGGGACTCTAGGGAGCGTGCCTGAGGGAGAGCAAAGAGAAGCGGCAGGGTGGAGCAACCACTGAGACCTGAGACCAGAGCAGGCGGGGCTGAGGTTGGCGAACACCCCCAAGCTGGCCCAGGAGTTGCCAGTGGATCCCTTCCTAACAGGAGTAAGTGAAGGCTTTTTGAGTTGGAAAACCAAAAAAATAGGCAAGGAGCTTAAGCCTGGCTGTAGGTTCCTCTTTGTTCTCTTTAGCTGAAAAAGAATGTATAGCCAGGTGTGGTGGTATACATCGGCAATCCTAGCAGCTAAGGAGGCTGAGGCAGGACGATCTTGAGTTCAAGGTCAGTCTCAGCCATTTAGCAAGGCCCTAAGCAACTCAGTGACATGATCTCTAAATTAAATTTTTAAAAACATGTAATTTCATAGCTTTACATATCATCTACCTTACTATTTTTCATTTAATTCAGCAAACAGTTTGTGTGAGCCATTTTGCACAAGAGATTAACACTGTGTCTCCGTCACCCATCTGTAAAATGCAGATAATAACAGCACTGATCTCACAAGATTTTTGAAGGACTCAACGTAAAGCACTTAGAACAAAGCCAGGCAGAGTCAGCACTACACACTTGTGATTTACTATTAGCATTTTTCTCTTGTTATTTTGACAATCCCAAATCATATCTCTGGCTGACGTCTGTCACCCGAAACCCAGACCTATACAGACAATGGCCTCCTTTCCACAAAGAAGTCTTAGACATCTGAAACCCAGCACAGAGAAGAAGGAAGTCCCCTGACAATAACAAATCAAAGGAAAAAACTCCTCTCCTCCACCCAAGTTCACAGCGCCTCCATCCACCCAATGCTAAAGCCAGAAATGTGGCTATCTTGATTCTTACCCCTCCCCCCAACATACTGGCAAGTTCTGCTGGTTTAGCCTCAAAAACATTCCTCAAATCCACTCCCTTCTCCTTCTGCCTGCACTTCTGGCCAAGCCAGCAGCCTCCCCTGGTGGTGCTGCTGCCCCTGCTTTCTATCCATCTCTATTCTTCCCTCTCCCCAGACGACTCCTCAAGGAACAGTTAGAGTGATCGTTTAGAAATGCAGACTGGATCATGTCACAACCCTTTTATTCCCATTGCACACAGAATAAAATCCAAACTCAGATCTAACCACATGTTGTGAATATTTCTGGTTTTGTTTGTTTGGGGTTTTTACTATTGTTTAGCTTCTGTGACCTCCATGAGGGCAAGAACCATATTTCTCACATTTACTACTGTATCTTCAGAGCTGAGCATAGTACCTAACACACAGTAGGTACTAAATTAATATAAATAATAGAGCGGGAGAGGGAAGGAAAAAGAGGCAGGAGGAAACTGTTCCTGAAAATACTATCTGGCATGCGGGCACTGGACAGAACAGAGGGAGCAAAGACTGGAACTAAGGACATCAAAGGGAAAAAAGAAGTTTTAGTATTGGGGCATGTGGTAACAAGATCCTGGAGGAAGATGGTCACTGTGAGGATGGGTTCATTAGACATTTCAAGAAAGAGCCAGGCATATAGGTACCTGGTATCCCAGCTACTGGAGAGGCTAAGACAGGAGGATCAAGAGGTCGAGACCAGCCTGGGTGACACAGCAAGACCCCTGTCTTTAAAATAAAAAAGGAAAAATTAAAATGAACCTTGGCACTGATTTTATAAGAAACAAGAGAACAAGGAAGAACTGCAAATAACTTAATTGTTAACCTGACCAAGAGACTGTGAAACCATGAACATAAATGGACTTACTAGCAGCCAGAATTGTAGAGTTTTTCTGAAAGAACAATAAGGAATCTCATTTTATAATTTCAATTTGGAAACTATGTGTGCTGCTGTTAAGTGGAAACATCTCACAAATATGTAGAAAGTGATGACTAGAAATTGAGCTACAAGTGAAAGCTGGAGGGGCTCGGTTATAGCTCAGTGGTAGAGCACTTGCCTAGCATCCGTGAGGCATTGGGTTCGATCCTCAGCACCACCTATAAATAAATTAAAAATACAGGTCCATCAACAACTAAAAAATATTTTTTAAAAAAAGTGAAAGCTGGAAATAAGAGATTCAGAAGACACCCATCAAACAAATGACTAAAGTTATAACAACTAAGGAGATCTAATTTATTTGCTTATCTCCAAACATACACACTTGTGGGGACATAATGATAAGACAGAGACCTTGCCCATATGGTGTTTACAATCTACTGCGGTTTAAAATCTCCTAAAAATAATGCAGAGAAAGATAACAGAATTAAAGACAAACTCGAACATCCATATTGAAGGGGTTGAATATAAAGAAAATAAACCTCAAAGGAGACAGAAAAACAACAACAAGAATGGTAGGGGAATACCCAAGATATGACAGTATTTCAGAAGCCAGTAGGAGAAAGAAAAGGCAGCTGATCAATGGTTGAGTGTCATGGCCAGAGGAGAAAAGAGATGCTGACTGAGGAAAGGCCAGTATGCTTGGTTTTAGATCAACAGCATCAGTATAACTTAAGCAGAGTATGGGGAAAAGTTAGCAGACATTTCAAGAGGGAGCTAAGTTGTGAGGAAGGGGAGACTGCAGTGTAGACAGCTAATTCCAGAATCTTTTGGGGGGTGGGAAGTGCTAGGGACTGAGCCCAGGTCCTCGTACCTGCTAAGCATGTACTCTACCTTCAAGCTGCACCCCTAGTCTCAAATCTGTGCTTCAAAAGCCAAAACAAAACCAAGATACATATAGCATCAAGTGGGTTTCCTCAATATAGTAATAGATATTATAGAGTGCCCCAAGATTAGATAAATGGTGAAGTTGCTGGACAAGTACAGTCAAGGCTTTTTTGCAGAATGAAATAATGTTTGGAAACCAAATGTAAAGACTTTGCCTGCTGAGGGCCAAATGTCTGTTTAGTTGTCCTATCTCCCAGGTCATGATTATGCCAATAATGCCACTTTTGTCAATAATATCATTTATCTTTAGCTTCTTTTCTCAAATTGTAGTGTTGCCTGCCCTTGAGACCCTAGTTGGGTCCAAGACTGTGCTATGGGTTATGCCAGCTAGCCACTATATTTGGGCTGCAATGTTGCTCCTCGGGCGCCAACATGAGAACACAGCTGAACGTTATGTTCAGAGTGGTGACATATTTGTAAAATCTGACATAAACAAAACATATTAGTTATGAAAATTAAGGAGAGAATAAAGCTGGGATCCCACAAAGCCATCCCT
This sequence comes from Xerus rutilus, assembly GCA_028644305.1. Taxonomy (NCBI): domain Eukaryota; kingdom Metazoa; phylum Chordata; class Mammalia; order Rodentia; family Sciuridae; genus Xerus; species Xerus rutilus. The sequence goes on from CM053399.1 coordinate 19,430,958, forward strand.
GCAGAGTTATCCTGCTGATTCAACCCACATTTAAATGATGATATCCTCGGCATCGATCCGAAATACATTACTTTAAAAACAGAAACAGCTATTTCTGAAATAAGACCTGCTAAAATAAGAGGTTAGCTGGAAAAGCATAGCTTTGAAAGCACTGAGGTTATTGGTTCAAAACAGTTTTCAACTCACTTGACACATGAATCTTTGAGTTTTCACCAAACTCCTGATCCTTGCATTCACTGGGCTTGAAGGTTCTGGTGGAGGGAATGAGAGAAGGAAGGAGGGAGGACTAGTAGGTGCAACGGATGATCCTATACCATGTGCACCACTGATCACAACCCCACAGCGCAGGAGCTCACCAACGCCTCGCCAAGTTACAAGGGGGTGTGGTTGCAGCACAGCTCTGTGGCCAAGGACAGCAGCACACGGCAGCCCAAACCAATTGGCAGGCTCCTGTCTCTCCTTCTTAACTGCATACAGTGAAAGATAAGTGGATTAGAGAAGGAAAACCCTGCCGATGGTGTATAGATTTATGGTATTAGGACAGGGTGGAGGTGAGAACCAATTGTGGATTTACACTCACGGCTCTAGCCATTCCAGCTATATGAATGTGTATTTGAAATCAGAAGAGTTAATGTGATGAGGATTCCATTCTTGGTAATACAATACTTCTAAGAAATGCAGCTGAAAGGAAGTGCTATCTTTTTTCCTTTTTAATTTTTTTGTAGTTGTAGATGGACAAAATGACTTTGTTTATTTTTATGTGGTGCTGAGGATCAAACCCAGTGCCTCACATGTGTTAAGCAAGTGCTCTGCCACCGAGCCCCAGCCCCAGCCTACGAACTGCTATCTTGAAGAAGCTTCCACCCAATACTGTAGTGCCAGAAGCACTGCTCTATGTCCTGTGAGAGCATATGAAACAAACTCCCATGCCTGACCCCCAGCTGACCTCAGCCGCCAGCACAGGGACAAGCCTCACTAGACATCGACATTCCCAAACCATTCCTGGACATGAGCTGATCAGAATCCCCACTCCCCAACTCTCCCTTCTGCACCCTCCACTGTGATCCACGGCAGTCCCATTCAGAAAAGAGCAAACCCATCTACATCTTCAACCTGCGCGCTCTATACAATGCCTTCTTCCTCCTTGCCCCAATACCTGGCTATCTCCAAAAGCTGCACTCCCTGAAGCCCTCTCAAGTGGAAGGCCTCCATGTCTCATGATCCAGCGAATGGCAGAGCCAGCTGGTGGAGGACTCTCCTTACTCTTTACTCCTCACACATTTTTGAGCTCATGTCATGGAATCTGTCCTTCTCTCTCCACTTCACCCTTTGTTCCAGGGATAAACAAGGACTAACAACCTCCTAACTGGTCTCCTTGTCTCCTCTCTTGCTATAGTTCTAATTCTAGCCCAGGCTCTGCACAGTAGCAATAGTGACCTTTTAAAATTGTCAACCAGACCATGTCACTCTTATGCTTAGCACACCTTAATAGCTTCTTGATGGACTTGACTTGAAAGAAAATTCTGTCTTTCTGAGGTTCACAAGTTTCTCCTGACCTGACCCTTGCCCACTTTCCCAATCTCATCACCTGCTCTGCACCTCATGCTGGCTAGCTTGGCTCCAGGGCATGGCCTCCTTTCCTTTCTCGAATACTCTAAGCTCTTTTGTACCTCAACTAGACAGTCCTCCTATGAAAATACGACCTGTGAAAGATGAGAAAATTACCAGCAGGCAAGGAATAGTTCTTAGAGTAAGGCAAAGGAGAGAGAAAAGGTTACTATTGAGACAAGTTTTAAAAAATCAAGTTTGCAAGCTGACTCCACACCTAATCATGCCACATTCAGAAACACAATGAATCACTTTTGAAAAGAAAGTTCTCCTAAATCCCAACCGTTGCTGGCAATATAAAACTGGGAGGTTCTTTGCAAAAAGTAATTATTCCTAGAGGACATCAGGGCATGGATTCTAGGCTGAGACAAGGCCCTGAGAAAGCAAATGGTAATTTCAACTCCCAAAGAATCTCAAGTCTGAAGGTGGCTTAAGACCTACCCACGTACACACACACACACTCATTTAGTCACTCACACCCTGCAAGGAGACAGCTCCAATGATATCTAATGAGACAGCCCTAGAGACAGCAGCTACAAAGCTCCCTTACTAGTTTCGACCCACAGACTGCTTCACCCTCCCTGAGATTCCGTTATATTTCTCAGCCAAGAGAACCCTGGAGCCCATTTCACTGATATTCATTTCCTTTTTCAATTTCTGATAAGTCACTATGGTACCTACCATTCATAATAGCTTAAAAAAATTCACCGATTACTACAACAATTTTCATGGGAAATTTTTTGATCACTCCCATGAAATGGCTACCAATTATCATTTCCATTTACAAAAAGGAATAAGTATAAATGAGGCAGATAAGTGCTTTTTACCAACATCAGGGACAGAAACAGGAAAAGAACCTGATTTTCTAAATTTCATTAGGCAACGTTTTAAAAGGACTGTGGTTATCAACAGTTTCTTTCGTTTCTTGTCAAGCCTCAGAACAGATGCTGTAATGAGAAGGTGGGAAGGGTGACTGGGGTGCAGCAGTGGGGGTTGCTGCCTAACCATGAAATGCTGCACCAGTCTGGCTTATCCAGTTTCCAAAGTTAAGCTATTCAGTACCCTGTTATTTTGGATTTCAATACTCTAATTTTTTCTGAAGTCCAAGAAAAAATATCAATATTTATGACCAAGGCATTTTTTTTAATACTCCATTCTTCCCAGCAGTATGTAGAACACAAAACACAAAAGAAAAAGCAAGAGAGGCAGCAGGTCTCCACCATTAGACCTGCTTTTATACCTATCTTCTCTGGTGAGATAAACAGAGACCCTTCCTTCAGAAGGCATCTGGGAGAGGAGGACTTGGAGAAAGGCCCAGCCTGCCTTAGCTCCATCCGCTGGGGGTGGAGAGAAGCCTCTCACTTTCACATACAAGAAGCTGGTAAAGGAAAGAGCCCATCCAGGGTAATTTGCTAGAAAAACAAGGCTTTTGGCATCTAAACCTCCAGTGCATCACAAACTTCCTGCTATTATCTAATAACCCCCCCACTCAGCCATCACTGTTTCCATGGTAACCGACAGAGAAATAGCAGCCTGCCAAATGGCTTTTGTAGTTCCTTTTCCAGTTTGTTCTTCTGTGTTGAATTAGTACTAGTTGGGAAAAGAACCAGGCTAATCTTTGCAAACAAGAACACGATGTAGTTCGAAAAGTACAACCAGGTTTGGGAAAAGAAGTGTAAAAAAGCTCTCATGAACCAACTCCTATAGAATAAAAAAGTATATTTGTAAGATTTACCTTGGTCTTAAGGTGGGATAGCCTGGCAATGGGCAGGATACGGACATAGTGCGCTTCCCCCCGCCTCCAATTTGACTCCACAACAGAAGGGATGGGGTAAATGAAAGAACAAGATCAAACAAGTCCACCAGCCCCCAGCTACCTTATTAGTATCAGAGGTAATGGTAACTTTCTCTAAAATCGAAATAAATGAGCAAGAATTTGCAGACTTGGATGCAGAACAGTGTAAAAAGGGTAAATAACTTGAAGGAGTGAAATGTTTAACCCCAGAAATGATGTATGCAAGAATCAGACTCTGCCAAATGCATGAATGGGGGGGCGGGGGGTGCTGGTGCCTAGGAAACAAAGGTCGCCTTCCCATCTTAGCATGGAGAGAGATCTTGAAGAATACAGTGTGTGGAACTGGGGCAGCTGTTAGAAAATCAGCAGCTACAGAGATCTGCTCAAGGCGCCAGACTGAAAAACAAACAGCTGCTGCAGGGGAGGCGGAGTTTGAGTTTTTAAAAACTCAAGACTATTTCTCTTTGAAAGTAGCCCAAAACAAATAATTTTGTCTCAAAACTGTATACCTGCATGAAGTGCAGAGAATCTTGTGACTCCTCTGTTTGCTTCAGATGAGAAACTGTTACTCAAGTTAAAGAGGTATGAGTTTCTTATCTGACAGGGCAAAATGAAAAGGAGTTTGAAAGAGTCTCTCCCAAAACCTTTAACGTACCTCAAGTGTTTTATTGACAGACATGACAATTACAACCTATGGCAGCATTCTGTGATAGGTCCCTAAGAGTTACAGAAAGTTAGATTCATACAAAGCCCACACAGAAGACTAAACTAATTTATACTTTTGAATTTATGCTTTACCTTGGGTATCATGAGTTATGTTCCCAGAGCTATCACCTGACTTTAGAGAGTAGACAAAGATTCACAATAATCATTTCCCTTCAAAAGGATCCTTATAGTAAGTTGAAGATGTCTACCCCAATGACTGCCAACTTAAAGAAAGGTTTCTGCCCTTCTGGTTTAGTGGCATTTGTGGAGTCCCAGATTTTTGTAATCTATTAATGAAACCCGACGGGGTCTTTTCAGATACTTAAAACTTGTGTCCTGTTTCCACAAGAATGAGCTTCTGAGGCATATTCACTGATGAGTGATTATAATTTTCAATGTATCAACTTTCCCCATTTTAAACAAAAGACAGAACTGAGAAGATATATGAAAATAGCAACACATTCAATGAGAATTAGTACTAGGGCAGAAACTGAAACTTCCTATAGCCAACAATCTGTAGTATTGACCTCTTCATATTTCTTCTCAAATCCTTTCCTCAGCAAGCATTGTTTCAAGACCTCAGACAAATTTTCTTATTTGTTAGATTTATATTTTCATCAAATCAGCTTCCATATATAGTTCAGATTCCTTGCTACTAGGAAACAATGAAGGGGACTTTGGCCCTTTTTGAATGTTTCATGGCCTGCACTTTCACTGGTGTTTCTGAATATAAACTCCAAGAAACCTAAGAAAAAGAGAAAGCCTCAGTAATGGAGGTCTTTCTCTTTGTTCTAAGTGGTTGTCCACAGAAACAATGCTGTATGTGGTTTTAATGGTCTCTGTCCGTACATTAACCTGTCACATAACTTAAGTATATTACCAAGAAATAGCTATTGATTGCCACGTATTAGGTTTTTATATGAGAAAATAAAGAACTTCTGCGGCCTGGAGAGGAGAAAGAAAGGGGTGTTTCTGGGCACCAGAACATTGTTAATGCTTAGTAGTAAGAAACTGCTAGTATGGTAAAACTAACTACCCAGAAGACATACTTTAGGAATTTTTAAGCTTCAATCTATAAATAGGCCCCACATTTTTTCCCAAAGGGTGGTGGCAGTGACTGTATGGTGTAAAGAAACAGTGACTGAATATTTAAATACTTGGCAACAAAGAAAATAACTGTGAAGCACTAAAGACAAAGATTACACTAAAGATGACATTCCTGAAGCTTGTGTACCAATCGGAAGGCTGGAAGGACAGCTGCAGGGGGAAGGTAAGCCCAGCTCCCAGGACCATACCTGTGTCTAGCTTGAGAAGGTCTTAACTTAAACATGAGACACACAGGTTTTTCTGTGATTCATAAAACAGAAATCTTATTACGGGCAAGAAGATGAATTCTTCCCAAGTGTGAATTTGGGATTTAACTGAGTGACTGTCTCTGTACACAAACACAACCATACCTAACAAGAATACAGCAAAGCCTGGGTAGCCTGATTCTCAGGTGGAACTCCTCCTAGGCACATGGAAGCTGCTTGCCAGTGACAATGTAAAGGCTATTCAAGTGCTAAGGGAACAAACTGACTAGACAACTGGCAAGAGACAATCCTCTGCCAACAATGACCAAAGTTTCTATGTAAACAAAAGCAAAGAAAAACTAATCAAGGGAAATTACCAATAAAAGGTGCTTAATGGCATACATGCAGAATAACTCAATATGCTTCAAAATAGCATGCATGGAAACCCAATACACCCAGGAAGGCAGCCCAGGGCCCCTTAATTGCATCCTTAGAGAAGTATATCTGATGAAGAACAGACTCAGCACCAAGTGACTAATAAGGATGTGGCCTGGATTAGGTCATATTCAAAATCAGCCTACTGGCCTCCACAGTTGACTGGGTCTGGTTTAATGATGCAAGCTGAATAATCAGAAACCTTGATTAAGAAGAGACACAAACCCTGGAAATAAGATAATTTGTTGGTGGAAGTTTACTCTTTTCTTGGAGTTCCTGCTACTTCTCTACCTTTGTCTTGAAGGTCTACACTTTTTTTTTTTTTTGGTACAGGGGATCAAAGTCAGGGGCACTTGACCACAGAGCCACATCCCTAACCCTATTTTATATTTTACTAAGAGACAGAGTCTCACTGAGTTGCTTAGCACCTCACTTTTGCTGAGGTTGGCTTTGAACTCATGATCCTCCTACCTCAGCCTCCTGAGCCACTGTAATTACAGGTGTATACCATCATGCCTGGCAAGGTTCTACACGTTTGATTTTCAAAAATTAGGGCTGGTGGTGTGCATAGCTCAGTAGTACAGTGCATGCTTAGCATGTGGGTGGCCCTGGGTTCAATCCCCAGCACCAAAAACAGAAAGTAAAAAAAAAATTAATAGCCCTAGTATCAAATATCATGTAAGTCAGGTAAGAGCTGGATGAAAAATTGAAATCATTACACAGTTCAGTCACTGCTTTTCTACCTGAACTTAGATCATCACCTCTGATAATCTGGCTTGAGCTTCTTCTCTGAAAGAGTCTCAGGTTCATGCATCTTTCAGGAGAAGGCAAAGGAGGAATGAAGGTCACATGACACTCTCTCACAGCTCAAGGCCCAGGCTATAGTGAAGAGCACTTAAAATGAAGACTTCTTCAGGGACATCTTTCTTGAAGCTCTTTACTTTCCCTTCTTGCTCCCACTAGCTTGGGTTACCCTGTAAGTCCTCCACTACAGCATTTATCAAAATTGCAATTATTTGAATAATTAGCAATATCTGTCTACCCTCACTAAATGCATCTCCACGAGGACAGAAACTGTCATCAATGAACACGAACCCCTAACACCCAGACAGTGCAGGCACTCCTGTTGGGTATGTAAATAAACAAGCGGACACTTTGGAAGACAGAAGCTTACCATGGGCAAGCAATCAACTGAACATGTTTTCTCAATAACACACATACTTCTATCCTCTACATCTGCAGAGAGGAGCTTTTAGGAGCTCTATTTTCTTCACAAAATAATGGGAGGCAGGTTGAGAAAAAAAAAGAAATACTTACAGGTGGGGGCTTCTTTCTCATCTCAAAAGTGCGTGTGGCGCCAAAACTGAGTGAAGCAATAATAGGGCACCTCCCGAGTGAGGGTTCATCATCACTGTGCCAGTCCACACTGTCCTTCTCGTTCCGATAAAGATTGCAGAGTAAGGAGTTGAAGGTGTAGCCAGTGTTCCCTTCAATGCGGTTCTTCAGGGTGCTCAGCACAGGATGCCACTGTCGTCAACAGGCCGAGGACAGTGCAAAGGCAGTTACAGAGGCAAGAGAAGGCAGCCACATGGAACACAGAAAGGAAGGGCAAAATCAGTCAAGTTATAAATGGGAGCATGGAATAAGCAAATCATACGGAATGCAGTAAACAGAAGCAAGAAGGGTTAGTCTAACTTCCTCCCACATTTCCATTTTGAAGCCAGTTAACCTGTGGAATGGTGTAAAAGCACTAAATCGGGGACAGCAATGTCAGGACCAGGGCCTGTTTACCTTTCTCATCTTCCTCGTGTTAAATACATGACCCTCACCAAAAAGCAAATGTCAACACACCAAGGCAGTCTCTGTAGTAAGCTAGGAGGGTGGGGCAGTGAGGCTGATGTGCGGCCAGGCAGCACAGATCTGGACAGAAGTCTGAGAAGGGAAAGGACTTCCCCACTAAGTGCCCCTCTGTTCAATCTATTCTTACCTGACCCTCAAGGGCAGAGTGCTTGAGGATGCTTTTTTAAAAAGACATTTAATACTTCAAGTGGTTAACCTTCTGAAAACAGAATCTGAAGGGGAAAAAACCATTCTTTTCTACAGAATAAGAATGACATGCTCTGAACATTGTAAGGGCTGTAAACTCCAGCAGACTCCACTGGATACCAGAGCCCAGCCTCCCGTGCCCTGAGTTCACCAAGGCAGTTCGTATTTAGAACTGTCCAGCTATGCATTCCACAGGAAGCTTGGACTCCGCCGTGCAGCTGTACTTGGTAACTACTATCAGCACAACTTGTATTGGTTTTTGCTAGAATTCTGCATCTTCCAGAAATCTCAAGGGCACTATATGTATGTTAGGACAGTGTTTTCCAAGCTTTATGCTATCAAAATTATTGAGGACTCCAAATAACTTTTATTTATATGAGTTATTGCTATTGCTATTTACCACATTAATAATTAAAACTGATGAGCTGGTAGTATGGCTCAGTGGTAGAATGTTTGCCCAGGATGTGTGAGGTGCTGGGTTCAATTTCCAGCACCAAAAGAAAGAAAGAAAAAGAAAAAGAAAAAAATTTAAATTACTGGTTAATTTATTTAAAGTTCAATAACAAACTCATTACATGTTAATATAAATATGTTATGAAAAATAACAATTTGTAATGCAAAAAACTGTTTTGCAAATCTCTTTAATGTCTGACAATAGAAGATAATTCTTTTATGTTTCTGCATTTAACATGTTAAAATGTTGGGGTTTTTTTGTTTTTTTTTAATTTTTTTTAGTTGTAGATGGACACAATGTCTTTATTTCATTGTTTTGTATGTGGTGCTGAGGATCGAACCCAGGGCCTCATGCATGCGAGGCAAGCACTCTACCGCTGAGCTACAATCCCAGCCCCTTAAAATGTTGTTTTTGTTGAAGTATATGGAAAAAAATTAACTTCACCCAAATATGTCGTGTACAGTCCTTTCAAATAATTATAAACATTCTTTGACAGTCCCTCAAAACTCAGAAAGGCTGATCTCTTAAAGGTCAGCTATAATGGGGCATCCGAAACCATATCAAACTTTTGTGTTCTTTTGCATTTAAACCCACCAGTCCAGCTTGCACTTTGAATGAACTCTTTAACCCAGTATGATTTTGTAACATGCCCTGGGTTGTACGGAAAATATTAGTTTAACTAAGTTATACAGATCTTCTATACATTGAAACATTTCATTATAAACAACAAAAATCACATCCATTAATACTATAATTGATCTCATCAGAAAAGTCTAAGTAATGGGAAGAGGTCAGGCTTAAAGTAATAGATACTAGTTTTTCAAGGTTCTAATTTTTGCTTCTAAGTTCAACTTCTATCATTAGTAATAAATCCTGTCTGTTGTTTTCCTTGAAGTGACACTAACTTCATTCATTTATGAGAAAATAGATGCTAAACACGCAAGTCTGAATAACCCGTCTGTTCTTGTTTTTCTTCTACATAACAACAGCCCATGAAAAAAGCAGCTAGTTCAGCTTTTAGGTCAAACAAATGTTCTCTGGTTTGTAGCAGAGGTGCTTTGTGTGTACTTTCAATTTCATCCAACTAGTAGGAAGACATGTACTCAAAGGCCAGGATTTAAGAAAACTAGTAATATTTACTGCGTCATGAAGGGAAATTCTTAAATGAAATCAGCATTTTTTAAACTTTGAACTGGAAGTGCACGGTGGTGAAGAACACAATGACTACTAGGACAGCTTGGTGATGATGCTTAATTCATGCTATGGTGCCACCACTTTTATTCAGTAGCACTTTTGTAACATCAGTGCAAATTCAAGACAGTGCAAATATCAAATAGTCTTATATTATTTTCAAAAATAATACTATTGTGGATACCCCCCAAAAGGGTTTCACGGACTACCTTCCACAGCTTATATACTTCAAGAACTGTGACTCTGGACAACTCCTCAAATGTCTGTGTACATGTTTGGTACTGACAGAACAGGCATTCAGCAAAGGAGAACACAACATTATTAAGTATGTCCCGTGGCTACTGTCAGGTAAAAGTGCCAGGGAAGCATATGTGAGCATTACTCACTAACATGGAAACCACTGCTGAAGCCAGGAATCCTTGTTGTAGTAGTCAGTATTACATCCTAAGCAGAACATTTGAAAAAATAAACAGTGACAAAAAATAAAACTTGGATCAATAAAACAAAAATATTATTAAACTAAACTAACCTATGTTCAAAGGAACAAATTCCAAAGTGAAATTCCAACAATAATGTCAGCCATCTATAATTCCTATTTATTTTACAGCTTTAAACTTATCTTCATGGAGATAAAGATCAGATACTAGAACAAGAAAAAACAAGAATATAAAGGAGAAAGGTAGCATTTCTATAATGTAACTGTGAATCTAATTAGCACCTCCCTGATTTACTTAGGGGCTGAGCACTGTGATAACATCAAGTTTGCATTACATTTTGAAGTGGGTATATATTTTTTTCTTGGTTATTTTTGGTAGTGAAGTAGAGAAAAAGGGAGAAAAACGGGGATAATGAACTAGAGGATTAATTTAGACTCTTTAACCAATACTCTATATACAGATCCTTCAGAACTGGATGTCTAAATTAAAATTCAGCGTCATCTCACTGTTCAGTGAAGACATTCTATCCTTAAAAGACATTTGAGAAAAAGAGTATAAGAAATCAAAAATCACAGAAGAAAAAAATTTCAGTGTTTTGCAGAGTCCTAGGTACCACAGAGGTGGTTCTGAGTCTACAGTAGGAGAAGGGGAAGCCAGGAAGGTGGCATTCCCCGCCAGTCAGTGCTTGGCTTACCTACTGGGTCCACATCAGATTGATTCTGGACAAATCTTGTAAAAGAAATTTAAAAGCCTATGACTGAATCTGGCTCTTTTCTATGGGATATTAAGCTTGAGGTAATAATGATTTTTAAATTAAACAAGTATCCCAACATGTATATACACTGTGAATCCTCCTTCTAAGAAAACCAGAGAAAGGGGAAACTCTTGATTTTGTTCAAGATAGTATACAAATAAACTAAATCTATTAGCAATAAACACAGAAATTCCAGATTAGAAAATTCTAACTTGGGGCTGGGGCTGTGGCTCAGTGGTAGAGCGCCTGCCTCGCGTGCGTGAGGCACTGGGTTCGATCCTCAGCACCACATAAAATAAATAAAATACAGATATTGTGTCCATCTACAACTAAAAAAAATATTTAAAAAAAAAAGAAAATTCTAACTTGACAATCTTAATATCCAACAAAAGTGGCTGGCTTGAATAAGTTATGAAACATTATGCAGCTTTTAAATATGATAAAGAATATTTAATTGCACTAAAGCATGTTAATGATATATAGCTAAATGAAACAGAGTAGACATAATTGCTTTTATTTTTATAGGAAAATTCCTCTACATATCTTTACCTAAAGTAAAAAAGACTAGAACTAAAACACCAGGTGGGAAAAAAAGTCATAAAGATTTTCGTACTCTTTATGTTATTTGCAGTTTCTACATTTTGAATAATAAGCACATATTACTTACATTATTTAAAATAGACTTGTCATAAAAAATTCTTTTGAAAGGTTGTCAAAAAAAAATGTCCCCAGAGTGAAAGACAATAAGAAACTTTATTCATCAAATCTCATATGACACATTTACTCCAAAATGGTGCTTCTTAATCGGGGCAGTGATGCCCCAGCAGATGTCCAGCAATGTCTGGAGTCGCTTTTGGTTGTCATGTTGGTGTGAGAGGAGCCATTGGTCATAGATGCTGCTATGCATCTACAATGCTCAAGACAGCCCTGCACCAAAGAACTATCCAGTCCAAAATGGCAGCAGCACTGAGGTTGAGAAACCCTGTTCTAAAAGATTAACGAGGATGAGTGAAAAAGGGCTTCTTCCCCACAGCCAGTCGACTCTCCAGTCACAACTCTCTTGTTGTGACTGTTAACAAGAAGGTAATTAATTATAACAAAAACAAGGGTAGTGGTCTATGTTGGGCTGGCCTAATTCAAGTCTCTCCATGCTTCCAGATCAACCTCAGTTACAAAGGGTCTCCACACTTCCTGAGGTAACACTCTAAATACAACCCTAGGAACCAAAGCATACCTCTTTTGTAAAAAATATTCCAGACAATGTTTTATCTGTGAACATTTTAGTAAAGTGGTGGTTTGTGTTTACATGTTACTAGAAGTTCCAAAACATGTCACATTTCTGTGTATCCAAATGCCACAAGCAAAACTCCATTTTCTTTGGTCTCTTTCAATAAAGCATAACGTTATTTGCCAAAGGCAAGATTCCAGGAACTAAACAGGGAGCTATTTCTTGGATCTTAATTCCATCCGCTGGATGAACTTAATTTATATACTAAAATATCTTTGTCTACTGTCATGGAAATTTTTAAAAACCAAAAAAGCAGCAGAAACAAGCCAAAGTAGTAATAAGTTGGAAGTCTGAGGAAATATAGGCATAGAATGAATACAAAGTTAACAAAAATAAAAAAACAAAAGCCAAATTTTTTTCACAAATAGCAAAGGAGTCTGAGAAATGGAAAAAGACATCCTGACCTCACTGGCTAGTCATAAGGATGTAGCCACACAACAAATGTATACCAGGGTGTACACACAAGAGTCACAGCCAGAAAGCCTGGGGAAGGGAGGTATCAGAAGAAATAGTTCATGTTCTGAAATCCTGGACTCCAGTTCCAGTTTACTCTTGTTCCAGTTTTCGCTCATCCTGAATTTATCTATGGATCAAGGATGACAAGCACAAGTTTCAATGTTCAAACCCAGAAAACTTTATGAACTAGGAACCCTCATGTACCTTTGCAAAATAGCTTACTGTTATTCTATAGTTCTCAAAACTTACAATATATAGTCTATAAAATCACACCAAGGACAATACTTCAACATACGTGAGGATTTGGTTCCATAGTGATTCTTGAATAAGTGTACGGAAGTTCTCCATACCATGCTGTAAGTCTTGGCTGCGGATAAGTTACATCTAAGAGAGAAAATACAGGGGCTCTTGAGATGGTTTAGTGCTACTCAGGGTGTACCTACTGCGCGTCAACTCTGGGCCTTGCAATGTGCAAGTGGTCAGGAGAAACACAAAGGAACAGAGGTGGGTTCTGACCAGGTTTCCCTTTCACAGCCACACTAGGATTTGGTGAGTAGGATGGGTAGGGCTAAGAAGGAAGAAAAGACAGAGAAGACACGCTGGCAGAAAGAGCCTGAACAAAGGCTCTGAGATGAGAATGTGTGACTTGTTTGTTTCAGTGATGACGTAAACAAGAGTTTCAAAAGGCAGGACATGGAGCCTGAGCCCTTGGAAGCAGGAATTTGTGGCACCAATGTCCATGTGAGAAACAAGACAAAGCATTTACCCATGTGTTCAACACTGCACAAGCCCATTTGATTCCAAATGAACGAAAAGTGTTCTGATCAACTGTACCAAGAGCTGGTGTTAGCCAGAAGTTTTTGATGTCTGAATTTATTTAGAGAGAAAGTTACCTATAGATCTGCTCTTTTTCCCACAACTAATACCAGTTATAACCACAATAACAACAACAATAAGCAGCAGCAGCAGCAACATTGGGGATGCAGCTCACTGGTAAAGTGTACGTTCAGCATGTGCTTGAAGCCTCAGTGCCAAAACAAACGAGACAGCTAACCTTTGCAAAAGCCTGCTTACTATGCACCAGGCATTCTGTTAAGCATTTATCATGCCTTATCTCATTTAATTAACACAGCCAACATATAAGATAGGTATTATTATTAGCTCAGTTTTAAAGATACAAAAACCAAGGATTAGAGAGTTACTTAACTATAATTTGCTTAAAATTAACAATCACTTTGAATGACAGAGCAAGTATGGTATGTAACCAAAGCTGTGCTGTGGAAACGCCTGGGATTTGGGAGAAGACTGTCCCATAAAAGCTGACTCCTAATGTGTGAATAACAAAAATGAACTCAGGATACATCCCTCTTTCTTTACAGAAAATTTAAATTCACACAATGTGCCAGGAAGGAAATACCACGGTAGAGCACAGACGACCCCCAGTGACCATCTGTGGCATAACAGGCAGCATTGGCTTACAGATGCCCACAGAGGAAGGAGCAGGTTCCATCCACATCAGGAAATAAATTCTGCTTCAACTTCACAAGCTCAGTGAACACTGAGGCTGAACCTAGAAGAAACTGGACTCTTCTGGTAAAAGTAAAATGAGAATAAAACGTCAATATGAATAAGTGGAAAAGAATGTAAGTCAAATAGGCTCAGAAAAAAAGAAAACTCTGGAAGCTTCCATAAAGAAAGAAGGAAGCTGGCATTACTAAAAGTAACAGAGGCAGCAAATACACACATAGGGAGTGTGTCAGCCACGGTGTAGCCAACCAGCCTCCTCCGGCGCCTTGCACTCTCACCACGTCCTGCCTGGTCTCTTGGCCTTAACCGGAGTTTCTTCTGCCTGGACTATCTCCTGTCCCCTGTGACTAGCTACGTCCTGCTCCTCCTCAGGGTGTCAGACAGAATCTGTTTAACACTGGCTGTGGTGAGCAGAGGCAGTGATAGTGGACAACACTCCGAGGGAGACCAGGCAGCACCACTGCAGCCTCACAGATCTACTTACTCTCTCTGATGTCCATCCTCTGTTTCCAGGGGACGTCCTGACAAAGCTGTTCCAACATCCAGTCAGCTTCTTTCAAATCAACGAAGCCAGGATACAAGCACACCCTTGATGCAGAAAGAACTGCCGTTAGCTAAAGAGCATGGAAGAGACGGGTTAGATGCCTAACCCTGAGTACAACGTTCACCTGGATCTTCCCTCCTGTGGGCAAATGAAGCCATGTGGGCACTCCACAGCAAGCAAAAGCTAATATCACCCAGGTCACAATGCTCCAGATGTAAATAAACTCCTTCCATGTTAAGCCAAATGAAGGACAAGGGATGCTTGAGAACTTTTACAGATTGGTTCAAATACAACTCTGAATTTGAATAGTACCAAGTAATAATACCAAGAATTAAAAGGCCAGAAGTTATCAGCATGGCTTTTAGCTGTGAAACCTTGGGCAAGTTAGTCAGCTCTCCTGAACCTTGGTTTTCTCATCTATAACCCAAAGATGATACTCATCTCATAAGATCACTGTCAAGAGTAAAAAGAAAAACAGATAAAATGCTTGGAGCTGGGTTAGTTTAACAATTGGTGGTCTTTTGAGAGACTATGCCAATTATAGGGAAACATAGATTATGACTATATCAAAATAAACAGATGCAAATGAGGATTCTTCCTCTCACAATGCCAATTTAGCTCAAAATCATTTTGTGTATCTTTCCAAAGAAATGTTCTGAAAGCCCATGGGACATTCTCTTGAAGAGCCTTAGTGGCAGCCAATCTTCACTCTGAAGGTGCATTCCATTATTTAAAATTCACCTGAAGCCACACCAAGTTAACAATGAAGGTAACCAAAATCATGCAACTGGTTCTGAGTAGCTGTTAACTTTGCATAAAAGGGGAGGTTCCAAGCAGAGTTATGATGACGACAGTGCCAATAAACTTTTTAGGGACTTCCAAGTCTAACAGAAGAGCCTTCTAAGCCACTCACTTAGATGTGTAAGCTCTGATATACCTGTTTTAAGTGTCTCATTAATTTTATAGTAACAATTAGTGGACTTATGCATTAAGGTGAGGTCTTCAAAATGTCTTTAAAATAATAGCTAATGCCTTATACTTTACTGAAATTCCCCTAATCTAGCAATATAACATGATATGTAATACTATCTAATTTGTAAGTGATTCACAAAAAGTAATACAATAATAATATAATGCAGCACTCACAGCACAGAGGATAGACTAGACCTAACTCTAATATGAAGTTACTATGCAGCAGTAAAGGGACTCAATCTTTTGAGTCTTCTGGTCCTCATCTGAGAAGCTAGGGTAGTAATAGTTACTATATCTGACAGAGAGGCTGTGAAAATATTTTCACACTACAATATTATATAAAAAGTAGGTATTACCAAATTCTTATTCCCCAAGAATTTAAGGTGCAGAAATTACAAATCTATTTCAAATAAGGAAGTACACTATTTTAACAGATTATAACTTGGTGATAATTACAGTCCTTTCAAGTGAGGAGTCACTTACCTAGATACACCTGTGGGTGCCAGGCTGATTTCATATACACCCTCCTTGCTAAAGAAACAAAGAAAACAAAGGTGTTAGGGTGAGGCAAAAACAAAAACAAAACCAAAACACTCCACACAGGGGAAGGGCTGTCCTTGGGAGTTCTCAAAGTCTGGCTCACTAAAATCGCATGACCATGAGATCACTGAAGGAGGCATAAGCCCACCTTCTCCTACCACTGAGATAAGCAGCAAGGTGGCAGAACATCACTAACGGCACTGCAAACAGAACCCTGACAGAGTCAGGCTGTGGAGACAAAAGTGGAATAAACAAATTCTCATTCTACTCTTTCATATTTCACCCATAATTTGGGCTGAAATCCATTACACAAAGGGTTGTCAATAGAGACAAAGGCACGGGGTATCTTCCCTTTGGAAAATTTGGAATAGGGATGCATTTAAATCCCATAAATAACATGCACATCTTGGGGCTCTGTGTTTCTGTTGCTTTCTGAGACACACTAATGTAGTTTCTCCTCTGAGTAAAATTCCTTTAATGGCTGCCAAAAATTGCCTTCAAGGTCTTCACGATCTAACTCCTTCTTTGATAGCTCCCACAGACTCATCATCCTCTAGCAACAACCGACTGTTGGAATCTGCTGAATGAACCCAGTCACTGCATTTCTACGCCCATGCATGTTGGAAGGCCTTCCTGCCATCCAGCATCCCTAACTCACCCTATCTTCAGCTTTGGTGCAGTGGAGAATTCTAATGTACCCTTTGAAAATCTCACTCAGCATCACCTCTAAACAATTTCTGACCTTGAATCCATGCAAATATTGTTACTCAATTCATCCTGTACTGGTATTAGACCTTACATACATGTCTACTGTTTTACTATATACAAGACTACAATTTGTTTATATGTCTATTTCATTTTCTAGATGACAGTCCCCTTAGGGACAAGGAATGGGTTAGTATAGGTTCCTATTGCCT
Source organism: Xerus rutilus (assembly GCA_028644305.1). NCBI lineage: Eukaryota > Metazoa > Chordata > Mammalia > Rodentia > Sciuridae > Xerus > Xerus rutilus. The sequence continues at coordinate 19,447,919 of CM053399.1, forward strand.
GCACATAGCAGATGGGCAACAAAAGTTTACTGAATTGAATCAAATGTGAAAAAGTACAGAAATGTTGCAGATGTGCAGGGTGTGAGGTCCATGAGAAAAGCTGCATACACTGGACAGGTCCATCGAGCAAGACAACTGTGTCAGATCCTTCTCACAAAGAACACACAAATGGACAGCTTTCAATATCACCTTCTGTTGTGGGAGTTAGTAGTTCATGATCTGACTCTTACAGGCCCTTTGAGCCAAAAATACAGACATAGTTATTGTCTGTACAGTAATTACCACATTTCTATGGATTATCTACATAATTTCCTGGTGTGTAAGCATGAATACAAGTTTTAAAGTGATATATTTTGTCCTACATTTAGAAACTGGTTCTCTCTATAGATGAAACACACTTCTGAATATTAAGAAAAAACAAAGCCGGACGCGGTGGCGCAAGTCTGTAATCCCAGCACTTAGGGAGGCTGAGACAGGAGAATCGCGAGTTCAAAGCCAGCCTCAGCAATGGCGAGGCGCTAAGCAACTCAGTGAAACCCTGTCTCTACATAAAAACACAAAATAGGGCTGGGGATGAGGCTCAGTGGTTGAGTGCCCCTGAGTTCAATCTCCAGTACCAAAAAAAGAAAAAACAAAGTTTTGCATAGTTAACTTTAATAAACCCTCAGGCAAACAGGAATGGATTCTGCTTTCTCTTGACTTGCAAACTGACAATTACCTATTTTTTTTCAGCCTGAATGTTCCATTTGTAATGGGTTTTATGGTTTTGCTTATTCTCTTTATCATCAGTGAAAGAAATGCTACACTGATTTTTTTTAATGAAGTACTATTAGAACTAGATCAAGCCTCAAGTGTCATACAGTCCAAATTCTTAATTTTATAGATAAAGAAACTAAAATCCAGAAAGATGGAAAGAACTCAACTGAAGATTAGTTATAAAATTAATTAGTGGCAAAGCCAAGACTAGATACTTTCCTTGAAAATATGTTGACATTTGTGGTGGTTTCAAATTTTTCTATGATATACAAGCCATCCTGAAAACAGCCAAACAGCATAACCCATGGCTCATGGGTAAGAACACACATCTAAAGCTAATTTGCTAGAACAAAAGGATAGGTTTTACTGACAATTTATTTTTATGAGATGGAAACTGAGAAGCAGGAAAGAAGTCAAAGCATCTCTCACCAATTTTGGATAAAAACCATTTTTCACACAGATCAATACAAAAGGAATATTTAGTACCATTTAAATTGCTGTGAAACAATCATGTGGTTTTGATAAATGGGCTCTAAGGTCATCTAGACTGCTAGCAGCTCTCATAAGCACAACTAGTAAAATGGTACTTCAAGGCTTCTCAAAAAGCCATGCTCAGATGACTCAGGAAAATTCCCTTCTGTCTTTAGCAAGAGATGTTTTAGCTTACTGTCTGCAAATATCAGTGAAATACAGCCAGGAAATCTATACCAGAATCAAAAATTAATGTACTGAGGTCTTGTTGCATTTTCCATACTATCAGCAGATTCAGAAAGTCTTCCCAAAAGATCAAGTTCAAAGACATCTGAGATGGGAACATCCCAGCCTAAAATCAAGACACTTATTGGGCCATTCTCATCCAGCCGGAAAATTCAGAGTGAGGAAAAGATCCTGGGTTCTCCCTTTCACTGTGGCAACAATAGGAAGGCAGCAAGTTACTTACTCAATCACTCGTGGTTCTGGGGCTCTACGTACTACCTGCAAGGAAGTGGGCAGAGCTTAATTCTTAAGTGACTCTTAATCCTCAGGAAGACTCATTTACCATATCTTGTCATTTCTGGTCAAAATAAATCAGGTTTACAACTATCCCTTTTTTACTCCCACCTCTCACTACCCCACCAGAGACTCTCAATTCCACTCTTCCGAGAAGAGCTTTTACTAGCAGACAGAAAAATACAATTAGAATTAATCAATTTTCCCAATGGCCAGCAGATCTGAAAAAATCTTCATATAAAGTAGATTAAAAACAACACAGAAGACATACTATAAAATAAGGACATTTTATAACTAAGCAATAATTACCATAGCAAGATGTCTGATTTTTAACTCTTTTTTTCCCCCCATATTATTAAAAAGTGAGGACTGGGATATAGCGCACTCACCTAATATGTACAAGGTCCTGCATTTAATCCCCAGCACAGAATAGATAGATAGATAGATAGATAGATAGATAGATAGATAGATAGATAAGTGAACCTACTCTTTTTTCAGAAGAGAATCAGGCATTTTGCTATAACAAATGAAATTTCAATTCAATTCCAAAGACATTTGTTGCAATATCACTGGAGACAGCATGGTTTAGAATTGTGAAAACTTGAGGATATAGCTCAGTTGGCAGAATGTTTGCCTTGCATGCACAAGGCCCTGGGTTTAATCCTCAGCACCACAAAAAAAAAAAAAAAAAAAAAAAGAATTCTGAGAACTTATATCACCCATGCAAGCCTGTGTCATGGCATAAGCTCCACCATCTACTAAACGGGGGCAGAATACAAATAATCCTCAGACATATGAGGCAACTGAAATATTTCACATTTCTTAATTATAGAACTTCTGCTTTGCTAGTCATTAGTAAATTTATTCAGTCATTATTTGAGTACCTGCTATGTTTGTTACTGTTGAAAGAGAAGTAAGAATTTACCTGCTGGGGTTCTCTGAACACAAACTCTCTATCAGACAGATGAGGCTCCTTGTTCCTCCAGGTCTGACCAGAAGTCTGATGGAGATGGCTCCTAGCAGTGGTAGCTGAAATAGGAGAGGAATCACCTTAAGCCAAGGCAAGGGCTATTCTCATAAACTTCTACTGGGTAAGGACCAATAAAATCTACTTGGAGATGATATCTAAGACATCAAAAATTAATTGGTAAAGTCAATAGAAGACCTTGGCACACTGTAAAGGGTTTGAGGGTATTGACTAAATATGAGGAATACTAAAGACCCACCTTTAGCTCATCATAAACAAAAATCAGACAAAACGCCAGCTACATTTTAAACAATTCCTTAACATCAACTGAAGTGGGAGCTTATTATAAGCCAAAAGGATATATAAAAAAAGAGGATGATAATTGTCCACACCCATGAACACTTCCCCATGAGTCCTACAGGTTCTTGCCTGGCTGCACAGTAGCCTGGCTCTGGGCAGGGGCAGCCCAGGCTCCCTGCACTCGGGCTCGCCTTCTTTTGTCCTCCATGTTGACCAAAAAAAGTTTCTGCCGAGCTTCCAGGTGATTTCATTCCTGATTAAGAAAAAAAAGAAGAAAGCACTTTTAGTTAGGGTTGTGAAAGCTCGGCCTATTAAGGGGTAATTATAATCCTTTCAGGCAAAAGTGATGGCTCAATAATAGAGCTTCTACATAAATCCATTTCTGTCATCACAACATCTCAACCAAGGAGCCTACTAAGTTACTTGGGACTGCTGGCTTATCCTTTGGAAGCCTATCATAGTACTTTTACTTCTTTCACAAGTGTATATTAAGAAATTCTAAAACCAGAAGCTATTGTAAGTTACACAAGGAAGCTGTAAGACTCCCATTATCCCCTACATGGATGTTGAGAAATAGGCTGATTCAGTTTACAAGTGCATTTTCATATTCCATTATCAGTGACTTCATCAAACATCCCTGGAAGCTTGTTAAAAGCACCCATGTGCCAGGCACAGTGGAGCATGTCTGTAATCCCAGCAGCCAGGGAGTCTTAGGCATAAGGATCACAAGTTCAAAGCCAGCCTCAGCAACTTAGTGAGGCTCTGAGCAATTTGGCAAGACCCTGTCTAAAAATTAAAAATTAAAAAAAGGCTGGGGATGTGGCTTAGTGGTTACGTGCCCCTGGGTTCAATCCCTGCTACCAAAACCAAAACCAAAACCAAAAACACCCACCTCAGATGAACCGGGAAGACTTCATGCTATGTGAGTAAGATAGGCATAGAAAGACAAATACTGATATAAAATCTTTAAAAATCAAGCTCAGAGAAGTAAAGAGAAGAATGGTGATTATTACTGGCTAGAGGGCAGGGATAGAAGAGGGAATTAAAGATATTTGTCAAGGGGTACAATGTTTCAGTTAGACAAGAGGGTTAGTGATCTAATGCATGGAATGGTGACTGTATATTTCAAAATTGCTAAGAGTCAATTTTAAATGTTTTTACCACAAAAATGATAAGTATGTCAGGTAATAAATTTATTAGCTTAACTCAGTCATTCTATAATGTAAGCATCTATTGAAACATCAAAATGTCCCCTATATACACTTATCATTAGTTAGTTAAAAATAAAGTAAAAATTAGGGCACAATGGTGCGCACCCATACTCAGGAGGCTGAAGGAGGATAGCAAGTTCAAGGCCAGTCTGGGCAATTTAGCAAGACTCTGCCTTAAAATAAAGGTGGGAAGGGGGTGCTGAAGATGTGGTTTAGTGGTGGAACACCACTGGGTTCAATGTCCAGTATGGCCGGGTGTGGTAGAGCAAGCCTGTAATCCCAGCAGCTTGGGAGGCTGAAGCAGGAGGATCACAAGTTCAAAGCCAGGCTCAGCAACTTAGCAAGGTCCTAAGCAACTTAGGGAGACTCTATCTCTAAATAAAATATTTAAAAAGGGATGGGGATGTGCTCAATGGTTAAGCACCCCTGTGTTCAATCCCTAGTACCAAAAAAAATCTCCAGTCTGTCAAAAAAAATTAAAAATATCTATGGCCTGCCTCCAGAAAATCTAATTTAGGATAAAGGTGTTTTTCTTTATGAAAAACAGTGTACATAATATGCCAGTATGTATGTATGGCTGAGGAAATTAATAGTGGGTAGATTAATATTAACATTTAATTAAGTTCCAGTCTTCAGTTAATTGAAAAATCCACCTCACAATAGCCAGTAATACTATCTTGATATTTTTGCCAATAAAAGTTTAACCCATTGTACAGAGGCATTCACAATTACAAAACAAAAAATGAAAACAAAGGCCAGGCCACATGTTCTGAATCTATGATCCGCTTCTTTATGGGTCTTGAAAAGGTTCACATGTCAAGTTCTCAAAAGTAACAAGTTTACTTTATAGCTTGTTTAGCTTACAAATTCCCAGGCCCCATGCCCCAGATGTTCTGATTCAATAGAGCTGATCTGGGCCCAGGAATCTTATGTTGAACAATTTCTCCTAAATGGTAAGTTACATCCCCACATGGCCTGCTCACCCTCACACTCTGTGCACATGGAAGCGATATTTGTCAGGGAGCAACTGTTGAAAATACAGATTCCAGATCTCCAATCCCAGATTTACTCCATTTGTGGAGTCCCAAATCTGTTTGTGAATCAATGCCACCCTCCACCCCAGGATCATTTATGCAAATAAAGCTCATAAAGAGAAAAGCAGTGAAACGACGAAGAACTCCGGAGCCTGCCAGGACTCGCCTTCAATGCACATCTGTCAATTCCCAGTTGCATAACCTGTGGCAGATGGCTGCACCTTTCTGAGCCCGTTTCTTCCTCAATAAACAGAGAAACGAATACCTCCCTTACGGCTGGGGTGCAGATTAAGCGAGCCTTGCAGGTGAAAGCCTGGTCCTAGATAAGGGTTGGCTCCTTTCCCTAATTCAGACCCTTCTTCTGAAGGAGGCCCAGGATGTGGCCCCAGGGGTCGCCCCCTAACGAACCTCAGGGGCGACCCTCACACCCCCCAGCCCGGGGCACCCAGCGGAAAGCTCGGAGAGCGCACCTGCGGGCAGAGCCCGGCTCAGAGGTCCAAACTTGCTCCGCCTAAAGGCAGCCCCAAGGTGCCCGACCCTCCGCCGCCTATGGTTCGGGGAACCTTAAAAATGAAGCACCGACTCCAGCATCTCCCAATCACAGGCCGCGGCGTCACGCACTTCCTCTAGACGTCACGGGCCACCGCAGCCGCTTCCGGTGCCCGGTCTGGAGTCCGGGTAGCTCCACATGCCCTGAGCCTGGGGGGCCGAGTCGCAGAAGCAGCTGAACAGGGTCGAAGCTGAAGGCAGGGTTTGAGGGTGCCTTGGTGTGAGGGGCCAGGGTAGGGTGTGATACATCTCCTAAGAAGGAAGTGAAGGCATGACTCCTAAGGCCAGGTCCTCGGGAATGAACCCCTAGAAACTGGAGATGCGGAAAGAATGACCACGTCCCAGCGTAACTGTTGGAAGGGTGAGGGAATTGGAGTACCAGGTTATACTGAGCCGAAAAAAGGACGTGCATTTTTTCCCGAAATCTTGGAAAGCCTAAGATGCTTCTCCTTTGTGTTCACGTAACAGCCTGGACTTGCCTCGACCATAGTGTTTACGACCGGACCTGGGACCACGCTTTGTTTGTCTCTGCTCTACAGTGTTAAGCAAATTTTGCCCGAGTGAACAGACCTAACTAAATTCCAGTCCAAATGCTACCGCTGAGTAGGTGTATATAATCTGGGGCTGATACTCCACTTCTTTTTTTAAATGGACATGGCTTCTGTTGGATGTTTTTAAAGGATTTAGCACAATGCCCAGAACACAACAGAAAGTCAATAAATGTAAAAATGTTAGAGTGTTTTCTCTTCACTCTATCTGATCTCTTGCCTCTTAAAAGTGGCTTTGTTAAGCCATGCACCTTACGATGTGAAAACGGTAAATGTAGCACTGAATTAACTATTTTGTGTAAGTTATCTACCAGAACGTGGTCGTTGTGGAAATATTCAAACCTGATACTAGACAGTGCTTACCTGCAGGAAGCTCAGTGTACCCCATCATTGTACCTATATTGTTGCTACTGTCAAGTCCAATTTTGACATCCATTTCTCTGTTATACTTTCTGACATTGAAGGAAAAATGATTTATCCTAGAACTAAAAGGAGAGAAAGTCCTGACAGTAATTTTTATCTTTCCCTTCCATCAACTAGTAGTTTGTCAATGTCTGCTGGCTCAGGAACCTTGGCTATATCTCCCAAAGGATGTTATTTTGTTCTTTTCGATGATTATAGTTTTGGAACAGGAACAAAAAAGTCTGGATTGAGGAGTCCCTAAAAGTAATGATTAACACCTGTTCAGCCTCCAAGTTGAATGTTTTTCAAAAATCAATCCATAGCCTGTTTGCATCTGAAATCACTGCGTTAAAAAAAATCATGTGCATGCATTTTTAGCAGTGCTCAAGATGGTTTTGATGCACAGAAAGTCAGAAAACCGCTGACACACCTATAGCAAGAGAAATCAGTCCAGTTCATTTGGGACTGAGGGGTTTCTCAGGATTCAGGACTTTAAGTGCTAAATACAGGACAGACCTGAGTAAATAAATGATTGGTCATTCCAGATACAGGTAAGTACATATTAGAAAGATGGTCTTTCTATTCTTGACATCCTCATTTGGATCTCATTTCCCTCATCTCTATTTGTACTATTTGTGTTTTCATCAGGGAGTGGTGGTAGAGACCATCAGAGAGGAATGAAGACCAAGTGCACCGTGAATGAACCCATTGACTCTCAGCTTCGAGCGCACTCCTCATTGCCTGGATCAGAATACTAGAATATTTCTCCCTTGTCATTTGGCCCAATGGGCAATGCGCTTCACCAATAGAGGATACAGAAGGAACATTGATATAGGAAGGGGCTCTTGTTTCTAGTTCCAATGGGCTTCTCTCAGCTGGGATCTTCGGTGCACAGTAGTATGTGACATCTCCCTGAGGACTCATTTACAGTGTTAGTTCAGTTTATAGTCTTGCGGTTTTCTCTTGTGAATGTTAAGGCATCAGTTGTGAAGGAATGGAACCTCAAAATTTAAACTAAGTACTCTGCTTGGAAACAGATAATTGACTGTCTTGAACACCCAACTCACTTGATTCTTTGTTAGCAGTGGAATGAAGTTTATCTTTCTATGTCAGAGGAGACTACTCATCCTTTGCTTGAAAATGCTATGAAACCCTAACTTTGGGCATATAATTGGAAAAGAGAGGCTCCTTCTCCACAAGACCCACCACAACCCATTGCCCCTCTTTCTGTTCCATTGCTACTAGACCCATGTCTAGATTCAAATGTCAGTGCTGCATTTGGGCCTTTATACACTATCATACAGGGTAGAATAGTTTTCACACCAAAAGAATTAGAAGATTTTGCTAATGGGTATCAGCAGAAACCTGGAAAACAAATGTGGAAGTGGATTCTAAAAGTGTTTTAATCTAAGGAAGGCAGTAATATTAGATCACACCTAATTAATTCATGTGGATACACTTATAAGAGATGGACTTGCAGACTTACTGTGTCGACCTATGCATCTGGAGGTGACTCTTACCCACTAGTTGGTGGATTTACTGAAGCTTTAATTCAACAGTTTCTATAGTTAATGCTATTGAGATGCTAAACATGATGTGGAAGAGGAAGCCTAAAGACGGGGGAGAAGTATAAGACTAGAGTTATCATATGTGACCTTGACCCGCACATGAACATAAAAGCTGTGTCCCACAAGAAGGCCCAGAAGACACTCCTTTTTCTAAGACATTGAGAAATACTTTATAGTGGTGCTAGCATCTTTGAAGAGCTCTATATGTGCTCTGTCCTTTGTAGGCTAGGTATGACCATGGGGATGCCAGCACTGTGTTGGGCTCCATGATTTTTAGTGGATATGATGAGGCCAAGGGGCAGCATGAAGTTGGCAAATGTGAGCACATTGACCCCATAGAGCAATAGGGACATATCAGTAATTTTTAAAACAAACTTGGCCTATAGTGATCTTTAGAAGTCACCCTTATATCTCTAGTTATGAAATAGATGAGCCCCCTATTAAATTATTGATCTATCTAATAAGAAAAAACAATCCTCTAAGTTTAGTAGCCGAAAACTAGACCTGAACTGCCAAAGTAGATACACATGGTCTGCCACCTACTTTCCAAACCTAAGTTATAGCCCAGGATGAAATCTGTTGATTGAAGAGGAGGCCAGATCTGCTCAAGGAAGGCTCTCCCACCACTGACACAAGTATATAGTGTAAAATTTCCTGCGACTCTTCATTTAAGTAAATACAGCCATTTACTAGAATGACTACATGTTAAGGAAATAGAAATACCCAGACCTTTTAGGGGTCATTGGACCCTGGCTCAGAATTGAGGCTAGTCCTCAGGAACCTAAATCACCACTATGGAGCATCCGTAAAAGCAAGGACTTACACTGTTCAGGTGAGGGATGGAATCTTAGCTCAAGTTTGACTTGCAGTTCTCTCAGTTGGCTCATAGGTTCACTCTGTGGTTATATCCACAGTTCCTGAACACATAACTGTATTAAACATATTTTGCAATGTGCAGAAAACCCATATTGACTCTCTGACCCATTGATAGGGCAAGTTGATAGGAAAGGCTAAGTGGAAACTCCTGGAACTTCCCTTCTCTAGTAAGATGGTAAACAGCAGCAATTCCACATCCCTAGGGGAATTTCAGAGGTTAATACCATAGCCAAAGACTTGTAAAACTAGATGATACTACCTATCACAGTTCCATCTGATTCATTGTTGACCTGTGAACAAGCCAAATGGATTTTGGAGAATAACTGTGAACTATTGTAAATTCATTCAGGTGGTGATGCCAAAGCAGCTGCTGCCCCAGATATACTACCTTTACTGAACCAGTTAACATGACCCTTTGCTTTTAGAATGCTGCTATTGACCTGGCTAATGCCTTTTCCTCTGTATCAGCTTGCAAGAAATATTCTGCCTTTACTTAGCAGGGCCAACAGTACACTCTTACAGTCTTGCCTCAGGAGTGCCTCCGTCTTCCTACTGTATGTGATACTAATAGTGCATACATCATCCTGAAGAACATAACACAGGTCTACTATAATGATGATGTTATGCAGATTGTATGTGATGAGAAGATAGAAAATATTTTAGACATTTTAGTAAGTCATGTGAACTAGAGGCTGGGAGATAAACCCCACAAAAATTCAGGGATCCTCAACATCAATAAAGTTTGTGGGGCATATTGAGATATTCACTCCAAGGTGAAAGACAAAAGATATGCTGCACTTGTTAGGATTTTATGGCTTGGGGGGGCAAGGTATACTACATTTGAGTATATAACTCTACAGAATCACCTACAAGGCTGCTGATACTGAATGTGGACCAGATCAAGGGAAGACTTGTAGTGAATTAAGGTTGTAGTGTAAGCTGCTCTACCACTTGGACCTTATGATCCAGGGGATGCAATAATACTTAGTGTAAGTAACACACTATATACTTGTGTCTGTTGTAAGTAGGGACACTGTATGAAGCCCCTGCCAAGCACTCATGGGAGAATCACAACTCAGAACTCAAGGAGTTTAAAGCAAATCATTGACGTCTTTCTTTTAAAGCAAATCATTGATGTCTTTCACTGATAATTATTCTCCTTTAGATAAATAGCTTCTAGCTTGTGAATGCAACTTGGTAGAAACTGAAAGCCGAACATCAAGACATTAGGTGACCATTGGTGTTCTGGGCTTCTCATGGACTTAGTGTTGTCTGACTTACCTGGCTTTAAAGTGGGCCATATGCAGCAGCAAGTATTATCAGAAGGAAATGGTATATGTGATTGAACTTATGTGGGTCTAGAAGGTATGAGTAAATTGCATGAGTAGGTAGTTCAGACCTTCAAAACCAACTTCTGCTGCACTGCCTCCACTCCCTCAACCTGTGTCTGTAGCCTCTGGTGTTCCTTACAACCAGTTGACTTGATAGTGCTTCCAGATGCCCTGTTTTTACAGGTGAGTTTGCATGATATGCTGGTACCACCCCAATGTGGACTGCTGCAGCCCTAAGCACAACTCGGGTGTGACCTCAAAGGACAGAGATGAAGGAAAACCTTCCCAGTGGGCAGAACCTCAAGCAGTACATTTGGCTGTCCACTTTGTCTTTAGCAAGAAATGGCCAGAACTACAGCACATACTGATTCATGAGAAGTCCTGAGTTGGCTGGATGGTCAGATATGGGAAAGGATCAATAATTGGAAGACTTGTGACAAGGAAGTCTATTTATTGGAAGATAAAGTAGGTGGATGCATACTGGGAAGACATTTGTGTCCCATTTGAATGCTCATCAAAAGCATTTCCTGTAAAGAATTGTTTTAATAATCAAGTGGATAAAACAACACCCTCTACTAGTGCCAGTTAGCCTCTTTTCAGGGCTTGTTCAATAGGTCCATACAAAGTAGCCATGGTGGCAGGAGGGGAGAATGTGCATGGGCTCATCATGGATTTCCCCTCACCAACACTGAGCTGGGTGATGCTACTCTCTGAGCCTAATCTGCAAATGTTAAGAACAATACTGAGCCCTCCATCTGTTACTGTTCCTCAGGTGGCCACTCAGCCACATTGTAGCAGATGATTACATTGGACCTTTTTCATCATGGAGAGGGTAGAGATTCATTCTCACTGGAACATACACATATTCTGAATATGGACTTTTTTTTTTTTTAACCTTCCTTGCCTATACTGCTTTGGCCAGCACCACCATCTATGGCCTAACCAAGTATCTTACTCATGGCATAACCCATAGCATTGCTCCTGATCAAGGAACTCAATTTTTCAGCAAAGGAAGTACATCAGTGGGTTGATGCCCATGGAATTAGTTCTCTGGAAACAGCGGGGCTTCTTGACAGATAGAATGACTGACTAAAAAGTCAGTTATGGCCCCTCTTGGGAGTCAACACCCTGAGAGAGTTCTGAATTATTGGATACAATATAAGGCTTAAATCACAGAACACCATATGGTAATCTCAGAACACATGACTCTGAGTGTTATGGTTTGGATGTGAGGTGTCCCCCAAAAGCTCAAGAGACAATACAAGGAAGTTGAAGAGAAATGATTGGGTTATAGCTTTATCTTAATCTGTGAGTTAATCCCTGATGAGATTAACTAAAGTGGAAGGGTGTGGCGGGAGGTGGGAATTGGGGCGTGGCTTTGGGTACATATATGTATCTGGAGAGTGGAGTCTCTCTCTCTCTGCTTCCTGATCCCACCATGATGTTCAGCCTCACCTCAAGCCCTGAGGAATGGAGCCGGCCTTCTATGGATGAAGACCTCTGAAACCCTGAGCCCTCAAATAAACCTTTCTTCCTCTATAGTTGTTCTGGTCAGATCCTTTAGTCACAGCAGCAAAAAAGCTGACTAAAACATTGAGAATCAAGGGGTGGAAATGAGACGGACGTCTCTCATTAATATATAGTAACCCACTTGTTTCCTGACCTAGTAAATTTGAGCACTACCAGTTTGGGGGACTGAATTCTCAGGATTGGATTGCTTCTAGTGGGGATAAAACAATGGTTCCACTTAATTGGGATATGAAACTGCCACCTGGCCATTTTGGGTCCCTTATGTCACTGAACCAAAAGGTATTGCTCTGTTAGCTGGAGTGATTAATTCCGATCACCCAGCAAATGTTGTGTTGCTGCTACAGAAAGAGCCAAAGGACTGGGTTTAGAACCAAGGGGATTTTCTGGGTTGCCTCTTAGTGCTGCATGTCCATAATATTAACAGAAAACAGCAACACAAAATGATTAATCACTTGGATCCTCAGGAATAAGGATTTGGGTCGCTCCATCAGGTAAAGGAGCCAATCATCTGAGGTTCTAGCTAAAAGCAAGGGAAATCCGGAAGGAGCAGTAAAAGAAGCAGCCATAGATATCAACTACGGCTTCATAACCAAAGGCAGGAACAAAGACTGATGAGCTTCATGTATTTTTCTCCTTCCTTGTTATATGTCCATGCTTATTTTTTATATGATCACCACTCTCTTCTCTCCATCCCCAAATTTATCCACACACACTGCTGGAAATTACTTTTACAATTTGATTTTGGGGTTAACAGAATATTCAGTGGGATCATGACTGGATTTGAGGAAAAGTAAACATAGTCAGCATTGGGTAGAGTTCTGAAATTTCATTTTGGGAAAATGATGAGAAATTCATCACTTATATGAAGGATGTATCATATCTTTGTAGGTGGAAACAGCAATGTCTCGTTCTACAGAAGTTCAGATTATGCAGAGGGGTGCTGTGGCAGCTGAGTACCTGCAGCAGTGTGCTGTGTGGTACCAACCCCTCGGGCTCTTCTCAAACCCACCCTTTCTGCCCTGCTTGGGGTACTAGAACAGTCCTCCCTTGCCACCTCACGCTTGTTAAGCTTCGTTAGTTGAGGGCCTTGAAGAAGGAAGGGGGTCTTCTTCCTGGGACAAATAGTGTGCAAAATCCACATCCACTTCAACTCTGTGAACGTGACCTTATCTTGAAATAGGAACTCTGCAGATGTGCCCAAGTTAAGGAGGTCATATTGAGTTAGTGTGAGTCCTGATCTGATGATCAGATTAGGAGAGGGAGAGAGGAACAGAGTCAGAGGGGAGGAAGTCACGGGAAGGTGGAGGCAGAGGCTGGAGTGATGCTGCCCCAGCCCAGTGACACCTAGGACCCCAGACTGGAAAGGCCAAAGACTCGTCCCTAGATCCTCTAGGAGAATCACGTTCCTGCTGACATCTTGATTTTGGGCTTTTGGCATCCAGAGAACGGATTTCTGTTCTTTGAGGCCACCCCATTGTGTCAATTGGTCACAGCATCCCTAGGACAATGACACATCCTCCCAGATGGCTGTGCAGTACACAGTGGCTGGCATTGTTTGGCACCTCCCCAAGCACCACGGTGAGTTCCCTCAGCACAGCACCTCAGCAAACTTCACTAGCCAGCAAGTCATGGCCATATTGTTTCCAGGGAGGTTTGGGTCTCCACCCTGGCAGCAGGAGCTGTTCTGGATTTTTTCCTTCCTTGGTGCTCCACCTCGAGCTAGAGATGGGTAATGGCTACTCCTTGCATCTACTATGCCTGTTTTCTTAAAGTTCTCCCTTTCCCTTTTAAGTTATCTTGTATTACGGATAATTCTTTAATGGCTGTTTTCCTGTCCAAACTACTATGTAGCTTTTGTCTCCTATTTGAGTCCTGATTGTGACAGTGTGATTATGGTGTCAGAGGTTGGCCTTTGTAAGTAGTGGATTTGCATTTGATTTGGGCTCTCGCCCTCCCTGGCTCTTCACACTTGTGTGGCTTCCTCATGTTTCTGCATCGACCAACCAACCCTCTTAGAGATTTTTTTTCAGGGCGGGGGGGGGGGGAGGTGCCAGGGATTGAACTCAGGGGCATTCAACCACTGAGCCACATCTCCAGCCCTATTTTGTATTTTATGTAGAGACAGGGTCTCACTGAGTTGCTTAGAGCTTCACTGTTGCTGAGGCTGGCTTTGAACTTGTGATCCTCCTGTCTCAGCCTCCTGAGCCGCAGGGATTATAGGCATGTGCCACCGCACCAAGCTAAAGGAGATTTTGCTGGTTGCCTTGCCTGTATGCTGAAGCCAGGATTTCTCAGCATGTGGTTGAAAAACCATTAAGATTACTAGGAGATATGGTTAAAATGCATATTCCAGGCCCCATCAACATTCTAGTTGGTGGGCCTGGGGCAGTGCCCGGTGATCTGCATTTTAACAATGCCTTATTTCATTCCCCAAGTACCTGCAGAGTGCTCTTGCCTTTTCCTGCTGTCTGCTTTCTGCAGGTGATCACTCTCCACTCAACAGTTATCTCACCGTCTGGATGCCAAAACTGTGCTTTAAGGGCTGGTAGCTCTCAGAAATGCTTCTGAGTTAGCTATACACTGCAGCATATTTTCACTTGCTGATTTCACACCAGAGTCTTGCCAAACATCCCCTGTTTCAATCATATGTAGCTTGTGGAGCACCTGCTGCTGTATTTCTGAGAAAATCCAATCCAAAGAAAATAATGGCACATCATGCTAATGGCTCTCAGCGAAGATGTTGCATAGAGAAATCCCCAGCCCATCTCTCACTGCCAGAGACTTAGTGATTTCCAGTTTGAGGGAGGTGGGTGGCAAGGGAACCTGCCAACTTTGTGGCATGCTTGCTACAAGATTTCCAGTCTTTGCCAACTCTAGACAACCTTGAGGGGTTAAGTGTGCTTCCCCAAGCTTGACAAGAACTCTCCATGGGCAATGCCCAGGGTGGTGGTAACTGCTGCGGGAGAGAGAAATCTCCTTCTAATGAGCCACAGGGTAAACTTGAGTAGTAATTAATGAACAATATTTTTGGATGTGAATTTGTGAATAGCAGACAAAAAAAAAAACAAACAAACCAGGGAACAGGAGAGATTACAAGAGGTGATAGTGACTAATGAAGCCTTTATAAAATAGGTCTTAAAAATACGTAGTATTCAGATATCTCAAGGATAATCAGATAGTCATATTACTCTGAA
Source organism: Xerus rutilus (assembly GCA_028644305.1). Taxonomy (NCBI): domain Eukaryota; kingdom Metazoa; phylum Chordata; class Mammalia; order Rodentia; family Sciuridae; genus Xerus; species Xerus rutilus. Next base: position 19,463,175 of record CM053399.1, read on the forward strand.
AACAGAGTAAGCTGCATTTACACATTCTTATTTCTAAATAACAGTAAACAATAATGGTAAGTGACATTTTTTAAAAATATTTTTTCAGTTGTAGATGGATGCAATATCTTTATTTACTTATTTATATGTGGTGCTGAGGACCGAACCCAGTGCCTCACACATGCGAGGCAAGCGCTCTACCACTGAGCTACAGCCCCAGCTCCGGTAGGTGACATTTTTGAGGACCAAGTGTTGCTCTGATTATATACACGTGTGCATATAGTTTTCCAAGCAATGCGATCTCACAAGCATTACCAGTCCCACCTTACAGAGAATGAACCATAATGCCACACAGTGTCACTATGCCACTTCTCTGAAAATACATGGTAGAATGAAAACCAAATTAAAAGAGAGGACGATTCCTAAAGTGGCACACGGAGCCATTTCCTGGGACCTCAGCTGGTATCTTTCAGTGACTTCAAAAGTGAAGGTCTGGTAGCGGGATCACCGAGCAGATCTGCGTTACAATTCGTGTTTACGGTTTGGTTTTCTCAGAGTGCCGAGTATGGGACCCGAGGCTTGTGCATGCGAGGCAAGCACACACTATCATGGAGCCACAGCCACAGCTCATAAATCTTTCCTGATGGCTTTATCTAGATGGCTTAGCAGATTCTTCTTTGGAAATAGTTCTCAGAAACCATGAGAGGAGCATTTCAAAAGTACATAGGAACTGATCCCAGACAAGCCTTGGTTCAAATCTTGGTCTCTCTGCTCCCATGGAGGTAACTTCAGATCAGTTACTCCAGCTCTTTGAGCCTTAGTTCTCCTCATGTGCTGGGTCGTGTGAAGATTCACTTGTACACGCATTGATTTACTCATGAAATCAATAAGTACTGGTACTGATTGAAGCCAGCCCTGTTAGGTGCTGAGGACAAAGCAGCCATCGCCACAGACTTCACTCCCAGAGGTTGGAGTCTAGCAGAGGAGATGGACATTTGTGTGTTGGCCAAAGACTCCAGCATGGGGTAATGTTGCAGAGTCCTAGGTTGGCTGGGAGTTCTGCTGATCTCAGTCAGGTTTGGCTGGCAGGGCAGCAGTGGGGGGCTGGCTGGTCTAGACTGCCCTGGACTCCGTGCTCTAACAACGGAGGCAGAAAGAGAAGGAGGTGGGAAAAGGGGTTGTTTGTACAAACACACAAGAACTCTTAAGGCCCAGGCATGGAAGTGGCACAGAATCACTTCCACTTCCCACACTGGCCTGAGCAAGCTCGCCCAGGTTCAGGGAGCAGGGAAATAAGCTTCTCTTGACTGGAACAGCTGCAGTCACATGACAAAGCGAATGTCAGGCAGGCAAGGGCCCTGGTGTCATTTTTGCAATCAACCACACTAAGGGAGAAACTGCAAGAAAGTTCCTGTGGGAATAGGAGGGAGGAAAAGAGTCATGAGATGAGGAGAAAGGAGCCAGCTCCTGCAGGCCTTGGGAGGCACAATAAACATTAAATGCTAATTTACATACAGTACGAGGCATGACAGACATTAAGCGGTCACTCTCCATCTTCCCCCTATTTCCCATCTCACAGAAGGATGTTTGAAGTTGTTGCCAAGTCCATTTGTTCTAGGTGTGTACCTAAGGCACAGAGTTTTTGGTTTTTTTGCGGTGGCTAGGATGCTTGTCAGCAAATAATCAATAAAAGCTTATTACTGAATAAATAATAAAGTACCTGCAATGATTAAGTTAATGACTGGTGGACCATTTCCCCCTGTGCCTTAGGGGTAAATTAGCCACTTTCTGGAAGTAAATGCATTATGTAAAGAAGCAAGAAAACTAAATTGATGTGCCTAGACTGTCTCTTGCCCTTAGAGAACATGGCTGTTAAATAGCGTGTGTATTCATCTGAGGTTCCATTTACAGCTCTCCTATAGCTGTGTGGTGCTTGGCAGTCACAGCCATTGGTTTGTCCAGGGTTGACTATTGCCAGTGTCTGCACCGGGGTGAGTGCGTGAATAAGAAACATAATAAGCCCAAACTATCCTTATGCATACAGTAATACTCTGGATAAACTGGGAATTTTTAAAAATGGCCCTTATTTCTCTCAAAAGATTTCTAGTTTCACTTACTAGACAGAGATCACATTTATAAGGCATGAATCCAGAAGGATCCTACCAGGTTTTGCATCTTTATACTTCTAGAGACAGAACACTGTTTTTGTGGTGACCTGATGTGCTAAAGCATGTCGAGCTTCTACTCCTAACATGAAGCAGGCTGGAGGCTCCACAGGGTATCTGCACCCACACATGAAAAATGAAATACCTTGTTCAATAAATAAGAAAACCTGTGCAAAAGACAATTCCTCTGAGACCAGGAGCAAGGTTGGGAACATGAAGCCAAAGAGATGAGTAAATTGGGATGTGTAACGCCCCTGGGAGCCTAACTGGATATCCCTGGAGGAGGTGTAGGTGGGTTGGGACAAAATGGGGACAAAGCTGAGACCCAGGAAGGGCCACATGCTCAGAGAAAGGATGGATCAGGACAAGGTAAGGAGGAAAGGAAATACCCAGGGAGGCAAACAACAAGAAACATTTTCTCTCTTGGCCCTAAATCAGGGCCCAGGGGAAAAGTCTCCCCTGAGGATTTATGGCCACTGGCCCAACTTTACATAGGTTTAGGGGCTGAACTAACACCTACATAATCCTTCCTCCTCTTGGCCCCCACATCAAACCCCACCACCACCACCCAAAACCCAACAACTGTACCAGCTGAGACTTTTCAAGTTAAAGTAGATTAAAATGGGTAGTGCCCCAGGTCTGATGCAAACACAAATCTTCCCATGAAGAATTTGCCCTTAGTAAGGCCTCGAATTTACAAGTTTTCAAATTTACCATGGTATGAAAGCAATATGGATCGTATACAAATCATACTTGCAATTTTGAATTTTGATCTTTCCCAGGGCTAGGGATATGTGCTACAGTACTTTCTCATGATGCTGGACAGTGGCAGCAAGCCACTGCTCCCAGGGGACCATGTCATCAAGAGCGTAGACAATGAAGTCTCTCTAGGGGACTGAGTTGCTAAGCTATGATGTTCAGTAGGTGAGTGTATTAAATGCATTTTCAACTTTCAGTACTTTCAATTTATGCTGTATGAGGATGTAACCCCACTGTAAGTCAAGGAGCATATGGGAGCCAGGCATGGTGGCACACGCCTGTGATCCCAGCACTTTGGGAGGCTGAAACAGGAGAATCGTGAGTTCAAAGCCAGCCTCAGCAACGTGAGGCACTAAGCAACTCAGTGAGACCCTGTCTCTACATAAAACACAAAATAGCGCTGGGGATGTGGCTGAGTGGTCGAGTACCCCTGAGTTCAATCCCCGGCACCAAAAAAAAAAAAAAAAAAAAGGGAGCATATGGGATTGTAATGAACAAAAACTCACACACCAACAAATCATGAAATAGAAAAGTAAATAAAGCACCGTTAGCATGAGTAAGCAAAAACAATAGAGATTGATCTACCAAAATTGTTGTTCTGTTGAAACTATCAGATACAGAACATAAGGATGTCTACTATATTTAAATAAATAAAAGAATGGCTGGTGTGGTGGCACACACCTGAAGTCCCAGTCTCTTGGGATGCTGAGGCAGGAGATCACAAGAGTTTGATGGCAGCCTGGGCAACTTAGTAGACCCTGTCTCAAAATAAGTTCGTTAAAAAAAAATAAATAGTGCTAGGAATGTAGCTCAAAGATACAGCAACCCTGTTCAATCCCTAGTACTGAAAAAAAAAAAAAAGTTCAAAACCATTAAAAAATGTGACAAGGTATTTTCAAAGAAGAAACAAATATATATAACAATTAAAGTGGGAAACTTAGTGGAGGTTTTGCTTTTGTGATATGGCAGCAACAAATCATTCCTCTGTTGTAACTTAGGATATAAACAAGTAAGTTATAAATTTCTCTTCTTTGAAGACACTGGACACCTATGGCAGCAACAAGGACCAGTTGAACTAAAATTCAAAACCCTTCTTTGGTGAGCTGGCCATGTTTTTCATGCAGAGCTGAGGACTGAATTTGCCAAAGGCACTGGCACCTCTACTAAGGGAAAGAAAACTAGGAGCTCCTTGACCATCACTGGATGGCATGAAGGACAGGAAGCTAGAGGAACCCCCAGCGCCTGGCCAGTTTGCCCCATGGGGCATTTGCCAAGTGCTGGGGCAGCACACAGGGTTGAAGGGCTGGGGGGTGGGAGACTATGATAAGTAGATCTTATCATAGTCTTGATATGTTTAAAAACAAAGTTTGGAGAGAAAAGAGCCCACAATAAATGCACTAAAGGTCTCATTCTGTTGACATCTGAAACTAGAGGGGCACTGAATTTCATCACAAGGCATCCTAGCTCTGGCTCAGCTCAATTTCTAAGTGGATTGAAAGCAATCAGTCCTGAAACCATCTAACAGGGAAAGGGCAAACCCTCTCTTGAGGGAAAAACATTGACCTCAGTTCTTTAAGTTTATTTAAAAATACATTATCTGCCACATAATTTTTTTTAAAATTTTTTTTAGTTGTAGATGGACACAATATCTTTATTTTTTTATTTTTATGTGGTGCTGAGGAACAAACCCAGTGCCTCACGCATGCAAGGCAAGCGCTCTACCACTGAGCTACAATCCCAGCCCCCTGCCACATAATTTTTAAAAGTCATGAGAATTTAAGGAGGCAGAAAAAATGAGACTGATCAAGAGAAAAAACGCACAGCAGCAGATCCACAGATGATACAAATGTAGGGATGAACAGGCAAGGATTTTAACATGATCACAAATATTTATAAAAATAGGTGAAGAATGTGTGATAAAGGAGAAGTTTAATAGGTAATTGGAACATATATAAAAGAACCAAGTAAGCACTTCAGATAACACTTGAAATTAAGAGGTCATTGGGTGGCTATAACAGCAGACTGTTCCCTGAACTTCAACTTAGTGAACTTAAGACGGTCAATAGAAAATGAGCTACATAAAGCCATGCCAAGTAGCCTTACCTTATGATTCAGTAATTATGCTACATGGTATTTACACAAATGAGTTGAAAAAAAAAAACAACCCTGCACACAACTGTTTACAACAGTGTTGTTCATAACAGTCAAAACTGAAAGTAGCCCAGATGCCCTTCAATGGGTGAATGGACAGTGGAGTAAGTACATTCACACCACGGGATATTTTCAGTGATGCAAAGAATGTGCTACGAAGCTTGAAAAAGATGTGAATGAACCTTAAATGCATGCTGCTAAAGTAAATGAAGCCAGTTTGAAAAGGCTACATACCATATGATTTCACTTAGATAACATTATGGAAAAGGCAAAACTTCAGTGACATTAAAAGGATCAGAGATCAGGGGCTAGGGTTGTGGCTCAGTGGTAGAGCGCTAGCCTACCTAACTTGCCTAGCATGTGTGAGGCACTGGGTTTGATTCTCAGCACCACGTATAAATAAATAAAATAGAGGTCCATCAACAACTAATAAAAAATTGAAAATTAATAATAAAAAAAGGATCAGAGATTGCCAGAAGACTGAGGAAGGGAAGGATTTGACAGGCAGAGCACAGGGGATTTTTAGAGGAGTGAAACTACTGTGTACAATACTACAGTGACGATACATCACACATATTTGTTAAAATCCATAGACAGGGGCTGGGGCTATGGCTCAGCGGTTGAGCGCTTGCCTCACATATGTGAGGCACTGGGTTCGATCCTCAGCATCACATAAAAATAAATAAAGATATTGTGTTCATCTACAACTAAACAAAATATTAAAAAAAAAATCCATAGACAAAGGTGACCCTTAATGTAAATGATGTGCATTAGCTAATAATAACAACATAACCATATTAGTTCATCATCGAAAATGTATCATACCAATGCAAGATGTTCAGAAGAGAGCAAACTCTGGTAGAGGCATGGGAGAACTCTACTTTCTGCTTGAATTTTCTGTAAACCTCCAACTGCTCTAAAACATCTTGTTGTTTTAGATAAGCGGCCCCCAGCCTGTGGCACTGTCGGGAAGTGGTGGAACCTTTTAGAGATGGAGACTAGATGGAAGTCTTCAGTCGTATGGAGGTCTGTCCTCGAAGGTTGTTCTGAGATGCTGGCCCCACCTCTTGTTTTGCTTGGTGGCTGCCATGAGGTGAGCAGCTTCCTCTGCCACCAGCTCCTGCCATGATGTGCAGCCTTGCTCCGGGGCTAAAAGGCATGGCGCCAACCAACCATGGACTGAACCTTCAAATTGTGAGCCAGATCTTTCCTGCTAGATGTGTTGGCATATGCCTTTGATCCTAGCTAACTGGGAGGCAGAGGCAATTTGAAGGCCAGTCTGGACAAATTAGAGAGACCCTGTCTCAAAATACAAAAAATAATAAAGGGCTGGGGATGTAGCTCAGTGGTAGAGTGTGTCAGGTTTGATTCACAGTACCACAAAATAAAATAAGAAATAAATGAACAAATCTTTCCTCCTTTAAAGTTGATGATTTGGGTATTTTGTGAAAACAACAGAAAGCTGACTAATACAATATCCACACTGGAATAGAGGGAGGAAAGAAAAGAGAGCAACAGAGGGAGAGAAGAAGAAGCAGAGAGGAGAGGAAACATCAATGGAGGCTTCTGGAAAGTTCAGCCAAATACTACTGGATTTGGGCAAAATTAGAACAAAAGTACAGAGTGAACTCTGTGTCCCTATCAATGCTACCTAGAAGTTGTCTCTATTTCTGTTCTCTATATTTACATTCTACCCTATGTTCTATTCTGTATCTGTTTGCTTGCATCAACACTAGATCCCACCTAGTAAACTATAAAACCAGTACTTAGCCTAGGACTCAAACTCCTGCGTGATGAATCTGTTACCATTCTAAGCATTTTACTGCAAGGTTAGATTCAAAAGAAATAAGTGAAACCTCTAAGGACAAGAAAACACATTAAACCAAAAGGGAACAAAATACATATTATAAAACTGAAGTCAGAGCTAGATGCAGTGAGCAGCAAGACAATAGGAAACTTGTGGGTGCCTCTTGAGGATGACGTCAAAACCTAGCACTGGGAACAAGATGAGTTGCTGAAATCCCTAGAAAGCACAAGAACTAAGCCTGAGACTCCTGCCTTGTAGATGCCTCAAACGAGGTCAGAGTGGTACCAGGCTGCTAGAGGCTCCACGCTCAGGAAAGAAGCAAAAAGAACACCCCAATTGAGCCCTTAGGGTACTCCCCCAGATTAAAATAAACCAAATAAGATTTCCAAATTACAAAGAAAATGAACCACTTTGAGTGAAAGCTGTAAGAAATAAAAACAACATATTTAGACTCCTAAGAACTTAAGATCAGAATCACCATATATGGACTATACAATATCCATGTACTAAAGTTACATAAACTTTGAATATCAAATTATAAAAATGAGCAAGCAGTAGGAAACTATTAGAGATTGACCAAATAGGTTTAAATGAAAATCAAAAAGAACTTTTTTTTGGTACTAGGATTGAACCCAGGGGCACCTTGTCACTGAGCCAACCCCCCAGCATTTTTTTTTTTAATTTGATTTTGGGACAGAGTCTTGCTAAGTTGCTTAGGACCTTGCTAAGATGCTGAGGCTGGCCCTGAACTTGTGATCCTCTTGCCTCTGCCTCTAGAGTTGCTGGGATTACAGGTGTGTACCACCACACCTAGTTTAAAAAGAACTTTTAAAAATCAAAAACATAACAAATAAAAAATGTGGTGAACAGATTTAATAGCACATTAAGACATATGGAGAAAACTAGACAAGTGGAATGGAGATGTGAAGAAGTATGCAGCACACAGCTCAGGGAGACCAAGATGGAAAAAATGAAAGGGGTGAAGAGAAGGATGAAGACACGGCACTTTTGAACTGAAGTCTCGGCTGCAACGAGAGAGGGCATGATATCTCCTGTCTACTGAGATCATGTCTGATGAAGACATGGATTCATAGATTAAAATAAAAAGTATACCATGAGCCAAGTGGGATAAATAAAGAGTTCCGCATGTAGATACAATGGTATAAAACTCGGGAACACTAAGTTCCAAGGTATCATAAAAGAGCCCAGAGATATATCAGCTACAGAAGATTACCACACAGATATTGACCTCTGAACATCAACAATGAACGTCAGCACTCAGCACAAAGACTGTTATTTTGTGAAAATAATAGAAAGCTGACTAATATAATATCCACACTGGAATAGATGGAGGAAAGATCAATGGAGGCTTCTAGCAAGTTCAGCCAAATACTACTGGATTTGGGCAAAATTAGAACAAAAGTAGAGTGAACTCTGTGTCCCTGTCAATGCTAGCTACAAGGTGTCTCTATTTCTTTGTTCTCTATAGGGATTTATGTTCTGCCCTAGGTTGTTCTATTCTATATCTGTTTGCTTGCATTGACACTAGACCCCTACCTTGTATAAACTATAAAACCAGTACTTAGCCCAGGACCCAAACTCAAGTATTTCACTAACTTCAAGATGCCATCCGTTCTAAACCACACCACTATTTTAAATAGCACCAGTAAAGAAAAGAAATGGTTCCAGTTAAACCATGACATGCCCCCCCAAATTCTGAGACTTATAGTGTATAAGGAACAGATAAACAGGCAGCAATTTATTTTATACACAGTATGTGCATGAAATAATAATGAAAATGTCTAATTTATGGGTTTTATTTTTTAGTTGTAGATGGACGTAATACCCTTATTTTATTTACTTTTATGTGTTGCTGAGGATCAAATCCAGTGCCGCTCACGTTAGGCAAGGGCTCTGCAACTAAGCTACAACCCCATCCCTAATTTATAGGGTTTTTAAAAATAGATTAGAATATTGGTCCACAATAGCATGTAAATCAGGAAAGGGTTGATCACAATAATGTTCCAAAGTACCTTATTATTAAAGATGGTGTCATGCTACTACATAATTTTAGATTGTATTGAGTATGCTCTGAAAAAGCTTAAGAAGTAAATACAGGAAAAAAAACAATGTAAAATTTCCAAACAAGCACAGAGGGAGAAACAGAATCTAAGACAATAACAACAACATAAAAACAAGCAGCCCATCAAAAAGTGAGAAAAAAGAATAATAAAAGAAACAAATATCAGAAATAATATGACAGAAAAGTTAACAATGCTTTAGAAATACTAATAAACATAAATGGAAGAAACTTGCCTATAAAAGGCAGAAACTGCCCAAGGGTTATTTGGCTTAACAAGAGTCAAAGCTTAAACATCAACACATGGAAAGATAAGAAGTAAAAGAACTGAAAAATACACAATAAATACTACCTTAAACAAAGCAAATGTAATTACTGATATCACAGAAAACAAAAAGGCAAAAAGCACTGGCATTAAGGAAGTCACTGCCAGTATGACATAAGAATTAAATTTTATTCATTCAATAAAATGCACTAATAAAAAATGGAACAGAAGAAATTGACAAATCTACCAACAGGGAGAGAATTTGAAATACTTTTTTCAATTTTTGATAGGAAAGGTAGACCAAATTTAGATATGAAAGATCTGAACACCACAATTAAATTTGATTTAAAGACATATTAAACAATAAGTAGAATAAAAACCTTCTTAAGCACATGTAGAACACTTAAAATTGGCCATATATGAACATAAAACAAGTTTCATAAACTAATAGTTAATAAAAGGTTTACATTTGTTATTATTTTCTTAGGCTAACAAGTTGTCATAAACACGGTAGTTTGAAACAAAGTTCACTAGAGGCCAAAAACCAAATTCAGTATTACTATTCCAAAATTAAATTGTTAGTAGGGTCCTTACTATCCAGATTTCTAGGGGGAGAAAACATCCCTTGCCTCTTCCAGTTTCTTGTGGCTAGTGACATTACTTGGCTGTGTCCACACCATTCTGATCTCTGCCTCTGTGGTCACACTGACTTGCTCTCCTGTTGGTAATCTCTTCCTGATTCTCTTATTAAAGACACTTGAGATTGCATTTAGGACCCATTGGATAATCCAAGAAAGTCTCTCCATCTTCAGGCCCTTAACTTAATCATATCTGCAAAGAACCCTTGTCTGTGCAAGGTAACATTTACAAGGTCAGGGTTAGTGTTTAGGGAGACATACATACACCCTCCCTCACCCCCACACATACTTTGTGCCTGGTTGGGCTCTAAGTAATTTAAGTGTATTAACTTATGCTTACAAAAACCTATGATATAGGTTAGTACCTATTATTATTATTATCTTCATTTTTCAGATGGCAAAGCCAAGGCGGAGAAAAATTATAATAATTTGCCTATGCTATATTATACTTACATTTTTGCCCACAAAGCAATTAATTAGAACCAATAACAAACTCTTTACTTTCTATTTTGAAATAAATTCAGATTTGAGACAATTGGTAAATGTGAGTAAATCTGTAAATTAAATTTACAGTAAATTTGCAAACAGTACAAAGAATTCACACTACCCTCACCCAGATTCTCCAAATGTTAACATTTTACATTTGCTGTACTATTTCCTTTATTTTTAATTCATTGACTTCTTTTTCTCTTAAGATGCAAGTGCATATGCAATGTTCCATTACCCCTAAATACTCCCGTGTGTATTTCCTAAAGGAAGATTTTTTCTTAAAACAATTATACCAAAAAACAATTATTAAAATCTGAAAATCAATATTGATACCATGCCATTTAATTTACAGATCTTACTCAAATTTACCAATTGTCTCAAAAATGTCCCATTGAACAAAAGCTGAAAAATTTCATCTGGATCAGAATCTACTCCAGGATAATGTGTTGCCTTTAGTTGTCATATCTTTTTAGTCTCATTGAACTTTAAGTTTTTGACAAGCAAAGGTTGGTAACTTGTACAGCATTCTTCGATTTAGGTTCCTCTGACATTTCTTATTGACCAGGTTCAGGTTATGCATTTGGGGCAGGAAGAGCACATCAGTGATTTGTGTCTCCAGGGCACCACATCAGGATATACACATACACAACTGTCTTACTAACGGTGATATTAACATCTAGTTTTAAATATATAGATATATATAGATATATATATATGTATATATATGCATATATAGTAATAAAGCCCTTAAGTTCTGTGCATTTAAAACACATTTTTAAATAATTCATAGGTCAGAGGAATTGTTGTGTAAAAATATTAGTAACTGAAGAACAACAAAAATGTATATGTACATGTTTGTGTTCACACACACAATTGTGGGATGTAGCAAAGGAGATAATTCAGATAAACTAAGATGCTTGTTCAAGAAAAAAACATTGGCCATGAATGGGTTAACTAATGAAATGAGTCTAACTAATGAAATAAGAAAAAGTAAACAGAATAAATCGTCACCAAGCAGCATACGAAAGAGAAGGGCAGAGAATTAACAAAATCAAAATTTCATTCTTAAAAAAATTAACAAAACAGACAAACTTTTGGCAAATGGTTAAGAAAAAGAAAGAAGATAAACAATATCAGAAAAGGAAATATTAAGTGCATATTCAGTAGCGTTTAAATATAAGACATTTCCCCGAGCTACTTTATGCTAATACATTTGTGTGTGTGTAATGAGTGACTACTTAGAATATTTTTCAAAATTGATTCAAGAAAAATTAGAAATCCTGAATAGTCTAATTATCATTAAAGAAACTGTCAGGAGTTAAAAGTCTCCTCACTAATAAATACTAGGACTAGATGGTTTTACAAACTTTCAAAGAATAGATCATTCCAATCTTTTATATATTATCAGAGAGCAGTAAAAATAGGCCACACTTCCCAAATTATGTAATGAAGTAATTATAATCTTGATAATAAAACCAGACCAAAAAACGAAAGACTTCATAAATCTATATGCACAAACCCAAGTAAAATACTAGCAAACTAAATTCAGCCATGCATAAAGATAATAGAATATGATCAAGAATGTAAAGGTGCCTTACTATTAAGTGGTTATAACTAAAATATACTAAAGCACATCTGTGAAACAAAGTGCTCAGGAAATATCACTTAGTGTGTACGCCAGTGTGTGGGTACTCCTAGCTGGGCTGGAAACACATAGATATACTCTCTCCTTGGACTTCTGCACTAGCTGGTTTGACTGAAAGGCTTCCCCAGGTGGCTGAAAGGCTCACTCAAGATTTTCAAAGGCTCAAATCATTCGTTCACTGCCTACCACAAGCGAGGCTCCCACCTCTGGCTCATTCACACTGGTTCCCCCTCCTCCTTACCCTGCTTCTTCTTCCCCCACAGCACACATGGTACTCAAGAAAATGTAACAAACAGTAAGTCTAGAGAAGTTTGTCAGATGAAGTTAAGCTTGCTTATATCCTTTCAGGAGGACCATTTGTATTATCCATTTTGCTTACTTTTCAATGACACATAAAAGGAGAATGGACAAAGTTATGCCATTCACATTAAACTTTTTAGAAATCTATTCTTTGTGTCCATGATAAATATAATCTTATATTTCTAGATGTCTCCCAATATATCTCAATAGAAAAAATAATTCTATTTCTATGTTAGAAAGCTTCTCATCCCTATGACAAAATGCTTAAGACAAACAAAAGAGGGAGAATTTATTTTGGCTCATGATTTCAGAGGTTTCAGTCCATAGTTAGCTAGTTCCATTGCTTTGGGACTGAAGTAAGACAGGACATCTAGGTGAGGGGGCCTGGCGGAGGAAAGCTGCTTACCTCATGGCAGCTGGGAAGCAGAAAGAGGAAGGACCCAAGACAAGACAGAGTCTCCAAGGGCCTGCTCTCAAGCGTTCACTTCCTCCAAGGAGGTTTCACCTCCTACAGTTTACACCACACTGCAACAGTCCTTTCAGCTACAAATCCCTCAATGGGCTAACTCACTGATGAGGTCGGAGTCGCCGTGATCCAGCCATTTCCCAAAAGCCCCACCTCTGAACACTGCTGCATTAGAGACCATGCCTTCAACATATGAATCTTTGGGGGACACTTCATATCCAAACCATAGCAACTTTCAGTAGGGAATTTAAATTGTCCATACTTACATGTTTTCATGATGAAATGAGTGGCAGAAATATGCAAAAGATATTAGAATATCACAAAGTAAAAAGCTTTAAACTAAATTGTTTCCAATATACTAAAAAGCTTCGATCATCGGCTTTCACACTGGTAAACTACAGACTGGAGTAGCAGAATGCAGGAGCACTGACATCTCAGATTACTTCTGGTGTCAATGCAGATAAGAAATTATAGTACTAAAGCTCATTAGGTCATTTCATTCCTATAAGATATTATCACAGTAAATGTTTTACACATTGGATCATATTAGGATTAATATTCACTTATATAAAGTTCCATTCTATTACATTGCAATGAAATAAGTAGCAAATGAGAACTTAGAATTCATCTCTTTAGGGCAGGACCATTTGAGGAAATGGAAGACTACATCAGTTAAGACAACATCACTTAACAGTTATTTATTTACTCCAAGTGCTTGTGGGACTGGCATTAGGGCAAATCAGAATGGTACAAACCACTGTTTCACGACACTTTCTCTAATGCCTACGGGGGTATATTGTGCATGTCCATGCAAACTATTTTCTAACTGGGATAACAGAAAAAGTACTGTATCTTGCAGTGTACTGGTCTTGCAAACCAGTCCCTCCCCTATCTACCCACAGGTTCTTTCTTCCACCTTTCCACAAAAAAACTATGCAATCAACCAATATGTGAAAGCATATAAAATACTGTCCAGGTCATTGTGGTGTCACTATCTCTGTAACAAGAGGAGAGAGGGGGAAAAGGCAAAGGATGTGTTTTACATAAACCTAAATTTATTCAATGTAAGTGACTATCCTTTACTCTTGGATTATGTTCTTCCTACTTTTGGGGTGCTAAAATACCTTTTCTTTTCCATGATGATTCTGCAGAAGACACTAATTTGTGTTTTTTAAAATTTTTTTCCTTCTTCTTTTTAAGTCCTGAACTGGCAAAATTAATGGCCAGAAACACTTAAACAACCCAATTAAAATTCTTTTTTCTTTTCTTTTTTTTACAAATTTACTGGTACTTAAAACTAGGAGCCATAGCCTAAGTAAATGCCTACCTTCTGTGCTGCTTATTTCACAGTACTGAATTCTTCCTCAGTGACATCCCTGTACAGATTTTGAAGCAGGATAAAAGTCAGTTTTATATTGAGCCAGTGTAAATATGGTTTTAAGTTTCCAGGACCAAAAAAATATACTTTCATTCAACCCATGGTTATAGTACCTTTTATTAAAGCTAATTATATCAGTACTTTAGGGTTCCAATTTAAAAAGTACAATGCCATTTCCATGATAACCATTACTACTTCAGTAGTCTGTTTTCATACACATGGGCAATACTGGTGCACAGTGAAACAAACAAGGCTGGGGGTCTGCACAAGTCCTGAGTCACGATCTACTGGTACTGCAGGGAGTGCTCAGCCTCAATGCACATTTTGGTTCATTTATCTTTTTTCTCTTCAAAATATATAGACCTTTATTATTTTTTTTATTTAGTTTTTTTTTTTTTTTTTTAAATGTGGTGCTGGGGATCGAACCCAGTGCCTCTTGCATGCTAGGTAAGTGCTCTACCACTGAGCCACAATCCCAGCCCTGGTCCATTTATCTTTAGAATTCAATCATACCACACAGTTTTCAGTATTTACATATGTGTAAATAACATGTTATAATAAAGCTGATCTTAGTGAGCTTTATGTGTTAGAAATAGCTCCCTCTTCCACAACTATTTTTATGTTATTGGCTACATTTTAGAAAGGATAGTTCCATATAGACATTTAAATTGGTACATACATTTATAAAACCTTATAGAGATCTATGTAAATTGCAGTTTGGACACTGATAAGCAAAGTAATTCCCCATTTCTTTAAAATCATTATTGTCACCAGTAAGCAAATTAATTAATCCCCAGTCCCTCAAAGTGAGTAAAATTTTTAGAAAAGGAAAAAAAGAATTGCTAGTGATTATATTTTATGGTCTGTTTCAGAGAAAATATAATAATGATCACTGACATCTTGGGCCGGATGAAATGAATGGCTTTTAAGTTTGATCGTTATTCTGTGATTTGCTAGAATCATGTTCCTTCCTATTAAATTGTTCTTGGTAATATCATTTCTATATCCATTTGATATGAGTGCTTATATTAAACTTCAAAATTAGTTCTGGTGGTATCCAGAACATGTGTTGGGAACTTCTAAAAGCAACTTCTGTTTTTCTCTGAATCATGACAACATTTGGCCAGGTTAGCAACTGCTGAAATGACAACAGCAGTTTCGGGGCACTGGTTGGTGCTGTGTACCCAAAATGCACAAGCTGAAGCATCCGGCTGAGTTACTCAACATTTAGTTCTTCTTGGCTTTCTTCAGATAGTGAGCCCTCAAGGACTTGTTGAAACTCATGATTATTTTAAAATAAATCCAAGGAGGCAGGATGGAGCTTATTGAGCCCTAGAGAAAGAAATGGGAGATATGTAATTATAGCACACAATCTGGGCTAACTGAAGCCTACGACCTGATGTTACTAACTTCAGACTCTGGGCTACCTGAAGCCTACGACCTGATGTTACTAAACTGTTGTTTTACTTATAGGTAGATTTTAAAGTTCTTAGGTATACAGTTTAAAATAATGCATATATGCCTTGTTAGACATTTAGACAATGTGTATATACATTTTGTGTCACTATTTTGTGACTCAACAAGAAGGAAAAACCCCAAACTGATGTGAAACTTAAAAACAGACATACCATAAGAGAGTGGATCAGGTATCCATTGGTTCGGGACTGCAAGCCTACTGTTTTAATTGCAGACTTCACAAATGTCTCTGCAGTGGGCTTGTCCCAAGTTGGCTTTCGGATTTTAGCCAGTTTTGTAGCTACGAAAAATGGCAGGACACTCTAGAAAGACAAAATCCCCCCAAAACATGTCATTGATTAGGAAGGCCACAAACTCAAAACTGACAGTGATGCTTGACTAACAGCTGTAAAGAAAAGCGAAGCAGCTATCTAAACATAGCTATCTAAACATGAAGCATAAAACAAATTGTGGCAAGTCAACCTATGAATAAAACAGAATGAGACTGGGAAAAATAATAAAAATAAACAGAAACATACTTTTTTGAACCTTTAAAAGGAAGGACTGATAGCAATCCAGAGAGCAGAGATTCAGGGGAGGATTCCCTGATGGAATGGAACATTTACAGAACCACTAAGTATGAATTTTTGACAATGTATCTTTCTAAAAAGATAACTCATTTCCTCCATAATTTATTGTGAATTAAGCTTGTTCTATAAACTTTAGTCCTACAACAGACATTCATTTTCTTAGCCTTAGACTACCACTTTTCTTCCCTAATTTCTTACTATCTGATTCTGAGTTTTATAAACTTTGCTAGTAATAAGACAGTACTACCTCTTTTTTACTTTGGGGGGGCGGTGAGGTAGATTGAAAGACTGTATAACAATATGTAAACTTCTTGAGTAACTAAAAGACACCTGACAGGACAGATATGGGATGACAAATCTAAATGTGACCTTTTAGAGGAATTTTACGAATGTCATTTATTGCTTATGCTTGGTACATTTTGGATGTGATTCAACATAGAATCCCATAACAGGAAACCCTATTACAATAAGTCGTGACAAAAGAGGTTTCTTCTATAATTTGAAATAACCTGGGCATTGTAGTTCACCAAGGGTAATCGTATCCTGTTCAACTCATATGTGCAAAAGGAAAGGGTGTAAATGACAGTGACACTTCTGTTAAAGAGGAGGATCTGTTCCAACAAGTGGTGGCCAAAATCAAAACTTCCATATTAGAAATAAAATTGAGGTCTGCTCCATTGTGGGTTTCCTTCCTGCTGAGATCTAGAAGGAATGGTTCCACGTCCCTTGGGCATTTTGTATATATGCAGGCTTTTGTAGTTTTGTATTTTTCCCACTCCCAAGTATGAGCCAAGGAACGCAACCCACCGGTCCTTATATGTAACCTGAAACTTCAGCCCAACAGTTAGGAGTCTAGAACTCCAGCACTGGCCACTGTCACTCTTCATCTTTCTCTTTCTTATCCCCACAGCCACAAACCTACACTAAGTAAACTAACTTCATTAAAGTATATCAGTACCTGAGCCAACTTTAATTATATAACTTTAGATTTTTGAGAATTTGGTTTTTGGAATTATCACTATCCATTTACCCCTCATTTAAGGAGTAAGTTTTCTTGTTTGTTGGTTTTTTGGTTTTGGTCAAAAAAGACTTTAATTTTAAAACCAAAGTTTTGTTGTGAGGATATGAGCACAGACCAAAGAGTCACCACCAACTGACGCCAAGTATAAAATGTGGAGTTTGATGGGTAAGTCAAGTTTGTTCATCAAGCAAAGCTGAGCAGCAAACAAAACAGAACATGTGCTTATAGTCTGATCTCAAATAAGGAAGGAACATGAGCAAAACTTTTCTCATCTCTCTGCCTCTGGTTTACTGGTTATAAAAAAATGATGATTTAAAAAACATTCCCACAAGTCAATCAAAGCCTGCTAAGATTCTGTAAAATTTTGAGCCTCTCGAGATGCCAATGGTCTGATAATTATACTTTTCAATTGCGTTATAATTTCTGGTTCCTTTCTTCCATCCACCCTTCCTTCCTCTCCCTTTTAATATGCATATGGCAGAAACTGGATTCCTGATCTGGTAGGAAAACTACACTGCACTGCCTGACTGAACCACTTGATGGTGCCACAAGTTAACTCATCACGGGGCTGAAGTGTGGCAAGTCTAGAAAAGACCCTGGCTCTGGGGGAAGGGACAAGGGAAGCACACAGGAATTCCAAGTCGAGTTGTTTTTCCAACTAAGAAATGCAAATTCTGTTCTGCAGAGGGTATTTATTTACTCCCACCATGGTTTAAAATTAAGGTGGTCATGATGGGAAGAATTCAGAGATGAACTAGCTCTTGAACTAAGTCCTAAATAAAGTGGAAGCATCTACCAGTAAACAAATAAAGAGAAAAACAGAAGCAAAAGAGACATAAAAGAGCATATGTTCTCAGGGAACTGTAAGTTGTTAAAACAATTCAAACACTGGCAATGCACGAAGGAGGCGAAACAGCAGAGATAAAAAAACACATCCAATTACAGGATGGTATCAAGTTCTAGAACACACACTCCATATTTACCACTGTACTGTCAGTGCTTAGAACAGCACCTGGTATACAGTAGGGGCACAGTCAATAGCTACTAAATGACCCCCCCCCAAAAAAACCCTTTGTATGGACAGCACTAAAGAGCAGTATTTAGGGCCCTTTTCACTGCT
Organism: Xerus rutilus; assembly: GCA_028644305.1. Classification (NCBI taxonomy): domain Eukaryota; kingdom Metazoa; phylum Chordata; class Mammalia; order Rodentia; family Sciuridae; genus Xerus; species Xerus rutilus. The sequence continues at coordinate 19,481,483 of CM053399.1, forward strand.
ATGATCCATAAAATTAATTACATCAGGAAGTTGATAATGAGAGTTTAAACCAAAATTTTAGATACTGTGAAGCTTAAGCCAGATGATCTATCTAAACAAAAAAGGAATATTTTAAGTTTATGTGAACATAATTATCTTTTACATCAAAAGTATCTAGGTATATACTTAAACTGTTAAACAAAAGCCAATAAATAATTAATCCATTTTTCTTTCTTTCTTTCCTTTTTTTCTTTTTGGTACCGAGGATCGACCCCAGAAGCACTCAACCACTGAGCTGCATCCCTAGCCCTTTTTTATATTTTATTTAGAAACAGGGTCTTGCCGAGATGCTTAGGGTCTCGCTAAGTTGCTTAGGCTGGCTCTCAATCCTCCTGCCTCAGCCTCCCAAGCCATTGGGATTCGTGCACCACTATGCCTGGCTCCATTTTTCTCCTAAATCAGGAAAACATCGTGGGAAACAGATCAAGAAGATACACATACTTTTATGGTTTGTGTTCTGGGCAGAACAAATTTTAAAGTTGTTTAAGCTCAACAAGTTGCTATACAAATTTTGCTGGCTCAGAAACAACCTGACCTCGACAGCTAAGGATGTGGGCAAAAATTCTGGTTTCTAAATTTAGAATCCCAAATGAAAAATAACTGGTTAGGTCATGAAACAAAAACTATTAATGGTTTTTCTCTAAAAAAAAATCCCTGGAGCAACTTGGCTTTTTTTCTTTTTCCTTCCCTCAACTCACTCAAGTAGAATGCTTAGGTATCTGGTCTTCACAAAAGAGTTGAAGGGGTCTTGGTTCAGAACAGGAAAGCTACTACAATTTAAGGCCACAGAAGGAAAAAAGTATGCCCAAAGCTGCATGGCAGATACTCAAGAATCAAACACTGAGCCTTGGGACTTCACACGGGGCATATTTCATGTGCAGTCAACTGTGTGCTAAATACACCTTCTCAGATTTAAAAACGATCACAGAACTGTTTTTAACAAGGATTTGGGATAACATGGACCCGGAGGACTCCAGGCTCCAATCTGTTTGCACAATATGCGATTCTAGATGTGGTATCTAATTTGCCTTTACTGTGAATTAAATTCACCAGTGTGGCCAGCACATATTCTTAAAGCACAGGTTGGGGCTCCTATGAGACATAGCAGGGACACTTCACTTCCTTGAATTTGTGTATTTTTTCATCTTCTATTTCAGGATCTGAAGTCCTCAGAAAACCTGAGTAATCATACACATATATGATAGTTTTGGAGTTTATATTACTCTACTTGCAGACAACGAAATCAGCTTTCCTCCAAAAGTGCCCTTGATTATCTTATTGGTAGAAAACCTCAGACATCCTAGAAAATGTTAGGAAAAAGGGATTGTTCTGAGGATGCAAAGATCTCTGGCTGCATGAGAATGAAAAATAAGTATACATTTTGGCACTTCAGCTCAATATGAAGGAGTTCAACATATTATGCTTTGCACAAATAAAATCCTTGACCAATGCTGGCTAATAATTCTACAAGTGACCTGTCTCCAAACATGGGGCATCTATACGTCAATATTCACAGAATGAAAGGAAAAATGATGTAATTGCACAAAAAGCATTCATTTAACAATAATGATTTCCTGAGCACACAGAACGATGTTTAGGCACTAGGAACACAACTGTGCATGAAAATGGTCCTTCATCTTATAGACTTTATGTTTAATAGGGAGATATTGGTAGAGGACCTTGGTAGTGGAGGCTGTTTCTGCAGTTAGAGATCAAGAAAGGCCTCCCTCATGTGGTGACACATAAGCAAAGATCTGAAAGAAGGGAGGGAAGCCAGGCAAAAGGATACCCAAAAGAGCCTTTTAGACTGAGACGAACAACTAGTGCAAAGACCCTGAGGTGAGAGTGTGTTCAGGGCATTTCAGGAACTGCAAGGAGAGCAGAGAAGTACTAGGAGGGTAGGATGCAAGACAATATGGAAGTCTGAAATCAGAACACTGTGGGTGATAAAAACTCATGGTTTTACTCTGAAAGAAATGAGAAGCCATGGGAGAACTGTGCTTTACTGGCTGCTGTGAACAGACTGCAGGGGCTTTAGGCAAGGATGGGGACAGGGAGGGCAGATGTTGCATGGTGTCCAGGGTAAGATAAAATGGTGGCTCAGATCAGAGCGCTAGCCGTGGCAGGTCATGAGAAGTGGTTAGATGGTGGGTATGTTTCAAGGATAAACTAAAGTCCGTAGGGTTTCCTTATGGATTGAATTTGGGATGTGAGAGAAAGAGGCAGTGGAGTAATGGGGGGGGGCGCTGGGGGATCAGCATTGGGTGAACTCAGACTGACCTGGATTTATTTATTTTTTAAAAATTTTTTTGTAGTTGTGTATGAACAGAATATCTTTATTTTATTTGTTTTTATTTTTATGTGGTGCTGAGGATCAAACCCAGTGCCTCACACATGCTAGGCAAGCACTCTGAGCCCCAGCCCCCGCCCCCTGACCTGGATTTAAATCCATCTTGACCACTTACTAGTTGTGTGATCTTGAGCAAAATAGTTCTCATGCAACAAGAGTGTAAGATATAACGCCTTTCTTAATGTACTAATATGAGGAGTGAATAAAACTGTCAGAGTGTGAGATTTGAGCTATAGCATATAGTAGCAAATTATTTTCTAAGTTTTCTAACATTCACATTTTCAGAATCATCTTGGAAAGAATTTGGCTGAAACTTCACATCCTGTAAGTGATTCAAGAACATCATTTTCCACAGAGAATATCTGACTACTGAGGTAACTATTTGGTTATCTTCCCTCTGGACACAGAGTTACTGGTTTGAAGGGACTGAGTAGGTTAACAGATCTTGTGGTGCAACACTGTTGTAAAAGGCCAAGAAAAACAGACATCATCACTGACACACGTGGAGATTCACCTCATTGGAGTTCAATTATTCCAGTTAATCTACTCTATAGCTATTCTGAAGCCATTTCTAAAAGCTGGCGCAGTTGACCAGATCTGAATATTTCCAGAGAGGAGCTTTATGTCGCTCCATAGCTCTGTTTAGACTTCATTTACCCTAAAGATATACTCTATTACCTCCTTTTATTGTCACTGGTAATTAGCAAGAAAAATGGGTGGATACTTATGTTTTCCAGGAGCCATTTCTTAATATTCAGCTTTCTAGCTCTTTGAAGCCCAACAGATCACTATTGCATTTTTAAAAGATCCTTGAATTTTGTTTTCTCCTTTAATTTGTCTTATCCATTTTCTTAATTTCATAGATGAACCCAAATTTAGTTCATACTGATTTAAAAAAATCACATTTTTAACTAACAAAACTACCAACTCTCATAAACAAAGAGAACAAAAAAACTGTAAGGTGATAACTTAAAGGAATGGGGCCCAAATGATTTCTTTGTGTTGATTAAGTTCAAATTTAATGGTGTGGATTTTGGAATCTATTGCTAAGCATAAGAAAACCCACCTCATTTTTAGGGCAGCTGAAACCTACAGCCACCCTCTCTGGATTCAGGAGGTTTCTACCTGCTTCCTCTCTGTTCCTCTGGCAAAGAGGCAGGCAAAGTGAGCTTCAGGGATGGTTTCAGTTGGCAAATGGTTGATACTATTTTCAAAGACCTGGCTTCCTAGGTCCCAGGAGGAAAACTGGCACAAAGCAGCACCTCCATGAGAGCCAGGGAGGCACTGCAGACAGAGCAGACTTTGGAATTACGCAAACCCAGGTCCCAAACCCAGATGGGAACATTCTCTATGCTTCCTGTGTGCTTGAACACGTCACCTCCCTTAGTTTCCTCACAGCGCTATCACTATACCAAATCATGGAATTCATGTATTCATTTACTTGTTTGCTGCCTATCTCCCCTGGACTGGCTGTGAACTCCACCACAGCAAGGGCTCTGGCTGCCCTTTTTGCCACTGTATCCCCAAATGCCAGACCAAAAGATACCCTTGAAATATTTCTTGACTGAAGAAATTTGGAACATGATATATATACCTCCAGTTTGGGGCTCACTGAAGTGTATTAGGCCTAAGTATCTGCTTCTCTTGCTCTCCCTTGAGGGCAGGACAATGCCCTATTTTACTGTTTCCCCAATGTCCTATTTCCCTCTTTCTCCTCTTAGCCTGGCTAAAGATCTCTCAAATAGTAGGCACTCACTGGCTGATAAACAGAACTGACCTCAGGCAAGTTACATGCCAACTATCGACCCCTAGTTTACTATGTGTACAAGAGGACTGGGTTAACCTCGACCTCAAATGAGGTAAGTACGTGAACACAGGGCATATTGTAAATGTTCAAGAGAGGGAAGTTTCTCTCCTCTCTTCTCCACACTTACGTGCCATTTCTGAGTTCATAGTGTTTCTCTGTATTTACATTATTTATCCCACTTGCCAGAAGGGAGATTAAGTCTCAAAATAATGAAGCAACATTCTGTGGGTCAGACATCACTCAACAGTAAAAGCAGAACTCAAATCTTGGTGTGCTGACTGAGCTCAGTGTCCTTTTCTCCCTACCCCTAAGCACGTGGTGACAAATGCAATCTCACCAAAGCACAGACCAGACCAAGGGAGCGCTGCCACGGGAGTACTTTCCGCCGTGACCACTTGCTTTGAAACGAGTAAATATCCAGGCAGCCCATCCCCATTTGTATTTAGAAGGCAGGCTGTGAAGAAACACCACCAGATGCTAAATACAAGGGAAATTACAATAGGCAGCGGGATACTTGCATGTTTTAAAGTGTCTTTTCTCAGATTGCTCAAAAGTGAAAAATAAAAGTAACTGCATGGCAGAAAAAAATGGGTGACGCATGACTGAAGAAGGGTCTAAATCCACACCACCACTGAGGGGCAGATGACACTATGTCTCCTTGTGCGATGCCCTGAGAAGGACACGTCACAAATGCAGTATTTTGGACAGGAAAGCATCATCAGAACCTAACTTTGAGGAAGCAGCAGACAAGCCCCAAGTGAGAAATGTTCAGTTAACAAGAACGAGGGAGGAGTGCTGTGCTGCTCAAAAATGGCCATGTCATAAAAGACAAAGAAAGGCTGTGCATATATCCTAGATTAAAAGAATCTCCATAACAGGTCAATGAAATCAGACAAAACCTAATTTGGCATTCTGAAAGATTTAAGTATAACTTTTTTTGACTAGTCTTTAATTATAAGGTAATAATGAGAACCAATAGTCCTCATCAACAGAATACACTTCTGATAAGCTTTACCCAAGAATGTGCTTCTTAGCCTCATTCTCTGTTCAAAATCAACAGTCTATCAGGCTCATAATTTAGCTGTAGGGCATTTACATAACTTTGGGGGCGGGTACTAGAGACTGAACTCGGGGGCACTCAACCACTGAGCCACATCCTCAGCCCTATTCTGTGTTTTATATAGAGACAGGATCTCACTGAGTTGCTTAGCGCCTCGCTGTTACTGAGGCTGGCTTTGAACTTGCGATTCTCCTGTCTCAGCCTCCCTAAGTGCTGGGATTACAGGCTTGCGCCACCGCGCCCGGCTTTTACATAACTTCTTGTTGCTACTGCTGTTGCTTCTTTTTTTCTTTTTTGTAACAGGCTGCGGTCTTCCTATGTTGCCCAGGCTAAACCCCTGGGCTCAAGTGAATCTCCTGCCTCAGCCTCTCAAGTAGCTGGGACTACAGGGCTATTGCACCAGGTGTGCTTGCTTGCTTATTTATTTATTTGTGCCAGGGATTGAACTCAGGGCTACTCGACCACTGAGCCACATTCTCAGCCCTATTTTGTATTTTATGTAGAGACAGGGTCTCACTAAGTTGCTCAGTGTCTTGCCGTTGCTGAGGCTGGCTTTGAACTCACGATTCTCCTGTCTCAGCCTCCCAAAGTGCTGGGATTGCAGGCGTGCACCACAGCGCCTATTTGCATTTCCAGGAAATGATTATAGAATGGCAAATCTCAATTCTCTTCTTTCTCCCTCTCTCCTGGTGCTGGGGATTGAACTAGCATGAGCAACATGCTAGTCCTTTTTTTTTTTTTCTGCTGTGGTGGGGTAGGGTCTCACTAAGTTGCCAAGGTTGGCTTCAAACTTGTGATCCTCCTACTTCAGCATCACAGTTGTTGGGATTACAGGCATGTGCTACTGTGCCCAGCTGGCAAATCTGAATTCTCAATAGATACTCTTACAAATTTTAGGAAACAAGTTGAGGAAAAGAAGTGTAGGGGAAAGCAAGGGGAAATATTACTAAGGAAGTAATAAAAAATAATCTAGATTTGAAAAATATACTTTCTTCTACAAAAGAGTAATCTGATGTACACTCACACAGAGGCAGACATAAAAAGACAGTTGTTCTTCTGAAGATTAGGCAAAACCTGAAACTTTGAAACAGCACTATCCTAGAAGCCACCCACAACTGAAGACCAGTTCATGGGAGCAACATAAGCAGCTCAAAAGGCCCTTGAAACAAATGACTGTGTCACAAAGCATGACCATGCCCAAACCAGAGTCCTCTGTAGCACCAGGCAAAGGGCAGGTCTCCAGAGGATCACAATCTTCACATGCCATTAGCAATATAGAGACAAATAAGATAAAACCCTTTGTTAATACAAAAACAGAACACCAAAACCCAAAAACCCTTGTTCTCAAGAATATACTGAAGTGGGGGAGAGAGGGACATGCCAGAGAATAGCAGGCAGAAGTGTGCACGACAAAGGCAAGAGAGGGCTCAGCAAATGTGGGGGGCAGAGCAAGGGCTTCTGGGTAGGTGGCTGGAACCAGAGCCTTGAAAGGAGGATAGGGATCACAGGGCTCAGGTGTGAAGGGCACCGGGAGGAAATGTGGTGTGGACTTGGAGATGAGTTGGGGAAATGTGTGCCAGAGGAATCAGTCGTGGTGATTCACAGGGCAGAGTATGTACTGGACGCCAGTATCCACTCTGGCCTGAACACAGGGGGGGACAACAAGGTATCAAGAAAGACAATGGCCCAGTGGGGAATAAATTTAATCCTAAGCCTCAAGGACAGCCACCTGAGAACTATGAAGGTAAGCAACGCTCTCTGATTTGTATTTTAATAAGATAAATATGTGAGATGGATTGGAAGGTGGAATCAGCTGACAAATACTTCTAGTCTCGAAAATTTGGAGACACAAAACACTACCAAAGAAACCCACTTTTAAACTCTGAGTTTTACTTAAGCCAGATTTTTCACCCCTTTCGTCAGAATTAATGAGGTTCTCTTTCTATTCTCCTTCCGTATTCTGAAGTGTTCACACGACCTCACAGCTGTGCTTTCCTTCACAAATGTTTGAGTATTTTTTTCTCCAAATTCATTCTAAGTTTAAATCTCAAATAAATTCATATAATGAAATTATATAATTTGCAATTCATTATTAGGGAAAAATAAAAGTTTATCAAAGTAAAATATTCCAAAAGAGATACTGTATTTTTGGAGAGGAAAAAAAAAAAAATCTTTGAGGGTAACAGGCTATGAAAATGAGCAAAGCAGGCACAGCAGCGCACACCTGTAATTCCAGTGACTGCAGCTGAGGCAGGAGGATTGCAAGCTAGAGACCAGTATTAGCAATTTAGCGAGACTGTCCCAAAATAAAAATGGGATGTAGCTTAGTGGTTGTTATGGTTTGGATGTGAGGTGTCCCCCAAAAGCTCACGTGTGAGACAATGTGAGAGGTTCAGGGGGAATATGATTGGGGTGTGACAGCCTTAACCAAACCAGTGAATTAATCCCCTGATGGGATTAACTGAGTGGTAACTGAAGGCGCGTGAGGTGTGGCTGGAGGAGGTGGGCACTGGGGGCGTGGCTTTGGGGTATGTATTTGTCTCTAGCCAGTGGAGTCTCTTTCTCTGCTTCCTGCTTGTCATGTGAGCTGGTTCCCTCTGCCACACTCTTTGCCATGATGTCCTGCCTCACCTTGAGCCCTGAAGAATGGAGCCTGCTGTCTATGGACTAACTGTGAGCCCCCAAATAAACTTTTCCTCTCCTATAGTTGTTCTGGTTGGGTCCTTTTAGTCACAGCTGCAAAAAAGCTGACTGAACAGTGGTAAAGTGCCCTGGGTTTAATCCTTGGTACAAGAATGGAAGGAAGGAAGGAAGGGAGGGAGGGAGGGAGGGGAGAGAGAAAACAAGAGAGGAGACAGTTTTGTCGATGAACAGACTTTTGGGCACTGCTGGTCGGGGCTCCCAAGGCCTACCAACCCTTGTGTCACTGAAACATCTGCAGCTTCTGGTCGTTGCCTGCAGGTAACTCCTTTAGGCTCCTGTCTAATCTCAGTGAGTGTTTAAAAATTAAATAAGTAGGGCTGGGATTGTAGCTCAGTGGTAGAGTGCTTGCCTTGCATGCGTGAGGCACTGGGTTCGATCCTCAGCACCACATAAAAATAAAGAAAGAAAGAAAGAAAGATATTGTGTCCATCTACAACAAAAAAAAATTTGAAAAAAAAAATTAAACAAGTAGTATGATTATAATAGATCCATTAGGATCTATTATAGATAGATCTTTTTCCTAATGGAAAAAAAAATGTAGCACTGGACAGCATGTGATGCCACCCACCCCGAGTCAACGCTTCATTGGTTTCCTTGTTACCAAAATCTACAGAGCAGATTTGAGTTACGAGAATTATAATGCCTGGTGAAAAATAAGGGGGTAAGGAGTATGGTAGCGTTCAGTAAAAAATCCAGGATTTTAGCAAAACCTGTCCTTCCCAATGTACCTTATACATATAAGAAGCTGCAACTCAAAGCATTACCAAGTGGCTCTGACATCCGAGCATCCCTTGGACAAGAGCTAAGGTGGGAATTTAGAACAAGCAGGCTCTCTGTGGGCCCTGGAGACTAGTCTCAGCAATTTAGTGAAACGTTCATCAAACCCTTCCTTTCATTACCACTCTCTCTCATGGTAGGTGATTTGACTCCAGTATCTACCAGAATGAAAAGGGTTAGCAGTGAGAGCTAGACAACACTTAGGTCTCTCCTGATTATCTGCAGATATGAAGAGTGAAATGGAACAAGCAGACAAGCAAGTACCTGGCTCCATCACTTCCCAAGCACAGAAGATCCAGAAGTGTTCGGTGCTGTCCTATAGGCCAGGAGCAAGTAGCTTAGTGGGTAAGAACAAGGGCTTTGGTGCCAAACAGACCAGAATTGAGTCCTGCTTCAAAATGGGGGGCTGGGGTTGTGGCGCAGTGGTAGCGTGCTCGCCTAGCATGCCTGGGGCACTGGGTTCGATCCTCAGCACCACATAAAAATAAAATAAAGATATTCTGTCCACCTATGACTAAAAAAAAATAAATATTTAAAAAAAAAATGGGCAAATACTTTAATTTTTTAAAGCCTTGACTTCCAAACTTTTTTAAAAATATGATACTCACACTATTTTATGAGATCCTTATGAAATGGAGTGAAATGAGGCAAATAAAATGCTTAGCACTGTCCCTGAAAAGTGTCCACTCAAATACTCACAATTATTTGATTGATCATTTGAAGCTTTAAAATGCAAAAAGTGAAATATAAGGCTCAAAGTAATAAAACCCATATTAAGACCCAGGTCTGTGCACAGGTAGGGTAGGTGATGGGCACGAGCAGAAGAAAGGCAGGGACTGCAACTTCTCCTGTTGTAGGGACAGAGGAGGCAAGACACCGGATAGGAAACAGGAAGCAGGTTTCTTTGACTGCAGTTGGTTCAGAGGGTGCTTTTGCTGTAATCAATTAATTCCCCTGAACCCCGAGTTCAGGCAATTTCAGAACTTTATACCCAGTGTGTAAGGAGAGGGGCTCAGAAGTTCATAGTCTACAGGAGTTCACACAAAAGCAGCTTTTTCTTTACTGTTCTTGGCAAGTTAACACTTCAAGGACAGCACCTGAGAAGGGGAGAGCTTCTTCTCTCCTTTCGTTCCTCCCCCTGATAGCTGTTACCATGGAGCTCTTATCTCTGAAATGTAAACATCTCTGTGAAGCTCAGGCCCAAGGCCAGAGACCTTGTTAAGGACCTGCCCTTCTTGTTACACTTTGTATTTGCAAACACACTTTTATAAAATATTATATTGTTACTATACTAAATAGTCCATAAATGTTTGTGAAAAAACTAGTAAAGGAACATTCAGCACCTGGAGTGCTGATCTGTTTCAGGCCAGTGGCCAAGTAAGATAGAGCAACAGGAAATAGGAAGTTTAACTACACTGAAATCTTTGGTAGAGACTCCTTTGCTGATAGTCCTAAGATCAATTATGGTACAGATGTCTGGAGAAGCTTAATTAAGATTTTCTGTGGAGGAAGGGGTGCCACTACACTCCCAGACATTTTAAAAAATGTGCCTAAGCATAGAATCACTGGGAGCCATTATTTCTTTGGGCTAAACAATCGCTGATTTGAGATAGGTACTCATAAAATCCACTATGTTTGCATCCTCTCGCATTCTGTATTGTGCTTTCATAGTACTATGTCTACTGACTACAAGATAAACTCAAAAGTCAATATAAAAATTAACTCAAAATGGATCAAAGACCTAACATAAGCTAAACTAAAACTCTTAGAAGAAGATGGAGGAAAAGCTTCACGACATTGGATTTAGTGGGTATTTCTTGGATATGATACCAAAGACACCAGAAATAAAAGAAAAAGTAGATAACCAGCACTATGCCAAAACTGAAAAGAACGTCATCAGTGCTTTGCATAAAAGACACTACCAAGAGCCAGGCACAGTGGCACATTCCTGTAATCCCAGCAGCTCAGGAGGCTGAGGCAGAAGGATCGAAAGTTCAAAACCAGCCTCAGCAACTTAGTGAGGTGCAAAGCGACTCAGGGAGACCCTGTCACTAAATAAAATACAAAAAAGGGCTAAGGATGTGGCTCAGTGGTTAAGTGCCCCGGTACCAAAAAAAAAGACACTCTCAAGAGAGCTGGGCATGTTGCAACATGCCTGTAATCCCAGCAACTTGGGGGTCCAAGGCATGAGGACTGCAAGTTCAAGGCCAGCCTCAGCAACTTAGCAAGGCTCTAAGCAACCTATTAAATGTCTCAAAAAATATAAAGGGCTGGGAATGTGGCTCAGTGAGTAAGCACTCCTGGGTTCAATCACTGGTACCAAAAAATAATAATACAAAAGAATACAATAAAATAAAATACCACCAAGAGAGTAAAAAGGCAATCTATGGAATGGGAGCAAATATTTGCAAATTATCCATATAAAAAGGGGTTAGCATTCAAATTATTTAAGAACTATAATTTAACATTAAAAACCCCAATTTAAAAAAGGGAAGGGAGCATGAATAGACATTGTCCAGAGATGATACACAAATGGCCAGTAATCACCTGAAAAGGTGCTCAGTATCAGTAATCATTAGGGAAATGCTAATCAAAACCAGAGTGAAAGACCACTTCACCACTTCCCTCCCATTAACACAGTTATTACATGGCTATACAAATAAACAGACACAAAAAACAGCACATGTTCAGGTAGATGTGGTGAAGCTGAGACTCTTGTATACTGCTTGTGGAAGGTAAAACAGTGTAGCCAATATGGAAAACAGTATTATAGTTAAAAATTTAAAACAGATTTCCCATGTGATCTAGCAGTACCACCTCTGCATGCACATCCAAAAGAACTGAAAACATGATCTCAAAGACGTATTTGTACACCCAGGTTCACATCCACATTATTCACAATGGCTAACGGGTACAAGCAACCCAAATGTCCATAGAGCATGAGTGGGTAAACAAAATGTAGTGCTATATATACAAAAGATTATTATTCAGCCTTGGAAGGAAATTACACTCTTCAACATGGATGAACCCTTGAGACAGACATTCTGCTAAGCAAAAGGAGATTAAGACACTCTGCCAAGTGATGTGATCATGAAAGATCAACCTCTGTATGATTCTAATCATAGGAGGCATGAAGAACAGACAAATTCAGAAGGACAGAAAGAAGAATGGTGTTTTCCAGAGTCTGGCGAGAGGAAGAAATGGGGAGCTAGTATTTAGAGGGTACAGTTTCAGTTTGGGAAGATGCACCTGTTCTGGAGATGGACGGTGGCAATGGAGGAATGGCAGTGCACATGTACTCAATGGCCCTGAACTGCAGGCTTATGGTAATTAACATGGTAAGTTTTATGTTGAGTACATTTTACTCCCACTGAAAAGAGCTATCAGTGATCTGATTCTCTCAAAATTAAACCATAAGAATGTAAATAATTATGCCTCAAGTGTTTGTACTTTAGGTATCCTTACTTAATTCTAGGTGATGATTTTTAAAAATCTAAACTTAGGTGCATAAAGGAAAAAGAAACCATGTCTTTAATGGTGTGCTAACGTCACATTCAGTTACTAAGCAATGTGATTTTCTTTTGTTGCCAAGACAGCAACTGTTGCTGTGGAAACCACACAAAAACAGGGATACTTCACTGAAACAAACTCCACTCACCTGCACAAAGATGCCCTTGCTTCTGTACTCCTCATGGAGGCACTGAGAGAAGAAATCCACAAAAGCCTGGGAGGGTGGTGGGAGTGAGAAGAAAACACACACATTACATCAGTCTGCCTGGTTTGTAGCCATGGAAACAAAAAGTAATAAACTACTTAACACTATCGCTTCTAATCATTCTTTCATTTCCAATGTGGGAAAAATGTTTTAAAAAGCCCTCAAAACCTCAATTGATTTTTATCTGCCACTAGGTGAAGTCTAACCTTACCAAATATCCAGACCAAAATTTTTATTTAAGTGGAAAAAGCTCTTCTTATTCCGTTTTTTTTCAAGAATTATTTTCTAAGAAAAAATATCTTTATATTATCATAACAAGATACATTTTTACTCTGTACTTGAAACGTAAGCAGAAATGCAATATGAATTGTCCTGTGGGGATTCTGTAATGAAAAGGAGAAGCGCAAGCATCATCTGGATCTTCAGGGTGGCCAAATCCAAGAAGCATAGTGATGACTGTGAGAGCCCATCTTCGGATAATGCAACCTTAAATCTATCCGTGGACTTCAATGGGCCCTTTCTCAAAGGTGGACTCAACCTGGGGTCTGAAATGCTAAGCACCAATAATGACTCCGTGAAGGTCTGAATTAGCAATAGTCTGCATCCATGGAGAACAGGCAGGAAATCACTTCCAACACATGCCACCACTTTAAAAGTGTCTATGGTATGTTCCAGAGATACTGAAAGCAAGTATATTGCAAGAATTGTGGGGTGGTGTAGAGGTTTTTCAAGTGAAAAGGGAAGCAGGTGATTTGCTCTTTTCCTTTGCTGGCATGTAGCAAGTTCTTACTATGTATTCTAATTTGCTTATTTTTCCCTAAAAGCTTATTTAACTCCAACATCTAAATAGTCATTTTTCTCTTTGGAAATGTATTCCATGCCTCAATAATGTATCTGAACATGATGCTACTGACCTGCGGGCAGAAGAGATGCATTCTACATTATTATCCCAGCAGTAATGTGAGGAGGTGAATGGAGATATTGTATGAAATTATGACAAATTACACAAACTCTGGAAAATTCTTGTCATACCCCAGAAGTGACAATGTATATCTGTGAATTCTGCATAATGTGAAAGAACATCACGCTTTCACCAGTCTATCTTGGTGTACTGTGTACATTTTACATGCTAACTGGATGCAGTTCTTCTATGCTGTGTGAAACTGACTCATTCACATGTCAGATCTCCAATCTTAGATGCATTAGCATCATGTTCGAATTAAGAGAGTAACTGGCGTAGGCCAGCTCTCCATGGAAAGCACAAGTATCACTTTTTAAAATCAGTAAATAACTGGGAGAGATAAAAGTATCAGCAGCTCTAATATGCTGGTGTCCCATTTGTAAGTTTGCACCTATCAGTATGTCTCCAGCTGTGGCTTCCCCGAAACTCATGGGGGGGTATTCTTTTTTTCTCTTAGTCCATTGGAAAACTGCCAAGAAGAGAAATTCAATAAAGTTAAGCCTATGTTAATTACTTGGACTAAAAATCATTCCTCAGACTTATAATGATAAAATTTACTAAAATAAATTCACCTTGGTTGCAGAGTAGACGGTCAATAGTGGAACGGGAAACATGCCACTGGCAGAGGAGATGTTCAGAATCGCCCCTTTAGATCTAAAAAGGAAAATGTGCCAAGTCAATGGAGTGAAATTACATACACAATTGTGTGTGAATTACAGATTGAGATGTATAATTATTTGAAACAGAACAACATAGCTGCTTTTCTAACACACATCTCTCCCTGCCTTTCATCACTGAGTGATATGCTTGGTTAGTGAATGAGGCGTAATTCAATCAAATAAAAATAGATCTTCTTTATGATGAGTTCACTCCAGTCTTAGTAGTCCAGAGCATGACAGGATCAGATCTATTCTCCTTGACCTGATGTCTCTATCTCTGAGATCTTCTCTGGCGAAAGCATCAAGAGTGCTCCTTTATAGGGCTGAGGGTACATAGCTCAGTGATAGAGTAAGTGTTTAGCATGCATGGGGCCCTGGGTTTGATCTCTAGTAACACACACACACAAATCCTCACAGATGCTCCCTACATGCACCTTTATTGTGGAATATCATCCCATACTAGCTTGCTCTAGTATTCAATCATTCTATTTGCATAAACATGTTCCCCCTCAATAAAATCATAAACTTCTGGGAATTGTAGCCCACTTTTCTTCAAGCACTCTGCAAATGCTGAGTATGTAACAAACAGGTGCTTAAGAAAACCTCTGGCAATGAATGAATAGCTACATCCAGCCCTCATACTTTCCTTGGTTTGCAGATATTTGGGCACCCAAGAGCCGATGGCTCTAGTTTACTTATGTTCTTTTGCAAAAGGCAAAGCTTGATTCCTTTGATAATTTTAGAGACTGCTGTTATTTAAAAGTCAGAAAGTTACCAAGATTTTCTAATTTTATAAGCAAATGAAGAGTAGTTTGAGAAAAGCAATGCTGTGAGCTCACTAGTTGTTGGCAAGCATATGCAGGTAAGAAACGTGCAATTATGATTTTATGAACATCAGAACTATCAACTCTTCCCCTCAACTACTCTTCTGAGGGGTTTTCTCCTTGTGCTGGAGATTGAGCCCAGGGCCCCACATCTGCCATGCAAGCGCTCTACCAGAGATATATACCCTCAGCCAGATCCTTTTCTTCAGCGACTGAAATCTGACCCCGCCCACCTCCCATCCTCCACAGCAGGTTCCTTTCCTTCAACCCAGTTTCTCATTGTTCTTTGTCTCCATTTATTTCTCCAAAGCCTGTTTTTTTAAGTATTAAAAAAAGGGGACTACCTAGACCCCTTTTAGGCAAAATAACAGAGAAAACATGATTAAATGGCATCTAAGTTATTTCAGACATAAATCTGAAAAGAAATAATCCCCAAAGGTCACCGGCTCCATCTGCCAGCCTCTAGGCAAGATGCCACTTCAACCATCAAAGGGAAGTCTGCATCCTCAGTTTTATGTGTGTCTCTGGAAACAAGTTGGTGGTGCTTTGTGTTTGTCTTTCTGTGTGTGTGTGTGTTTAACAGAAGTCCTTATTAGTAATACATACGTCTTTAAACAGTCAAATCCATTAACGTTTTGGTGATAGAAATAAGATTTCAAGTTTAAAAATGCTATTAAGGGTTTTGAAAAAAGCCATTGATGTATGAATTACATCATTCTTGCATTTCTTTTGCTTGTGTCTCTCTCAGAATCAGAAGAGCCTTTTCTTTAATTTTAAGGTAAGAGTTTATATCAGGAGTTAGAACCCTATCTTCTAAGATTAAAAAAAAAAACTGATTAACAATGAACACCTAGTAATTTCATTTTATCTATATCTGTAAGAAATTCCTTTGAAAAAAATGGAATAAAAACCACTTTTGTTACAGGAGACTTTTAATATGATATTAATTTATGTTTAAATCATCTTCATCTTTTTAGGGTGCTGAAATTATCCTGGTGATGGTTGCACAGCTCTGTGAATATGCTAAAAACCACTGAACTATGCACTTAAAAGGAACAGATTTTAAGGTATGTAAAATATATCTCAATAAATCTGTAAAAAGAGAAAAAATGCATATTTACAATATACTGGAGTACATCACCTTTAAGCAGGGTCAGATCCCAATCAAGTGAAAGCCACAGAGTGACTGTGTGGTCTGCAACACAAAGTAAGCCCAAATCCTGACTAGTCAACACTGTCCTGTACTCCAAGAATCCTTGTGGGTGTGAGCTTTTATTTTAACTTTTTTTCGCATATAACCAAGAATTGTTATCTCCACATTCACACAGATCAAGTAAAGAGAAGGCAGTTTGAGGGAGGCGCAGATGATAATTTTCACTGCTGGTTTTGTCAGCTGGATTCTGTACTCTATTCCACTCACACTAGAGGGGGTGGTTGTGTTTGCCCTTGATCAAAAATCTTACATTTCTTATTACATTTCTCACAAGTGAAATGCAATTTAAAAGTCTTTACAGATATGTTTAATGTTATCGAATACTTTTTAAAAATTAAATCTTGAACTCATTTAACGGACTTTTAAAACTGTACTCACCGAAGCCATGATTCCAACATTAAAGATAATAAAAGCTTCTTTCCCATTTTCAAAAAATATTATCAATAATCCAATAAGTCACAATCATACAGCAACGCTCCTTTACTTGTTTACTCCTTGAAGCAACTAAGATCTTCATTTCCCAACTATTCTACCTTGATTTAAAATTCTAGGGGGTAAAGCTACTTTCAGCAAAAAAGTCAGAATTTTAGGGTACTTTATGCAAAACACAGTATTTGCATTTTAAAATGCATTAAAACAAATCTAAGACCATTCAAGTGCTGCATAAAGTGAGAATGTATTACACCCAAGACATAAGAGGATAGCATTTATAATTATACCCAAATGACAACAAAGCACCCCCTCAACAAATCTGTCTCACCACCAAGAACACATATTTGTCGAGCAAAAAAATTCCCACACCCACAACAGCATGCAATTCTGTCTCTGTGTCACACTCTCTCTCCAAGGATAATACTGTTTTACTTAGTTTTGTCTGAATCACAAATAACACACTGGTACTGCTCGTCTCAATCCTCTACTGTATATACGACCCTTTATGTAGAAAGGAGGGTGAACATTTGAGACTGGAAGGCACAAAGGACTGGTCTTTAAACTCAACGACTTTGTCTAGCTCTAATCCTCCATCTAAGCAGAATTAGTGACGTCAAACCAGTTTCCATGGCACTGCCAGACGCATGACAACTCTGTTCTATCAAGCAGGACAAAATGGGCTGCGCTTAATTGCACACAGAAGCAAACAGAAAACCAAACCCCGGTTAACCTCTCATTTTCCAGGGACTTGGGAATAATTCTAAGATTGGAAGGTACATTAAGAATTTTTTGCTGAAGTTCTATAATGAAGACTCATGTTGCTCATACTTCAGCATATTTTCTAGCTTGTTATTACAAACATCCAAATAAACAAGTCCAGAAATATTTTCTGTGATGCAACATTCTTTATTCATCCAACTGCTCACTCACTAACAACTCACAATGGTGTCTCAGTGGTACAGATTATTGAGGAGCTACTAGAACTAAAATATTGCAAAGACAAAGCAGAAAATATCAACTGCTAAAGAAGCACCTCTCTTCCATTATTAGTCCTCCCCCATGCCAAGCAAACGCACTCAGCCCTATAAAATTTAGGATCTTGCCTTTATAGCTTCCTATAGCTAGGCAGTCCAAAATTCCCTCAGACCTGTGCAGTTTCCCGTAAGACTCTCTTTAGTAGTCACCTGAATAAAAAAAAACTGCTGAGCCTCTGTCCTATAAATGTCCCACCATTCTATCAGGCTTTTGTAGTATCCTTGCTCTCACCTCTATAAAAATACTATTGTCACACAGGAAGCAATAGGTCTCTTTTGAAGTAAGTCACTGATTTCTGCCTTCCTCGGGAAACCTCAGCACTGCCCACACTGCAGGTGAAGGGAAGGAAGCCGGGAGGTGTAATGCTACTGTGAAGAACTGGAACTACAGGGTCAGTCACAGTGGGGACAGCCACCTTATACAGGGTTTGATGGCAGACAAGAGGGAATATGCAGAAAAGACTCCATCACAGTTCTTCACATTCCCACTTTCTATCAGAGAGGACATAAGCATGCTCTTGCAGGGTCATTATTTATTTATACACACCCACAAACACACACACACATATTCTTTTTTTTTTTTTAAGCTTAAACATAATGCTGAAATTGGTGTAGATGGTTCTCAGAGAGACTCTCAGAAGACAGAGAAACATTGAAATAGAGTTATATGTCAGTAAAGAATCCTGCAACATAGGGGTCAGGTATATAATTAGACCAGCAATACAAATACTTACATTATACAAATATTGCTTTGTTGAAGAAAGTTTGCAAACATTTAACACATGAAAGAGAATTACCTGCCATAAAACACCAAAACATGTCATAATTCCACCTTAAGCAATACAATATGAAAGAGGCTATTTTTAGCCTTTCCATGGTTGTTATGGCAACCACCTCCTGGCTCCAGCTGTACACAATGTTTATAATTCCAGGGAAGTAGAAAGAGCAAGTTTCCTCTATAATATAATTATGTACTTTCTACTTCTATGGTAATAATACCTTAGTTTGATTATAGATACTTGTTTAGTGATAGTCAGTTGGCCCTAGGCTATAGTTCTAGAGGGTTTGGAAAATCTCATACATCAGAGGCAGAATCAGTGAAAGGAAAAGGAAAAAAAAAACAAAAAACAAAAACAAACAAAACCAACAAAGGCTCTTTCTACTGCTGTTACTCAATGGAGATATCCATCCCATGGAAGGCAACCACAGGAAACAGGCCATTTGGGGGGTGGTGTAAAGAGCAGGCTATAATGAAACCACTTATGGAATGTAAGACAGATTGCTTTCAGGTGACCTGTTCACTTGGGATTTTCTTTCCTTTAGGAAACACAACTAACACTTCTGGGCTTCCCTGCAGTTAGCTGTAGCCTGTGACAGACTGAGTTCTGGACATTGGAAAATGGGCAGAAGTGACAAACACAACCTCTAGGCTAGCCCATGAAATTCCCCTAAAATCATCCTGATTTGCCTTCCTTCGTCTGCAGGCAGAGGAGAACCTAAACAATGATGGAGCCCTTACCTGGAAGGAGCTTCAGATCCCTGAATGACTAGGTAGAGATGTGAGGGAAAATAAACCTTCACTGTGTGAAGCCTAGGAGGTCTGTCTGTCTTGATGAATACACTTAGTAACTCCCTGAATCCAAGTGCATGTACATGTTGCTTCCCCTAATCAAAAGCACTGATTCACAGAATCCACGCACGCTTCTCACTAGGCCTTAGCAAGTAAGTACACAATCACCCCCATGATGTCAGTTTCAGTCCATAGCTTCTGATGGCTTTCCATCAGATCGTTTTTCAACTTTGGTTTAAAATCAACTTGACTTCTTCAGGGCAGGGATCCATCTTCTGAATGCTCTATAGTAAATTATTTTATTTAATGAATGCCTGTTGAATGGATGAATTCTTTTCCTCACATAGTGAAGAAAATTCACTATGCACTATCTAGTGCTCTAATTATATGTAACTGGTGATGGCTGCTAGTTCTACAGAGATAGCAATAAAGTTTGCAGCTCTCACATTTCTAACCCTTACTCACTTATCATGTGACTTTATAGCACTCCATTTGTCTGGACCTAAGTTTGTTTTTTGCCTCTCAAATTACGGGGTTGCTTTCAATTAATATAAAGAACCAGATTTCTGTGACTCTCTGCATCCAATACTTGATGCTTTGCAAAATGATTTCATAACCATTATGCCTTTTGGTATGTTTTTCACCAACACACTCAGAAATTTCTTTTACAATACTTCTGTGGTTTATAAGTTTTTTGTTTGTTTGTTTTGAGGTGCTGAGGATTGAATCCAGGGCCTCACACATGCTAGGCAAGCATTCTTCCATTGAACACAACACCCCCCACCCAACTATTTTTTACTGGATGGATTTATTGTCTTCAATTAATACCATGTCATCTGCAGATGTTGAACCTTAATTAAGATGATGGCCAAAATTTCCTCCTTTTTGAGTTCTATTCTGTCTTCCCCAACTCTGCTCTCTTCTAGGGTTCAGATCCAGTTTGACCCTTGCCATTTCCATATCTGAACATGAGGAACACACTCCCACTGTTAGCCAACAATAAGTGGCTTAAAGGTTTCAAAGGGAAATTTACTAAAATAAAGAAACTACTACAATACACAAAACAGTATATATAAAATGGAATTATGAAGAACCTTGCTGAGGAACAATTTCTTAATCAGTCCCTGTAGATCCTCATCTCTGATGGCTAAATGAGTTAGCACATATTAAATTGTCAATACAACACCTGGCACACAGACATCCCCCAAAAACCTAAGGTATAATCCCTGCCAGGAGCTGGTCATGGATCTTATTAAAAGAAATCGGGTCCTCAGGTCCTCCCTTTTCAAAGCCATGATTTCTCTGGCTCTCTTCCAAACTCAGAACAATTTTGCAGAAGAAGTATGACTACGAAGCCCTAAACTCAGCAAATGATCAAGCTGGTTCAAGGTTTTCTTTGGAGACCTTCACATCATTCAGGTTTTTCCAAGGGAGGAATAGAGCTTAATTAGAATTTTATACTTCATGTTACTTCAGATATAAAAACTCTACCACATATTCCTCAATGAAAATGAAGCCATCCAGCATGCCCTAGTGGTCTCCAATTTGAACTGGAAAAAAGATGAGCCCAATGGACACTGCTGTTCCTTCAAGGGTTGCTGATCTTATGATCACTTCCTAACATGCGTAAGTTCCTCACGTATCCATTCTCCTAGTAAGAAGTGGGAAACCAGAGGATGGCATCTTGCTTCATGAAACTCTACTGATTTGGGCTCTCAGAGGATGCAGCTTTAAGAAGGCATTCCCAGGAATATCCCGGGAACTCTTTCCACCCCCTCAGAATAGCAGGCAATTGAGTTAGTGATGGTGACTCAGGCTGGCTTTTTAATCCTGATCTAAAGGAACCACCACAACCCTGGAGATGGAAATAAAGAGTCGAGTGGAAAAGGCCTCCTCCAGTGACTCACACTCCACCGTGTGACTCCCTGGCACTAAGACATGGAGGCTGGGCTCATTAGTCACTTTAATGAAATTTTCAAAGAAAGGATTCTCCCTATAAATAATAATGAGCTCCACATCCACAGTGTTTGTGTGACAGCTTGTGACTCACCTTTCTACCATGCCAGGCAGCACCAATCGTGTCACCTGCAAAAGAGAAAACATGATGACTGAGGACACAGGCAACAGAGTGAAGGACACTCACCCACGCAAGCGAGGGGAATCACAAAGCCACTCAGCACTCAGGCAGTAGTTTATTTTATATACTCTGGATAATACGGCTGTGTCAAAGGTGCATAAAAAGGGCAACAGATGAAATTACTAGAGATGACATTGAGAATACTTTCAATGAACTTGGCTAAAATTACTTGCCTAAAACACAATAATGGCCCAGAGATCTTCCAATACTAAAGGATTTACAGTGAAGTCAACAGTTCCCAAAATGTATTCTCAGAAAAGGACATATGTTATCATAAGAAAGATCATGCCTACCAAGATTACTGAGTCTTTCTAATTTCAAGAGCTCAATCTATTCTGATAAAAATTAAATTAAAAAAAAGCTTTAGAAGAATGCTACAAAGTGACATGTTGGCAAATATTAAGTGTATCTTTCACTTAATATTCATTTCTTTTGTTGGGCCAGCTAGTTGTAAAATTCATCCTTACAGAAAGTTAAGGGTATCTGTGGTCTCCAGTGACTAACAATGAAAAGGTGATATCTGCATTCTTTCAGGACTTCATAATTGTGGCTCAATGCATATAATGATGACGGCCACTTTTAAACTCTGTTTTGCGATATTCTTAACAAGCATAGTTCTGAACTCAGATCAGACACTGCAGGTAAGAACTGAGGCTAGAATACAAATCCCTGACTCTTGTATATCATTAGCTCTTCAAGAGACAAATTCTGTTTTATAATAACAAAATCTGAATGCATGCCAAATTTTTAAGCTTTCTATCATGAATACTATATACTAATTAAAATGCACAGTATTTGAATGAGAATGAAATCTTTTTGCCTAGAAACACCTTGAAGAAAGAAAGCACCACCCAGACTTTGCCCAGGTAAACACCACTTTGTAGACGTCCAACCCAGATGTCAACCCTGGAGGTGCCACATACTTTTCAGTGAAAATGCAAGTTCAAGCTGGCACTGTATCACAAAAGATGAATCATATATTGCCAATTTCAAAACAAGGGCATGTCTTCAAAGTATAAGGGAATCACTTCAACATACTGTAAAGATTTGACCCACTCTTTTGGCCCAGGTGTAAAAGGAGAAACTGTAAGAGCGAAAAGCCCTAAACTTCCCTTCTTGCCCTTCTTACATACAAATCTACGTTTTTTTATATTAAAATGGCTAAAATGTGGACATGATAAATGGAGGTAGGCCAGCTATCTTAGATCTCAAGGTGAGAGCCATGTGCTAACTAATAGTGGCAGAGCAATGAGATATAAAGAGGCAGGTTTCCTGTTGACTGTGGAGCTACTGTGACAAACCTTGGTTACCTACTCAGCTTTTCATCAGAGACAGAAATTTCTATTTTGTTTAAGCCACTACTGTATCTAAACCAATATTCTAATTAATGAAATCGACCATGTTTTGATAACGACTGACCAATGCTCCCATTTTAAGACAAAACCAAAACAAACAAAACAAAAATAAAAACAACAACAAAACAGTCCCCAAACCAGCTATGCTGGCAGCCCAGCCTCAATATTCCACAGTTTTTAAAACACAGTTCTACCTCTTTTCTAGGTTTGCTTGACCCAATTCAAAATGTGCCTACTGGGCTTCAAACCAAACTTTACGGAACCAAGTCATAGAAAGTGCGGATTTCACAACTTACCCTGTCAGCACGGCCACCTTTTCTCTTCGTGGACTGCTGTAAGAGCTCTTCAAATTACTCACATATTTCCTAAGATTTGTCCTTTCCCAGAAGCACATAGTAATTGCTCATAGCTACTGAATTGCTACTCAATGCAAGTGTGGTACATGGTCATGAAGCCAGAATTAGACAGGCAGTCAGTGTAGACAGGTAAATTGAGTCGGGTCGGATCAAGGAGGCCAAGTTGGGTCTGGGAAGTTGGAGAGGGATTGAAATGCTAACGCCTCAGAGCCCTTCCCCCACCCTTATCAAGATAACCTGGCCCTGCCCCAACTGTTGCTAAGGTAACCTGTCTTGGGAATTCTCTCTCCTGTTAATTACAACCCCCTTCCTGCCCAAATCACTCCACCTGGGCTCTTCCCCTTACCCATGTGCTTTTCACCTTTTTGGCCACCCCACCAAACATCCTGGGCCTAGTCACTACACAGGAAGGAGAGAGATAAGGGGAAGAGAGCAGGAGAACAAAGGAAGCCTAGGACATTTAAAAAGGCAAAACACATGTACTTCTTGGGATACCAGGATACCAGCTATGGCCCCCTTCTCCCTCCCAGGAGAAGTCTTTTTAAATAAACCCTGCTTCATTGCTTGCCTTGGTGCGCTTCTCTAATGTTCAAACTTCAGCATGTGGAGGAGCAGAACCCACTGGTAACCGGTGGTCTCAGTCAGGCCACAGTCCTAATCTCGGCCCTTCTACTAACTACTTGTGTGACAGCCGTTCCTTCTCCTCTGTAGAGTCCTAATGCAGTCAATGAAGGAAGCATCTACGTTACAGGTCACTATATTCTGAATCTCAGAAGAGGGAATGTGTATAAGGGACTGAGCACAGAGCACATCAGAGAGAAGCACCCGAAGGAAAACTGGTGTCCTTTCGCTGTCAGCCTGCACTTCCCCCTTTTATTTTTTTAAATTTGTTCTAATTAGTTATTCATGACAGCAGAATGCATTTCGTTTCATTAAACACAAATGGAGCACAACTTTTGCACTACCCTTTTAGGAAGCAGCGCCACCAATTACCTGGTCCTGCCTTCATGCATGGCGCCCCCAGACAGCCCAGAGCCAAAAGCAGTGGCACATTTTGAGTTCATCCAATTCAGCTATTCACACAGAAGTTGCCGGACAATTTTATTAATATTTTAAAATACCTCAGTTGGGATCTTCTTAGGAGTAGTGAAATTATTCTAAGATAGCTCATAATGATGACTGCACAACTCTAAATGTACTAAAAACCACTGAACTACATACACACTTAAATGGATTTTATGGTATACAAATTAGTCCTCTATAAAACTGCTTAAGAAATACCTCGACAATCATATGGATAAGAATTAAAGAACTGAAATTACATTTGATGTTACTTGCTGGGAGCGGTGGTACACGCCTATAATCCCAGCAACTCGGAACACTGAGTTCAAAGCCAGCCTCAGCAACTTAGTGAGGCCCTCAGCAACTTAGCGAGACCCTGTCTCAACACAGACAATAAAAAGGGTTGGGGATGTAGCTCAGTGGTTAAGTGCCTCTAGGTTCAAACCCTGGTACCAAACACCAAACACCACCACCACCAACAGCAACAAAACTGTGATGTTACTTTATCAAACCCAGGACGTAAAAAGTCACTCAAAACGCTCTATGCATATCAACTTACAGCCCGGAACAATGCAACAACATGGTGTTACAGTCTCTCTCTCAATTTCACAGTGCTGGGGACTGAACCTAGGGTGTTGCACATGCCAACCAAGTGCTTTACACCAAGCCACATCCCTAGTCCTGTTATAGTCATTCTTGTGTTCAGCTGAGGCCATGTTATCAGCCAGAATCACACCGGATGTTGAAGGCTCAGTATCTAACGGGAGAAGAGATACATAAATAAATCATTACAAGATGCTATGAGTGGACAGAAGGCACTGACGCTTAGAAGGATCAGTTATGCCTGGGAATCGGGTAGAGCTTCACAGATCATGTTTCGATTAGTTCTAAAAATAGAGTTCATTTGACATCTAGAGAAGAAATCCCAGTAGAAAGAATAGAGTGTAGAAAGGCAAACAACTTGTAAGAAAATACAATGTTATAGAATTGATAAATTAAAAAAAAATTATCCATTGGAAAAATGAATTAAACAGATAAAGAAATAAAGTACAGTTATCTCATACTAGACAAAGGTTAAAATATACATTGGAGAAAAGATAGCTTCTTCAACACATGGTACTGGGAAAATGGAAATCCATATGCAGCAAAATGAAACTAAACCCCTCTCTCTCACCATGTACAAAACTCAACCTCAAGTGGATCAAGGACCTGGGAATCAGACCAGAGACCCTACACCTAACTGAGGAAAAAGTAGGCCCAAATCTTCATCATGTTGGATTAGGCCCAGACTTCCTTAACAAGACTCCTAAAGTGCAAGAAATAAAAGCAAGAATCAATAAATGGGATGAATTCAAACTAAAAAGCATCTTTTCAGCAAAAGAAACAATCAATGAGGTGAACAGAGAGCCTAATCTGGGAGCAAATTTTTGCTACACACACATCACATAGAGCACTGATCTCCAAGATACATAAAGAACTCAAAAAACTTAACAACAAAAACCAAACAACCCAATCAATAAATGGGCTAAGAAGCTGAACAGACACTTCTCAGAAGAAGAAATACAATCGATCAACAAATATATGAAAAAATGTTCAACATCTCTAGCAATTAGAGAAATGCAAATCAAAACTACTCTTAAGATTTCATCTCAGGCCAGCCAGAATGGCAGTTATCAAGAATACAAACAACAATAAGTGTTGGTGAGGATGTGGGGGAAAGCCACACTCATACATTGCTGGTGGGACTACAAATTGGTGCAACCAATCTGGAAAGCAGTATAGAGATTCCTTAGAAAACTTGGAATGGAGCCACCATTTGACCCAGCTATCCCACTTTTCACTCTATACCCAAAAGATTTAAAATCAGCATACTACAGTGACACAGCCACTTCAATGTTTATAGCAGCTCAGTTCACGATAGCTAAACTGTGGAACCAACCTAGATGTCCTTCAATAGATGAATGGATAAAGAAACTGTGGTATATATACACAATGGAATATTACTTAGCAATAAGAGAGAATAAAATTATGGCATTTGCAGGTAAATGGATGGAGTTGGAGAATATCATGCTAAGCAAAGTATGCCAATCCCAAAAAACCAAAGGCCGAATGTTCTCTCTGATAAGTGGATGTTGATCCATAATGTGGGAGGGGGCATGGGAAGAATGGAGAAACTTTGGTCAAAGGGGAGGAAGGGGACGGGAGGGGACATGGGGGCAGGAAAGATGGTGGAATGAGATGGACGACAATGCCCTAAATACGTGTATGACTACACATATGGTGTAACTCTATATTGTGTACAACCAGAGAAATGAAAACTTGTACTCCATTTGTGTACAATGAATCAAAATGCATTCAGCTGTCATGTATACCTAATTAGAATCAATTAAAAAAAAAGTATGTGTAGCTTGTTAAATATGTCATGCAACTTACATTTGCATAAAATATCATAGACAGCTTCCCATGCTAGTAAAACAGATGTACGTGAGGTATAAACAGCTGTGGAATATTTTTTTTGGTAAAGACTAGATTATATGCATTCTTAATGGTATATAAACACTTTTTTTCTATTTAGCACATTTTACCAGGAGACCATAATGCTTAATTCATGTATAAAGAGGTCTCCAAGTATTTTGTCCTGAGATCACCAGAGGCAGAATGAGGAAGAGGATTGGTAATAAAAATGTTCTTACCTCTGTATGTGTGTGTGTGCATGTCCATATGTGTTAAGGAAATGAGACTTGTAAATTGCTAAATAAAGTCTGGAAGGGGCAGATAGGGCCTTTTTAGCTTTCCCATACAAAAGAAGAAGAGAAGGAATGAGATTTATAGGCTAACAATCAATCTGGAGAACTACCAGGAAAGTCCACAAGATCTGCTAATGGACAGATGCTGACCAGGGAGCCTAGTACGATATGAATACTACTAAGTGGTCACAAATTTTTGAAGTTTAACTCAGTTTTCTTTCTAGACACAAATTTAAACATTTAAGTATAGTTCAAGAATAATAAAACCTTTAGTTGGAATATTGAGAAAATACAAATGCATATATCAGAAACTATCTTTTCCCTTATACCATGTGCATACCATATTAAAAGACTCCTTCTTGAATAGCAAGAATTGTCCAGAAAATGACAAAATGAATTCAGAGACAAAATGAATTCCTATAAGATATAATCATGCTGGGCATGGTGGTACACACCCATAATCCCAGTGACTCAGGAGGCTGAGAAAGGAGGATTGCAAGTTCAAGGCCAGCTTCAACAACTTAGCAAGGCCTAAAGCAACTTAGCGAGAACCTGTCTCAAAATAAAATTTTTTAAACGGGCTAGGGATGTAGATCAGTGGTGAAGTGCCCTGTGTTCAATTCCTAATACAAAAAAAAAAAAAAAAAAAAAAAACCATGCTTATAAAATCACATAAGTAGCATGCTAAACATTAAATGCTTTCCTGATGTTTATGTGTATGCACATGACCAAAATATACATATTTTATACATATGAATTAGAACTCAAGAAGTTTTAATAATACAAGTTAGGAAGAAATGATGCTTTTGATGCTCAGCTATTAAAGAACCAGAAATATGGGGCTGTGGCTGTAGCTTAGTGGCAGAGCGCTTGCCTAGCACTCATGAGGCACTGGGTTCTATCCTTTACACCATGTAAAAATAAACAAATACAATAAAGAGCCAGAAATACTTGTTGAATGCTCACTGGCCAAATGTCATCAAAGACACATGTTCTTTTACATAATAGTTAAATTTTTCTTTATAGCTCATCAGCTTCCCTTTTTAAATTCTGACTCTAAATTCTTTCTCCTTGCAGAAAAATGGAACGCTGTTTCCTTACCTGTCAAATAACAATAACACTGAAAAGACTGAAAAAAGTTAACTTGAAATCTGCATGCTTTCATAGAACTAATGCCTTCATCTGTTCTAAAATTATCTTTCTTTCTAATCAGATTGTCTTAATACATTCAATTTCAAGCCTTCTTTGTTTGGGTACTTGTTCACAAATCCTTCTTAATAGTCTGTATAAGTGGAGATTTCACTATGTTCACATTAAATAAAAATTCTTTTTAACATCAAGTTTTACAAAAGATATTTTAACTAAGATGTTAGTGTTTCTTTTTACTTTGTATAGATTGATTGGGATCTTTTTTTTTTTTCAATTTCTCATGAATCTTTTTTTTGATTCATTATACACAGATGGAGCACAACTTTTCATTTCTCTGGTTGTATGTGATGTAGAATCACATCATATATTCAGTCATACATGTAGCTAGGGCTATGACGTCCATCTCATTCCACCATCTTTACTGTCCCCATACCCCCTCCCTCTCCCTCCCCTTTGACCAAAATTCCTCCATTCTTCCTGTGTCCTCGCCTCCATTATGGATCAGCATCCATTTATCAGAGAGAACATTTGGAATTTGGTTTTTTGGGATTGGTTTGCTTTGCTTAGCATGATATTCTCCAGCTCCATCCATTTACCTGCAAATGCCATAATTTTATTCTTTTTTATTGCTGAGTAATATTCCATTGTGTGTGTGTATGTGTGTATACATATATATATATATATACACACACACACACCATAGTTTCTTATGATTCATCTATTGAAGGGCATCTAGGTTGGATCTTTATTTTTAATATTACTTTTGGTTGTCAATGGACCTTTATTTATTTATATGTGGTGCTGAGAATCAAACCCAGTGCCTCACACATGCTAAGCAAGTGCTCTACCACTGAGCCACAACCCCAGCCCTAGGTTGGATCTTAATATCTGGTTATTTATATCAATATACCAAACATTTCTGTGAAATCTCACTATCTGAACTTTATTTCACAGATCACAAGCTGTTTCTGGAGTTAACTCAACATGCTAATTTTAGGCCATCTGCAGGTGATAATTGCTGTACCAGGAAATTATTGTTTCTCTTAAAAATTTCTAAAATAAGGTTATTAAAACTTGCAAGATCAGCGGTTAAGAATATTAGAAAAATAGTAAACATGACTTCTAGACTTGTTTCCTCCATGTTGGCCCTGTTTCCAAAATTGTACAAAAAGCAATTTTAATTCAGTGCTTTCTGATATAGATTAAAGTTGCTGCAATAGTACTTCTATAACATTGAGAAAGTCAAATTCTTGCAGAAAAAACAAATGTTTCTGATTTATATACATAATTTTAAAATTTCATTAATCTCCCCCCCCCAAAAAGGACAGAAATCTAAAATCTGAAAGGGGAGAAATTAATATATGTTATATCATACTTAACATGTAAGTGGGTCTTAAAGTATACAAATATACAAAGATACAAAGATAAATGAATGTCTTGATGAGAGCTAAATTTAGAATTCCTTGGGGGAAAGCACATATTCAATTTCAAGAGTGAAATATTAACTGATATTTACTAGTACAACTATGTATAGTCTGGCCAAGAAATAAAGAAGCTCATTAGCTTATACAAAATCAAAATTAGTATTATCAGATCATTTAGTTCAGATACATAACTCAAAAATATACTAGCTGGCCAATAAAATCCTTAAAATGTTATATTAAAATGTAACCATCTGTGGATGGGATTATACATGATGTATTTTCTTCTTAGTGTTCGTGTATCTTCCTTGTATTTTGGCAATAATTCTGCATTGCTTTTATAATTAGAAAAGCACTCACAATCTTAAAATAAAAAAAAAACCTCTAATGTAAATAAAGTTTTTCCCCCTTTTACTTCTATAGCAACAGTAATCAATAATTTGTACGAAGAACTTAAATATGTAGGAGCCACTCTAGATTCTCCTACTTTTTAATATGAAATTCCTATTCTTTAGGATAAAAGTGGATATAATACAAATAAATTACTTTTGTATCATGCAACTTCTGGTATTTAGTCATTTTTTGAAAAGAAAACCATAAAGAAAACACTATCACATAATGCTAAAAAAGACAACCAAAGATTCAAATAATGAAAAGATTAAAGTTCAAGATGCTTTCATAAAATAAGAGAACAGATGTTGTCACCCGTATCGCCATTACATGCAAGCAGGGAATAAAGTATAACAGTTTGCCCTACAATGTTGGCTGATTGTACACAAAACTGGGGCACCACGGACACTCTGTCCACCTCTGCCCTGTCTCTATCCCAAAGAAATCTGCTTAAATTGAACAGGATTTGAATTCAAGCAACTGAAAAATGAACTCACACAAATTAGAAGGAAACAATTTCTTAGATGCCTTACATAAGTTTTCGACTGAAATAGTTAATAATTTTTATGAATCATAGTTTAATTGTGAAAAGAATTAATGACAACACTACACAATGCTTGGTTTGGGGAAATTGGATGGCAACTCCACTGGAAGCCATACTAGAACGACAAAGCACACATTTCCTTTGGCAAACTGTATAATTTGAGCTCTGTGGTAGCAAGAACACAACTTAATTAGAAATTCTTAGAATCTCACCTATATGGGTAACAGAATATTTACTGCACAGGGGGTGGAAAGTTTAATTAGATAAAGTTTTGAGTGCTTTCAGATCTCCGTGTGTTATTTTATTTTCCTTTTTATTAATGTTTAAGTCTTTGTGGAAGGTAAGAATTCTTTTTGCCATTTTACTTTACCTGAAATTCTACATCATGCCATATAAAATAGTTTTTTCTTTTGTAATAAATCCTAGTTTGATCTACATTAAAATAATTGAACAATAAAATGAACTTTCCAGAATAGAGCGCTGCATGCAATTGATAATGAATCTAAAGCCATAATTTATAATCCCTAAACAAAACTTTAAAAAAGAATGTGTATTATCATACTCTATCTTTTCTAAGTTTAGTATACTAGTATATGCTAAGTGCTTCCAGTTCTTAAATTTTTCCAAAGCTAACTTCTTGACAGACTTCATAAGGAGGAAGATTCCTTAAGCTCTCAAAGAGATCTCACCTTGTCATTCATATATAAGGCATTTCTCCCATGAACTAGCTTTGCTTTGAGCTAGAATCTTAGAATCGATCTACAATTACTTTTCATTTTTGAAAGAAGAAAACGTAGTTTGTCATGTAGTTTGCTAAATCCATCTTTTTGTAGTTATGTTTGAAGCAGCCCATTTCTATTAGACTCTAAGGATTGAATGTATCCAATATTTGAAAAATTTTAGGAGCCTGAAGTTAGCTGATTCCAAGATGAATTAAAAGACTTGGGGTATTAACTTGGAATACCTTCATCAAAGTATTCTAGATATTCCCCTGTGTGGGGATCAGTGGTGAGGCTCAAACTCTTCTTTATGTCATTTACTAGTTTCCTAATACTGTTAACTTAAATTCTTGGAGAAGGGTGCTGGGATACATTCTTAGCAAAATCCCTAAATTAAATACAAGTAGACTGCTCAACAGATTCCCATGGATTTCCAAATTAATACAGGGCTCCCCCTACTGGTGCTGTGTCACATGTCTGAGGCAAACCCAGGTTAAGGAAAAAAATGCTTCTGTGCTTTTCATCCATCTGTCCATTCACAGCTGTCATCTTCTCCATGGGCAGGGCAGCGCATTAGGCATTTCCGGGCAAGTGACATACAATAAACACACAGTGGCACAGATAAGCGAATTTGCTTTTCAAAAGGATACAAAGGGCCTCACACTCTTGAGTACTTCGACTTCAGAGAATCTTAAGAATGAACAGAAGATAATCTGAACCTTTATGTCCCCCCTAAATTCCAATGTGGTGGCATTAAGTATGAAGAGGTAGGGACTTTGGGAGATGATGACATCACGAAGGCTCCACTCTTTACAAAGAGGCCTGAGGGAGCTAGTATGCCACTTCCACCAGGTGAGGGCATAGCAAAAAAAGCACCATCTTTGAGGAACAAGGCCCTCACCTGATACTGAATCTGCACTTCTTCGCCTCCAGAACTATAAGAAATAAATCTTGGTTCTTTACAAGCAACCTCTCTAAGGCAGCCCCAGTGGACAGAGACAGAAAGGATTAATTAGTTAAAGCTATTCTAAACCATCAACTCCACTTAGTTAATATTCAGTTTGAGTAGCTCTACACTTGGACTCACCTAGAAGAAAACTCAAACTCAAATGCCTCGAAGGCCTAGAGAGGTAACGAAAATGAGAGAGGTAAGTCACATCGTAGGGACTAATGAGGTCTGTAGAACCTGGAGAGAGCAAGCCCTAACTGCTTAGCATACTCAGATGCTACTCAGTCCCAGTCACTTGTAGGTATGCAGGGATTGAGATCTGTGTTGCCTGATTTTCAGACTGTTCCCAAAAAAAGGTAGAAATCTAGGTGTGAAATTTTCTAATTTTGAAAACTGAACCAACCAAAATATATTGGTAGGCCATATCCAGCCCATAGAACATTGGTTTGTAACCTCTAGCCCAGAATCAGAAAGAGAACTCACCTTCTGCCCATTCAACTCTAGCAGGTTCAAAGATTAGGGAAGATGACATCAGTGGAAATATCAACAACTGATCCAAGTTCAACCTTCCAGGCTACATATAGTTAGTGTTATCCGTATTCTTAAAGAACTCAACCTAGAATTTTTGGTTTTTAAAATTCATTTATTCAAAAAACATCTGTTGGGGCTTGGGGTGTAGCTCAGTGATAGAGCACTTGCCTAGCATATGCAGGCCCTGAGTTCACTCCCCAGTACCCACACAAAACAAAACAAACAAATCTGTTACATCTACCTACATAAAGGCTAGGATATGGCAGGGAACAAATGGGACATGCTATCAATCCTCACTGTGCTTACAATTGATAGAGAGGCACAACGCTAAAAATGAAATGCTGAGTGAGTGAGGGAAGACATACGGTGTGCTATATGGAATTGCACTGACCCAGAGACCTAATTAGTTAACAGGCATCAGGAAGGCTCCCCATCCACATCCACCCCTAATAAGATGTGCTGTCAAGTCTCTACTTTGGTTGAATAAATGATAAAGGAAGAACTATAAATAATTATGTTCTGCTTGAAGGTCTGAGGATGTAGCTCAGTGGCAGAGTACTCACTGAGCATGTGCAAGGCTCTGGGTTCCAGCCCCAGCATCAACAAAAAAACTATTAGGCTCTGTGTGAGATTCCTCATCTCCATTCCCCAATAAAGCAAACACCAAAACTCAATGGCATCTCACTATAAGTCATTCATAAACTTTACATTTCCTTCTCTGCTCTTAAGAGAAGTAACAAAGAAGGTTGGCTATGCCTCTCTATTTGTCAGAATGGCAGCCTGGAAATTTCCTAAGAAGTGCAGCTACAGGAAGGCCTTGTCCTGGCTTGCCTTACTGATCAAGCTCAGCAGCAGCTTCCAGCTCAGGGATCATCAGAAGGAATGGTTGGTCCCCACCCACCCTTCAGTGGGTGTTACAGTTTGGATGTGAGGTGTCCCCCCAAAAGCTCACGTGTAAGACAATGCAAGAGGGTTTGGAGGAGAAATGATTGGGTTATAGCCTTAACCTCATCAGTGAATTACCTCCTAATGGGATTAACTAAGTGGTAACTGGAGGCGGGTGGGGCGTGGCTGGAGGAAGTGGTTCATTGCGGGCGTGGCTATGGGGTACATATTTTGTATCTGCAGAGTGGAGTCTCTCTGCCTCTTGATCACCATGTGAGCTGCTTCTCTCTGCCACACTCTTCTGCCATGATGTTCTGCTTCACCTTGAGTCCTGAGGAATGGAGCCGGTCTTCTATGGACTAAGACCTCTGAAACCGTGAGCCTTCAAATAAACTTTTCCTCCTCTGTAATTGTTTTGATCAGGTCTTTTAGTCACAGCAGCGAAAAAGCTGACTTCAACAGTGGGCTGCAGGCAGTTCAGGTAATATTGTTTGGACATTGCTCATTTGAAAAAGAGTGAAGTATTGATGTGCCCAAGGTCCTAAAATTGTGATTAAAGCAATCAAACAACAGCATAGCCGGGAATAGGAAGGCACCCCAAATTTGGCAGCGATCTCAAATCAGAAACAAATGGTACAAACAGAATCTGTTTTGTCTCTGGATTGATGGAGCTCAGTAAACAACGTGTTTGAAATTAGACCTATTTTTGCCTGCCTCTGAAACTATGGCACTTCTCCCATTTTTTATGATTTTTTTATTATCCAATAGTAATCAATAGCAGGTAAACAATCTCATTTGCAAATTCTCTCAATATTATGGGAAGGAAATCCCCCCAGGGATAAGGATGGAATATTTTAGAAGAATGAGGTTTAGCTGTCTCTAAACTCCCCCATTTCTGGAGTGAGTATCATTGTTCTTGATGAGAAATCAGATTTGCCTTAGATTTCAGTCACAGAGCATCTCAATTCCTAAGGGAAAAGACCTACCTGGAGGACTTTTCTTGCAGTTTGAGATGATCTACGTGCCATATTGGTCACCTACACAGAGCTTCTACACCACTTAAGGAAGAAGAATAACACTGAACCTATCCTTAAAGGACTTACGAGCAAAACTGGAAAAGGAGGCAACAAGGCTCCTGAGCACCTGAGGGAAGGGGAAGCCCAGTTAGTAAGCCACCCGGAGGGAAGAAAGGAATAAGCTCAAATTATTGAGTGAGACTGAAAAGTGGAACAATCAGATGGAGCCAGAGGCTGTTTACAGTTAAGCGTTAGTGGTCTGTAGCCTAAACTATTCTGGTTAGTATTTCTTCCACAATACCCCCCTGAACCACATCATCATCACCTTATCTAGTGATAACCTGCAATTCAGTTGATCTCAGGACAGTGTACTTTTATATTTCCTCTATTGGAATGTGGGATTTATCACCAGACCTACTCACATAGAACAGGAGAATGTGGACCCGAAGGAAATGTAAAGACAATTTGATCAGAGCTCATGGCGTGGCATAGGCCTTGCAATAAATTGCTGGAGCCCTATTCAGCAAACACCTCCAAATCAGGGGCACAAACCCAAAGTCAGAGGACAAGCTGGTTGCACCAGCCTCTCCTCGTACACTCCTCAACCAGTCATCACTACCATGTGGTTTGTTGAGAAATAAAACTTGAACCACTCTTGCTGGTAAGAAGAGGCTATTCTCATCCTCATATAAAGTTTTTTGATAAATTTATTGTAGCTTTAGGCTGCAGACACCCATGCCATAGACCCCCTGGTGTCCAGTTACCATAAAACCTTCTAAGATTCTGTAGCCACACTAGTTTTCTTCTTCTTCTTCTTTTTTTTTGGGGGGGGGGTAATAGGAGATTGAACTCAGGGGCACTCGACTACTGAGCCACATCCCCAGCCCTATTTTGTGTTTTATGTAGAGACAGGGTCTCACTGAGTTGCTTAGCGCCTCGCCCTTGCTGAGGCTGGCTTTGAACTCACGATTCTCCTGTCTCAGCCTCCCAAAGTGCTGGGATTACAGGCTTGCACCACCGCGCCCGGCGCCACACTAGTTTTCACTACCAATTACTCCAGGGCTCCAAAAGTCATTGCTATGAAAAATGTGGCCCTGCCCTGAGCAACATAATACAGTCAACTGAAGAATGATAGGACTAATTCATCAAAATATCTTGTAGGGCAAATCACAGTAGCATGAGAGCCCTAAACCTGAAAGCATCACACACAAAACTTCACCATTTAATGCCGTAAGTATCATAAAATACCTATTGCCATGTCACTTCACCACTAGAATTAACTCTGAACCACACGCTGGCTCACTGCTTACCTCCACTTTATGGCCTCCATCCTGTGGAGCACAACACTTGAGTCTCTGCGCGACCCTGCCCTAATTTAGTTGTCTTGCCTTCTGGTTGCCACTACACTCCCACTGTTCTGGTCAAACCATCTTCATATCTGAAGGACCACTAGTCCACGGTGCCGCAGAGGCGACGCCACATCGACCCCACACAGAACCATAAAAACACACCGACTGTCCTCCATATTGTTTTAATTCATGAATCATTGATTTCATAAACCAAGACTTTTGAATTTCCCCCATTAAATGTGCATATCACAAAGGTACAGGAAAATTCAGATTCATACTAAAAATCAATTAAGGGCTCATTATTTGGCTTAGTGAAGAACTATCTTAAATAGCAAACTCCCTAGTGCTTTTTAAATGGGATTTGGTTTTCAAAAGAGGCCTACATTCAACAATTTTAAGCATATATCCCATTCATCTGCTGCTGCTGTTTCCATCAATATGGCTCACAGGCGATTAAGAAACTAGCATTTGTCTTCACCAACTCATTTCATGAGAACTAGTGTGTATGACATTGTGAAAAAAGAGAAAGGGGAAGAGGAAGAATGAAGAGGGGGAAGAAGCATTTTGTATTTTATCAAGATGTTAGGAATGGTGCCTTACTATTTTTTTTTAAGGGCAAGTTACTTTATAGTGCTGTTGGGTTTGTGCTGCTTTATCTACAATGTCACCCCAACCCCCCTGCAGCACCATGTGGTCTTCAAGCAAGGGCGTAATGTGATCACTGCTGCACGTGCTGATCTGGGCTCAGATGCTACGTGAAGGGCACAGGCGCAGAGCAAGCTCACTAGTCCTCCTAGATTAAGGGCAGGACCTTGGCCTTTTATTAGTATTCTGTAGACTGCCATCCAAAATGCATGTTCTACGAGACGGAGGAGGCCAGGGTTTTACACTGCAAGATTGTACAAGCACCTAAGTGCAGACAAGCAGGAGATAATAAGAGAAAACATTACTGGATCTACAGTAAAAATCCTACATGGTTTATCTGACAGAGGAGTTAAAATTATCAGAAAACAAATTTGCAGCTAGTATTAACAATTCTGTCAAATAAAATTTAAACACTTGAACACATTTTCTCATTAACTCAGCACAATATATCATGAAATGTGTGCATTGTTTTAGCACTCATTATTCTCAAACACTTGGCCAAGTGTACCAGAAAAGATATATGAAAGTAACAGTACGTATCAGTCATTTCAAAAGCAAAATAACAAAATACAGAATTACAGACTAGAAATGATATTAATTTTGATCAAAAAACTTTGCCTTCTTAAAAATATAAAATGATAATTACACATGTTTACTAAAATGCCTTTATCAACTCTGAGTGTAACAACAACAACAATTACATTTTATAATAACATTTTTAGAGCAGTTACTGTATACTCTGGGCACTGTTCTAACAGCTTTATACATATGACCTTATTTAATTCTCACAACTCTGAGGTAAAGAGAATTATCATCCTCAATTTACAGACAAAAACTGAAGCACAGAGATTAAGTAATCTGTCCAAGGTCAGATATAATTAGTAAATGGTGGAGTTATTCAATCACCTTCAAACCATACTAACGAGATTATTAAAGAATGATTACACTTACACAAATACAAGGGAAATGTCTTTAAAACCAAACAGAGGGCTGGGATGGTAGTTCTGTGGTAGAGCGCTTGCCTAGCACTCGTGAGGCACTAGGTTCGATCCTCAGCACCATATACAAATAAATAAAGATATGGTGTCCATCTACAACTAAAATATTTTTAAACAACCCAAACAGATATATTCATAGGAACAGCATTTTAAAAGCATCAGTTTTATGCAGGTGGGTCTTGCTCCACATCTACCGAGATCCACTTGTTACTGATTTACCTCACTTTAAATCTCATGTGAGAAAAAAGCTTGGCTAATAACAATAAAGGAGACGATACAAGGGGAGTGATTATTTGTTTTGCCAAATTATTTGTCATTTTACAATATAATTCATCTGAGGTGCCTTTAAGTAGCAAGCTACCAAATGTTCTTTCCCTTAAAAAAACTGAATTAACACTTCCAAACAATACATTTGTTATACCAAGAGAAGGATAACCATACCCAGAAAGTTGGGCAAGGCATAACATTCCTGGGTTCTTGGACTTGAAATCAAACATGTACAAGTTATACTTTCTCTTAGGACATGAAGACACAGGAGAATTTTTCTTTTAAACATTCACAATAAATACCAAGACTATGCCATAAAGTAAAAATTAATGACCAGTTCTTATATTGATCTGATCAATTCAGAGTTCTGAGTGAAACCTTTTTTATTTCCTTAAACTTGTATATGTGTGTGTATATATAATATATAGTATACACTAGTTTATATAAGCATATGTTATAACCATGTTATATATACTATATATTCACATATATAGTATACATATACTTCTGCATGTATAGTGTTCATATAAACGAATATGTGTACACATATATATGCTAATGTGTGTTATGTGTGTGTATATATGTATACCTGGTTATTGAAAATATATTTGGCTTTCCATAAGAATGCTCAAATTTAAGTATCTGACACTGTTCATGGGAATCTTGCCTCAGGCAGAATTTTTCACTGGTCTGGTATACATAATCAAAGTATGGTCATTTTTTGTAGTTACTGTTAACAACTAAACAAAAATAGTGCTGAGATACTTCTACTTGCTAGCTACTGTTCCTTTTAGCAGGTATTAGCTGTGCTGTCTTTTGTTAGCATATCCAAGGGACACAGCTGTAACACATGCTTAGCACTCAGCAGCTAGGCTGGCTATTAGGTGTGGCTACTAAACATACTCTCATTATAGTCTCATATTCTCCATACAATGCCATGCTACATTTAAGTGGATCGCAGGGGAGACAAAATGAAAACAATTTATCAGTCAGTGATGATAAATTGTGAGTGAAGGTGGATGAAGTCAATCAATCAATCTTCAGCCTAAGTTTGTTTTGTAGTAGACATACTACAGTGTTTGCATGTAGAAGACACTTGGTAGCTGTTAAGTTATTAGAAAGTGAATAATACAAGTACTTGTTTGGTGGTCAGTTCTTTCAACTTCTTGAGAATATAAATAAATATGCACTTTTCAAATGGAGTACATGTTTACTCTAAGCAAGAGTTCACTAAAGTGAACCAACTAACCACAAATCACTGTTTTTAATAGAAAGAACCAAAAAGTTAACATATTTATAATGAAGCTACTTACCTTGCAAACAGAAAGAATATTAACATTTATCAGTTTCTTAATGGCCTGCAAAAAAAATATAGATAATTTTATATAGATTTGATCATGGAAGTGATCAAATTGGATATATACTCACGTAATCTTGCGATGCACTGAAAGTTCCATGAGATATTGCAAAAAATTGTAAGAGTTGGGGTGGAGAGGCAGATTTTATCTTACTCTCAGTATTACAGTATTTTTCTAACAAAAGCAGCAATTCATGCTAATATACAAAAGACAAGGTAGATGTGCAAGTAAAATTTGGAAGTGAAAAGACATATTAAACCCAATATAAATAGAACACTTTGCAATTTCCTCTCTCCTAATATGGAGAGTAGAAATTGAACATTTTGCAATTTCCTCTCTCCTAATATGGAGAGTAGAAATTATTGAGTCTAAGATTTTCAACAGTTTAAAAAAATTTACATAGTCCTTCAATGACATGCATTCCTTGTTTTCATTAAAGGACTACGTGCATAGCAAGGACACAGTTTTCCCTCTGGTAGAGCTGGTCTACTTGAATTAACCATGCTGATAGATATTAACATATTTGGTTTTTAAATTGATGTTTAGAATCCTAATACTCAAAATAGAGTTGTCTTGGTATAATAAAAATAATAATGATAAAACTAGAACTATTATTGATACTGACACTGTACAAATGAGTTCATAAATATTTGCTCATTCAATCTTTCTAACAGTCCTGTGAAGCTGCCTATTTTATTAGTGAGGAAACTAAGTTAAGTTCTTCCCCAGAGAACTCAGGTAGTAAGCAGAAGAGTTAAGTGTGAATCTCAGGCAGCTGGACTCAGTGCACACAGACAGAATCATTATACAATGCCATCTCACCCATACCTGCATGCATGCTTTTTGTTACCATAGTAGACAAAGAAAGACTCACATTGTCCCAGTCAGGAATTTCCAAAAAGTATTCAGGATACTCATATGACACTCCCACATTGTTCACTGAAATAAGACAAAAACATTAGCTAACACACATTTTACACATTTATTGAAAACAATGAGATTAAAGCTATCAAGACTGAAATGATAGAATTTTATATAATACTGCCTGATGTTTGGAGTAACCTTTCCCACACTTTTCTATTCAAATTCTATACCCTTTAAAAGGCCCGTTCAAATGTCTTCTTTCCTTTCTTCTGTATTTAGCATCTAACCCTTGTCAAGAAGTCTTCTTACTCACCTCTTACTTTCCATAGCCCCTTGAGTTAGTGTATTCTCCCTCTGAAACAGTTATTTGCAGATATTGCTAAGCTCTCCTCTACATCTTCCATTTTCATAGTGTAGTTTAAGCCACATGTGATATGCCTATCAGTTTGTTCATCTGAGAGCTTGTGTAGTCATGCAACAAACATTTGCCATAGACTTTTGGGCAAGACATGTGCTAAACATGTCTTTTTCATTGGAAAAAGCAGAAAGAAACCACTTCTCATGTGGTGGAGTAAGCAATCTAGTAGGAATAGAAAAGTGCTCAACCAAAACAAACAATTATTTCATGACAAAGTGCACAGTGCTTTGGGAACCTGTCCCAGAAGAGCCTGATTTCATCTGGGAATTGAGGGAAGGATTCTTTGTGCAGCCAGGAAAATGGGTGGGACTAAATACCTCTGATGAATCACCCATCAAATGCTGAAATCATTCTTAGTCTTCCTTGCTTCGAGACTCCCCAGTCACCTAGCTTAAGGCTGGGGCTCTAAGACTACTGACATGATTTGAACAAACATATAATTAGGCCCATGATTTAAATGCTCAGATATCCTGTTGTTTTCTCTAACTCTGGAAAGGCAAAGACAATCCCCAAATAAGGAACATTTGCAGAAATTTAAAAATAAATAAACTTCTGGACACGGTGGCACATGCCTGTAATCTGAGTGGCTGTGGAGGCTAATGTACGAGGATAACAAGTTCAAAGCTGGCCTCAGCAACTTTTTGAGGCCCTAAGTAACTTAGTGAGACACTGTCTCAAATAAAAAATAAGAACTGAAGATGTAGCCGCGTGGTGGTGCACGCCTGTAATCCCAGCACTTTGGAAGGCTGAGACAGGAGAATCACGAATTCAAAGCCAGCCTCAGCAACGGCGAGGCACTAAGCAAATCATAGAGACACTGTCTCTAAATAAAACACAAAATAGGGCTGGGGATGTGGCTCAGTGGTGAAGTATCCCTGAGTTCAATCCCTGGTACCCCCTCCAAAAAAGAATTGGAGATGTGGCTCAGTGGTTAAATACCCCTAGGTTCAACCTTGGTACCACACCCCCCCCAAAGGAAAAAAACAAACTATCTCTACATTCATATCAACTAAGTAAGTAACTTATGAAGTGGATTATCTACCTATCTATATTTAATTGTCACAACAATTCTATGAGGTAGTGCCTATTACTATCTCCCTTTTCTAAAATTTTCTTTTTTTAAATTTGTTCTTTTCAGCTACACACTGAAGTTCACAGCTGTTAAATAACTTTGACTTCAAGTCATAGAACAAACTAAGTTGAAAGCTGAAAATCCCTTCTAAATGGTAGTATCTTAGAAAATCAGCAATAAGGCAGAATTCAAACTCAGAAAATTTTATTTCAGAGGCAAGGCTCTCAATCACTACATTAAAGTTGTCATACACCTTCACCCATGATTCAATTCCAAAAAAAAAAATCAGTAATAATTGGATAATAAACAAAAATCTGATAGCAATGTTTAACAAAACTGAAGTATTAGAAAAAAAAGGTTTTATTTGCAAGAAGATGGTAAATTACGATCAGTTTGCCAAAGCTTATAACCAATTGTGCCAGACAAACCTGACAGTAGTAACCTCAATTACTACTAAGGTAACTATAGATAGCTACAGTAACCTGATAGTAACTTTTTCAACGACTAACAAAATTCGTAGTTCAAAGGAACTCAGTAAAAGTTCTGTGTTAAAGCAAAGCCAGTCTCTTGAGGCGGCTGTTTATCTCCAGATTTTACTTGCAAAATTTGGTCAGGATGGCTTGAACAAGACCACTGAAACCTGTCTGAAATATGTAAGTAAAGGACAATGGCAAAACAAACTAGTGAATTAGGATCCATGCCCATCTGAACAGGGGTAGCATCTAAACGTTACAGCAGGTCCAAATTCATTTTTAGTTCATTCAATAGGTTCTCTCCCTCCACTGGGGATCCCAGGGATTAATTCTATAAAAGATCTGTTAACAATTAAGTTAAAATTAGTTAAAAACTAGTTGAAGGTAAGGTTTTATTTTCACTTGACTTTGCACTAACCACTATGGAATTATAAAGGATGAGTAATTTATTTAAAACATGACCAAGAGAAACCAAAATACCTATTAAGATGCTACACATAAACAAAATATTCTTTACAAAGTTAGTTTAAGGTAACAGAATCCTGAAGGAAAAGTTTTGACAGATGATAATATTCTTCAGTATTTTTTAAAAAAATCTATCATGTAGAGCAAATTCCATTTCCCTTCACTCTCCCATAGCTAGAAAGACTTCTATGCTCAGATTTCTTTCTAGCCGATGGAAGTATTAATGACTACATTTCAAAATGCTAAAGAAAATCGAACAGTATAATTATAAATCTTAAAATCCAGACTTGGTCAGGATTTCTGCTTTTGTTTTTTAAATCCGGGGTCTTTGCAAGTGGCACAGATGACTTGAGGAAGTTCATGGATAACTATGCAAGCAGTAAGTAAGTATTACTGTGGTTAAAGCTGCACTAACAACAGTCTTCAAATCTGCCTCTGCTAATTGAGCAGAGGAAAGCCGTCAATGCTATGTATTCACATAATGAAAATGGGAACATCTATTTAATTTAGTTCTCTTTATAAGAAAACATGCTCAACACTGAAAACTTTAGCCTGAAGAAATTAATAGTATATAAGAGGACTATGCTTTTATTAATGTAAGTACAGATTTTTTTTTAAAAAAGTG
The DNA here is from genome assembly GCA_028644305.1 of Xerus rutilus. Classification (NCBI taxonomy): domain Eukaryota; kingdom Metazoa; phylum Chordata; class Mammalia; order Rodentia; family Sciuridae; genus Xerus; species Xerus rutilus. The sequence goes on from CM053399.1 coordinate 19,524,422, forward strand.
AAAGCTAGAATAGGCCTTTCAGAGCATCAAGTCCAATTTTATGAGTGGAAATGTATGCCATGGTCATAATAGCAATTTACCCTATACTAGGCATTAGGACACCTAAAGTCCTTCTTGCTTTATAGGTTCCATCTTTTGCTTGTGGGATGCGTGCTACCTATCATCTTTCCACAAGAAGTGATCATTTTGGAGTGCTATTATTCAAGAGTTTAGAGAGAAACAACTGTTGCTCTTATTGCTGTTCAGAAAATGATACTCCAAAATATAGTGCCTTGGTGTGCTGATAATTTTAAATCAAAAGCATTTAAGGATCAGCAGATTCTGGACGAGGCTTTTCTCTGAAGTTCCCTTATCTACTTAAAGGCCGGATCCACCAAAGAAGAACACAATTGCCTTCAATCTTCTTACTGAAATTTCATTAACCAAGGAAGATTAAACTCATATCACAGAGGAGGAGACTGAAAATCAAACCTCGCACCTACAGGCTAGAGTAACTTTGTCGCAGGCATTGTCTGTTCTCTGGGCCTATTCATCTCCCCTAAAAGTCATTTCCTATCCCTCTAAAGTTGCCTACATTCCCCTCTTCCCCTCCCTACAAAAAGAGTATTTAAGCTTCACCCACCAGGCTCTTCTTTGCATTTCATAGTTTGTGTGGCTCCCATGCACGTGGGCATATTAATGAATTTGTGTGCCTCTTCTCCCACTAATCTGCTGTTACTGTCCGTTTATTTCCACAGACTCAATTATCAAACCTTCAGAGGGAAAGCGTGAACTTCCTACCCTCTCAAACCATAATTTCCATAAACTGCAGAATAGTGTGAATCTTTTGGAAAAGGCAAATCCACTGCAATTTTATTTTGAGACGTTAGATGGCAGCAATAACCAAACAGCAGGCAGAAAGCTTTTAGGGAATGGCAAGAGAAAACAGGCTTTGGGTAGGAGTGAGAAGATGGAAATAGTCCCATTATAATTTAATCTCATTAAGAATGGGTGCAGGCAATGCCATCTCTATATTTTACAAGATTCTTTTTTTGGTACCGGGGATTGAACTCAAGAGTTCTCGACCACGAAGCCACATCCCCAGCCCTATTTTGTGTTTTACTTAGAGACAAGATCTCACTGAGTTGCTCAATGCCGCATAGTTGCAGAGGCTGGCTTTAAACTCAGATTTTCCTGTCTCAGCCTCTCAAAGTGCTGGGATTACAGGCGTGTGCCACCGCGCCCGGCTCAAGATTCTTTATAGGATTTATAAAACCAAGCAATGTTACAAGTTGTTCTGACATTATTCAGAAAGTTGAAAATCCCTTCTAAATGGTAGTATCTTAAAAAAATCAGCATTAAATATGAGATTATTAGTGAGTTTTCTTGAATTTTTCAGGTGAGGCACCAGAAACAGATTTTTTTCAGTGCCCTGAAAAACCTTTTCATTTGTGTATCCTTTGTCTTTCAAAAAACAAAGAGTATCTGTGTAATCTCCAAATCCTCACCATTGGCCCAGTAATCAGAACAGGATCTTCAACACTAATGAAATCTTTCCTATCCATTTCTCACTGAAGTTCTAAGAATGAGAAGAACCCAAGAGAAGAGATGTGGCAGACAGAACAGAGGGGAAGACAGACGGAGAACAGGACCAAGGGAAGTGGAAAGAGAAGCTGGGCAGAAAAGTGACCCTCCTGGAGTGACCCTGGCAGGGAGAACTGGCAGTGAGCTGTCCTCGGCCGTGCTCTTTGCAGCTCCCATCCAGAATTGCAGAAAACATTGATGTCAACGTAAGTGCTGCATTTTTAGGACAGAAAATCCACAGAGTAATTCTGAATGTTGTTCTAACTTCTGTCATACTACTTTAAAAAGTCATTTCCACATCTCTTACTTAGAAAACAAATGCACCAGATTCTTGTTTCTTCTAAGGTCATTTGCTGCTGATCTTACTGGACCCTAGAATTCTCTATTGAAACCAGCTGCCAGAGATATAATGTCATTTAGAAAATTAGATTTTTGGTATCTGGGTTGGGCATGAGGGAGGAGCAAACAACTACTTACTAGAAAAGGAAAACCACTCATACGGGTAACCTCACACAGACCATCAACCTGCTTATTTTTCTAGATTAATCAGAAGCCTAAGAAATTAATGTGGTTTAAAAGTACTTTGCCTAATGGTTGAGCTTCCAAATATAATTCAAATAATGCAAAGTTGTCTCCTCTATTTCCTTCTTAAGATATTAAAACAAAATGACAAGTCTACATTTTAGTCACATTTGTAGTTATATACACTAATCCAGTTTCAGCTCTTAGTTCATTAATAAAAAATGCTTCAGAAACTGCTGTCACTTCATTACATTTTGAATAAATATGAATTTTTAAAATGTACACTTCAGTAATAGAGAATAAATCAAAAGCTGGTGGGGGGACCCATCCTATACTTAATTTTTTAGCTTAAATTTTTATAAAAGGGCTGGAGGTATAGTTTAGTGGTAGAGCACTTGCTTAGCACATCTGAGGCCCTGGGTTCAATTCCCAGAACTGAAAAAAAATTTTTTTTAAATGCCAAATGATACAGACTTCAAAGCCCAGAACCCAGGGTTCAGTCCTGACTCTACTAGTGCCGGCTTCTAATAAGACTCAAGTGATTTCACCCTAGTAAGCCTCTGCTTCCTTATTATTTTTATATATGAAATAGAGATAAGGATTTAAGAACCAAATGAGCTAATATGCATAAAGTCTTTAACCCAATATCTGGAACATATTAACATATTAAATAAACTGAGGAAGAGTTGTTATCATGTGGTCATTAATTCAACAAAAATTTACTGAACTCCTACTTTGTGCCCTAAAAAGTGTCCTGCTTCTATTTTATATGACCAGCATCAAAATAGAGAAGTTCTTCTGCAAGACAGAGCTCTGGGTAGCAGCTAACTAGAAGAGCTGCTTATACTGTTCAAATTTACCCCAATTCCTCCTCTACTCTCTTTAATGCATTCAAGTGGATCTAGTCTTACAGTCAATAGAGAGTGTGGAAAGTGACGCAAAGAAAATCCCTTCTCTGCCTTATTTAACATATTGCTGTAGCTAGCACATGTTCATACACTGACAGATGATATTTGGAACACCATGTAAAACATTTTGCAAACTTTACAGTTTTCATACACTTGTGAGTAGCAATTTCCAAATAAAAGAGAGTTTACAAGGCTTTAAATTGCAGTGCCTTTAATCAGAAATTGAAAAATTAAGATTGAGTCAGAAACAACACAACAGAACATTTCCTTTCCACTGTTTAATTATAAATTGCCGTGATCCTTGTTACAAAAGTAGGTAATAGTTGCCATACATAAAACTGGAAGAGGGGACGAGGAAAGAAGAATGACATGAGGTTGGTAGCTAAATGTTAGATAAGAGAAACACATTTATCTATTTCGTGACTTACAGTTCTATTTACATTTCCGAATCACAGAGCTAATTACCCAGTTTTAAGTTAAAGGTTTTGCTTTAATTAATATCATTAGTGGGTTTTGAGTAAAAGGAAATAAATTTGAATTCTGAAAGTCTCATGCTCACTTTGGAAATTCAATCTCAGTCAACACATTTAATGGAAATGTAAGGCATTTTATGTAGTCTGTAATATTCCTGATGAGTCTCCTACTCTGTGTGTGTGTGTGTGTGTGTGTGTGTGTGTGTGTGTGTAAATCCATTTACCTATTCTGCTTACTATGACTGGCTATACCAGCCTCTGTCTCATTCAGTACAAAGAAAGCTCCCTTCTAGCAAAGAAGGATGTTTGTACCTCTTATCCAACTGTCTACTTGAGTCTTCACCTGGATTTCTTACATGCTCTCAAACTTAACATATTCCAAAGTGCACTCCTCATTTTCCTCCACACAATTTACTCCAGATCCAGTTTCCTATCTTAGAGAAATGCCATCCAGTTGTTCATCACCTTATGTTTCATTGTCAAAATAGCCTTACTGGTCTCCTCTTACCAACTTTTGCCTACTCCCACTTGGAAGTCAAAAGGGATCCCACTAAAATTCTAATGTTATCAATTCATCCTTAAAATTCTACAATGGCTCCCTAACTGTACTTTCAATAAAGTCTGTTAAAGTAAATTTGGCCTGAGGATGTCCTCTATATTCTGAGTCTCTACATGACAACTTGCAACTTGGTTAGTAAATCTAACTTAAGGGTATGCTTTTGGAACAAACAGCTGAGTCTCAGTCAATGACAGCCAGCCAATTGATCAGACCCTGTTCACCTGGAGCAGTAACCAGTCAAGCTGTCTCTGTACCTCACTTCCATTTTCTGTCCATAAATGCTGCCTGCCCACTTTGCAGAGCAGAGCTCCTTGAGCATGCAAACAGTTCTTTGCTCAAAACAACTCTGTTAAATTTTGTTTAAAGGTTTTCTTTTAACAAGTCCAAATTTATTAACCTGGTTTTCTAAGACTTTCATGATCTGGCTCTGCTTAATCTTCAGACTCCTCTCTTGCTACTGCCCCCTTTGAAATCCTTGCTCCAGGTTGGCAGTCTTCTGTCAGTTCCTCCAACATGCCGCGTACACAGACTTCAGGGTGTTTGTGCATGCTGCTTCTCCAACCAGGAAACCCTTCTGACAACACTCCTCTCAGTGCTAGCTTTCAGGTTTCAACTTGAATATTGCTTTCTCAGGGAGACCATCTGTGATAGTTCTAACTTTCTCAATAACATAATCTTTCATTACATGAAATGTAATGAAACACATTCCCAACTACTTATTCCATGGCTAACTTCCATGAAAGTAGAAACAATGTCTGTTGCATTTGCCACTATAGCTCTGAAATTTTACTTGTTTAGTGAGTTATTATATGATTGATTGATGGGATCAATTAACAAATTGGAGTACAGAATAGAATAGTGGTTACCAAAGGCTGGGGCAGAAGAAAAGGAATAGAGGACAGTGAGTGGGCACAAAGGAACAGCTGGATAGGAAGAATAACTTCTAATGTTGTATAGCACAGTATGGTTGGCAACAATTAATTATATATTTCAAAGTAACTAGCAGCAGGGATTTTCAATGATCCTAAAACAAAAATAATAAATGTATGAGGTGACAGATATACCAGTTACCCTGATCTTAGCATTATACATTGTATATCATGCACTGAACTATCATATTGAACCCCATAAGTTTTTTTTTTTTCTTTTTTTGGTACTGGGGATTGAACTCAGGGCACTTGACCACTGAGCCACATCCCCAGCCCTCTTTTGTGTTTTATGTAGAGACAGGGTCTCACTGAGTTGCTTAGCACCTCACCGTTGCTGGGGCTGGCTTTGAACTCGCGATCTCCTGTCTCAGCCTCCCAAAGTGCAGGGATTACAGACGTGTGCCATCGCGCCCGACTCTCATAAGTATTTTTTAATAGGAAAGGAAAGGTGCTGTATAATGAAAAATTTATATGGCCTCTGTTAATGGGATGGAGGTTCTAGACCTTGGAATACCCGGAGTGATAACAGCTCTTTGTTATTAATGGTAGTCCCTTGGATCATACCTGAGTTTATGCTAACAAGATGACTCAGGATAGAGGTTAGTCACTCGAAAGACCAACTATAAGACTGGAGGATTGGGGCTTTGAGCCAGTTCAATCTTCAGATAAGGGAGGAGGGCTCTGGGGATTGAGTTCAATTACATTGCCAATGATTTAATCAATCATGCCTACATAATGAAACCCCATTACAAACTCGGGATACTGAAGCCTGCTGAAGCTTCCTGGTTGGTGAAAGCACAGATGTGCAGGAGGGTGTCCTGGCTCACAAGGCGAGGACACAGAAGCAGCTTTGTGCTTGGGACCCTCCTAGGCTGCTCTCTCCTCATTTGGCTCAGCCTGGCTAGTATCCTTCATAACTAAACTTGAATCATGAATACAGCACTTTCCTGAGCTCTGTAAAAGGCCCTAGCTAACTGTCAAACATGAGGAAACCACAGGAACGCTGAATTTGTCAAAAGTACTGGTGGCCTGCGGACCCCTAAACAGCTGGCATCTCAAGTGAGGACAATCTTGTTGGAAACTGCCTTTGAACCTGTGGCATCTATGCCAACTCTGGGTGGTTAATGACAGGATGTGACGATAGTACTACAAAAGGGAAGATTTAGAAGTGTCTTAAGACTTTAAAAAGCATAAAACTCGTATCCTAGCATTGGTAGAGAAACCCGACCCTCTCCCTAAACTATCATCCTCATCACGGTCCTACAATTCTTTCCACACTCCTGGCCTACTGGCCTCCACATTCTCTTAAACCTGAGCCACTTATACTTGGGGCTTCAGAAAAGGGAAGGGGTAGTGGTATTTCCAAGCATATGCAGTTTATCTTGGTGCATTCTAAACCAACTTTATTTTGTCCTTCTTTCCCCCCATCTCAGCACCCCACTGATCACCAATCTGCCAATACAGTTTTCTTCTTAAGTCTATCCTCCATTTCAAAATTATTTCCCAAGTCTTTCATTAACTAAAATAGCATTTCCTCAGGGCAACTAATCCAGCAAGAAGGAGATGATCAAATGAATAACCAATTCCAGTTGTAATCAGTCTTTTCAGAGGTAAGTTTAATTCAAAAGAAGACAATTTAAAACTAACTTCTAACTTATAAAGTTCCCAAACAGCAAGAAGATCATCTATAGCTTTATATATTTCTAGACCTCCTACAGAAATGAGGAGCTCTCTTCTATTCATAACTTCCTTAATCAACTAGAACTAGGAAGCTGCATAATTTCCTAGTATGCCCACTCTCCCTTCCTTCCAAGCAAACCTACACAAGCTTTTCTCAGCACAGTTCTGTGGCCCCCTTGGGTCCTTCTAGGTCAATGTCTATTCCTCTTCTTTTGATCCTCTGAGGACTCAAATACAAGGAAGCCTTCTCTGGATCCCTTTAATCTCATTCCCAATTATCTGGGAATTTGCCATTTGGAAGCTAACTACTCCTTTTCCCTAAGTAGCTAATAATACTCTTGGGTCTTTTGTTAACTAACTTGGGAAACCTAAATATACACAGAGAACTGACTGATCTTAACTCTGATGAATCTCTCCTTTTAAACCGTCTTTTAGATTACTAAACATAGTATTTATATTCAACTCTTCTCTATTATAGAACATTCTGGGAAATACAGGTTTTAGGGGAGAAAAGTGGAGCACGGGAGCTCCCCAAATCCGTAAGGGTTAATGGGGAAAGTGGTGGCACGAACAGACAGTTTGCTCTGGGTGGAAGAGGGAAGGACACCAATTAAAAAATAATTCACCAAGTATATTAGTGGAGCAATTATTCACTTACAAAGGGCACAGAAAGAAAAGAAAACAACACTGTCTAGTTCAGCTTTACTATCTATATATATTATTGTCAAAATGAGGCCTCTTAAAATTATGGGCTGTGTGTATGGGTAGAATCAAATCAAGGGTTGACATATAGTTCTGAATACACTAAGTCAGGACAACAACACACATCATCTGGTACCAACTGATTCTCTGGATTTTTCAACAGACATAAACCATGACACTGGGTGGCGAGGACCTTGAGAACATTTGGCACGGGGAAATTCTCGTCTAGCATGCATTAAAAGCTTGAATAAAGTTATGGTGGCTTTTAAAATTTTAATCACAAACCAAGTAACTATATTTTTCCAAGAAGATCTTTCTTTCTCCTTCCAGAATAAAGAATCTCACCTTTACAAAGTTAAAAAAGCCATAGTATTGAAATTTGAAAAAAGTCTTGTCTGTGGCATATTTCAAATCCAAGGCCACTCCTTTTGGCCTTGGTAAATTACGCCTCCCTGCAATGTATTGTGTAAAGCCCTTCAAACCAATTTGGAACACAGAGGAGAGTCTCTCCTGAGGATCAAGTAAGCATTATAGCGATCATATTTTGGATCATATTTTGTTAATCAATTGTTTGCTTATTCAAAGACGTAAGGATGTCATTTTCTCCAAATAGTTGAAGTTTTATAAGCGTCTGAAATCTGTATTTCTTGGTATTTGCCTGAAAGACAGCAGATACTTACCTTTTATTTTTTAACATAACAATTAAGAATCCAACTTTTCAACCTTAAGCATTTAGAATCTCATCAACTTATAGTGATCTTTCAGGATAAATTCATACAATACATGGCTGTTTTCTTTTCACTTATCTCATTGAAAACTTAATGTTACTTTCTTGACAAAGGGCTTTTGAATTTTCCTTTGTAATTCTGAAAATATTAATTCTTTTTATTTAAGCATTGACTATAGTTTGGAGCTTAATGCTATTCAAACAAATAGAGTATATCTTGGTCATTTATTTTTCTTTTTATCATTACTAGTTACATTAATACTCAGTAGAAAAAATTCCTTATGACTTAGTATAGTATGGACTGTTAGGTGTTACTAGAAATTAAATCTATACATAGAATATCTTAGAGAAATCTATAAAAAGTGAGATTTGTAAGAAGCAAAGGAGGAAGGAGGATAAATGATTTGAGTCTTAGGAGACAGAGGTGGGGGTACATGGGATCTGAATGGGGATAAGGGAGGGAGAAAAAAGCTGAAGGGGCTAGAAACCCAGGGAATGGAGTAGGGATAAAAAATTTAAAAAATAAACATCAAACTCCTTTCACAAATTCTAGAGAGTTAGACCATACGAGGGAAGGCACTGTAGCCTTGGAATATTGACTATGTAATAAGATAAAATTCTGCTCACAGATGTGGTTTTCAAAATTGTAATGCAACGTAAGTGTAATATATTAGCTAATAAATGTGGGTGACTGAAGAGACAGTTGTGGTAGAGTAGAAAGAAAACTAAACATATAGCCCAGTTCATGAGATAATGTCAAAGTACCACTGTACATTTCAAGGATTATATAAACATAGCTATAATTACTTATATTACTGATCTGTAATTAAAACTAATGTTGTATATATTTCAATAAGTATTCAGTCAAGGGGCTGGGGTTGTGGTGCAGTGGTAGAGTGCTTGCCTAGCATGTCTGAGGCACTGGGTTTGATCCTCAGCACCACATAAAAATAAATAAATAAAATAAAGCATTGTGTCCATCTACAACTAAAAAATATTTTTAAAAAAGTATTCAATCAGAACCATAGCTTTGTTTTGGGGTGGTGCTAGGGATTGTACCCGGGGCCTTGCAAATCCGAGGTAAGTATTCTACCACTGAGTTATACCCACAGCCCCTCAATCAAACTATTTAATGACAGTAACTAGGGGTTTCTCAGTCTCAGCTCTACTGATATTTTAGGCCAATAATCATGTGCTGCAGGAGACTCAGCAGTGTCCTTAACATTTGCCCAACAGGGGCCAGTAGAACTACCACTCAAGTAGCGACAAATAAGAAATGCTGCTGAACCCTGCCAAACTGCCCTTGGCTGAGAACCACTGCTTTAAAGCATTGGGAAAAAAATCTTGAAATTATATTTATGGCTCTCCCACAAAACTGAGGATGAGAGAGAGCCAAGATGAACAGGAGCTGAGATGTCCATCATAGCAGCCAACTGCCACATATGCCTACTGTGTATGTGGCTAGTCAGAACTGCAATGTGCTGTTAGTGTAAGATACACACTAGATTTTCAAACACAGTTACGAAAAGGAATGCAAAATATTTCAAAAGTTTTTCACAGTGATTATGTGCCCAAATGATAACATTTTGGATATACTAGGTTCAAATCAAAAACATTATTAAAAACTAAATTCATCTATTTCTTTTTATCTTAAAAAATGTGGCTACTAAAAAAGCTATAATTATACATGTGGCTCATGTAATTGTTCTATGAACAGTGCTGAACTCATGCAACAAACAAACAAAACTTCCTCCTTCATGCTATCCATTCCTGGTAGCCTTTGACTGAGAGAAAAGCAAATTCAAAAGAGCTATCTTCAGTTTTCTCTTTACATTCTCTACATTCTCCTTGGATGATATCCAGTCTCACTGCTTCTATGAAATTACTACTCTTAGATAATCCATCTCCAAACTGGACCTCCAAACCTATATATCCAACCCCACTTGGCTCTCCTAGAAGAGCCCAAACTTAAATGATCCTCACTCCTATAAAAACTCCTCTTCCAGGATTCTTCATTTTAGTAAATGGTGTTATTGATGTGAATACTGAAGCCAGAAACGCAAAAGTCGCCCATGTGTTCCCTCTTCTTCATCCCACCTGTAATCTCTCACAAAGTCCTCTTCATCTACTTCCTGGATATTTCTGGAATCCCACTGGCTAGGCCAGGTCACTGTATAATCACTCCTTGAGTCAACTGCCCCTCCCCTTATGCTCCTATTACACTTGCCCTTCCTTCTAGAATATTATACTATATAAATAATGTAGTATAGCCTTCCTTGTTCACTGTTATAATACCAGTTCACTGACTCATGAATTAATGAATATGAATGAATGAAATGGGGTACAAAGTAATACACGTGTTGCAATTTGCCAAGGGGCTGGACTACAAGAATAATGGCTCCATCAGCATACGAAGCCTAGGAGAACATCAGTCCTTATGTCTAAATGCCAGTGCTTATGTGTTGACCCAAGTCTTAGGATTCTAGAAATGGGGAAAAAATGCTTGGGAACCATGTGCCCTGCACTCCCATCCTTCACAGATCTAGCTATCATACTGAAATTCAAATCAAAGCTTTCCATTTGTAGTTCTGGGTCAGGAAAGAGCTGCTGGAAGATACCTTGTCCAATACTCCAGACCTGTACCTACCTAATGCCCAACAATTTCCATCTCCAATGCCTTAAACGCAGGATATCTATAGTTTCACAATCACAGAGTGAAAAGCAGCTAAAATGTATACAAAGAACAGTTATGATGAAATGTACTACTTTTATAAGTCATTCTCCAATAACAAACGGTCAAAGAAAGTAAGAAGATCTACCGGTGGTTTCCTTTGTTACAAATTCTTGACCTCCTTTCCTGCCTAAGTCATCCTTCTTCATTCCCTAGTCCATCACTGGTTTCAAGGGAGGGTGGGATAAACTGGGGCAGCGTCCATCCTAACTACTAAGTTATAGTTGCTAATTTGGAAGTTTTAAAACAGTCAAGGTTTCGACATATCTTAATGTATTCCAGATCTAAGCTATTGAAGAAGAATTTGTAAAAGACTTTCCAGCAACGAGTGTATTTTCAGAAGAGCATGTAAAAACAAAGGCAAAAACCAGACCTGTGTTTTCATTCATCTTTTACCTCCTGGTTCTCCTATAAGTGAGGGAGCAGTGTGGGAGAAGATAGGGCATGATGAAGTGTGACGGACCAGGCAGGGGTCAAGAAAGGATAACATGTCAATCCCAGGGTTAACCACAAGTCCAAGAGTACCATGGAAGCCTACACTTGTGTAGCTGATTTTTTAAAACTATCTTATCTAGAAAATATGTAAAAGACAATTCTTTTGTAGGATGAGGAAGGGAGATTAGGTCTTTATGACTAAAGAAATGTTAGGAAACATAAAAATTCTACTTGGGAGCATAAGGCAGGAGGATCAGAAGTTCTACGCTAGCCTCAGCAACTTGGTGAGACTCTGTGTCAAGATAAAAAATAAAAATAAAAACAAGCATAAAAAATGTTTTCCCTTCATTTATTTTTCTTTCATAGGCCAAGAAAGAAAACAAGAATAACTACTAGGTTCCCACCACTTTAGGAATAAAGAGATTTAGTAATAAAGTGGTTTTTCTAGACTAGAGATACTGCTTCTAGAAATGACTCTCAAAGAATGGTGGAGAACTAACTGATCAAAGGCCATTTCCCCCCTTGATATCTTGTGGTGAATCTTCTCTATAACAAAGTTCAATCTTTCTACTATCTCAGAAAACACATCTGTTTTTGTTAATATGAGAGTGTAACAGAAGAGAGTAGCAGACTTAGAAAAAACAAACCAAAGATGAACTCCCAGTTGTGCCACTCAATCTTCATGAGACTGTAGGTGAATCACCAGTATCTGTAAACCATGCATATTCTATTTGGTATGTGTGAGGAAACTTTACTCTTGTTGGATAAAATAACAGCTATTCAGTGTATCTGTGGTATTAAAAGCTTCATAGGAGTGAGACAGAGAGGAAAAATTCAAAAAGGTTTCCCAGGTGAGGAATGATGAATAAAAGGCTAAGAACACTTTGCTAAACCTTCCTTTTCCAACTACAAATGAGTCTTCACCACCCATCTGAAAGGATTATTAAGATATAGCTATATGGTAATCTATAAAGAATGAAACTGGGAATAAAGCAGGAGGGAAAATAACCCAAACTGTGCAACTGTCAGGAATTTACAATTAACACAGTAAGTCAAACACATACAGACTATTGTCATTTAATGATCAAATGTATTAATAAGGCAATTTTCTTCTCACAAGTCATTTTACCTCTGAATACCTAACATCTCAAGGGAAAATAAAGGTATAGTAAAAGTCAAAAAATAAATTCAAAAAAAGAGTAGAAATGTAGCAAAAATACAAACCTAAAATGCCAATTTCAAGACCCGCCAGGCCTGTTTTGATTTTATCATAAATATCTTCTGATCCAAAGTCAACAGCAATGGTCCTTGTCTCCACTTTGAATTTTTCTTCTAGAAAAAACAAAACACAGACAAATTAGGAAAGATAGGGAAAATTAATACATAGCAATTAGGATTCAAGCATTTGATAACATTATCCTTTCAAACTCTTTTTTCCTCCCAATCTGATATGACATTTAGACCAGGATAATTTTAAGCAATCATGAGACCATCTAAGAGATTCTATACAGTCAACACAATAGTTCAGCAATTAAAAATTCCAGTGTCGTCACAGGGCCGGCTGATGTTCCTTAATCAGTTCTCCTTTTATAAATCAATACTGGGAACTACTTTTCAGACCCTTAGGTAAAAATAATAAAACATGATTCATATCATAATGTTATATACTCTGTAAAAACCACTGGCTTTGTGATTTTAATTGCAAATTGATGCTTCAAAATTTCAACAGGAAGTCTTTATGTTGTAAAATATCTTAAAATGTGATATATTAGAACAAAAAGTCCATTTTATTAAAATGGAAATAAAATGAATATGATCTTATTGTAATTTTGGAGCTTGGTTAATACTTAATAGCCACTACATTTTAAAATCCACACAAAATACACAGTAATAAATCTTTAAAATGCAATGAGAAAAACCTCAGTATTCTCCTTTGCACAGGACTATTAAAGTCCAAACAGAGCTGAAGGAAATAACAGCTTCAGAAATGAGACCCTAGAGAAACAAAAACTCATCTGAGATAAGGTATGATGTTTACTTCTGCCTTCACAAGTCCGGCCCCTTTAAAGAGAGAGAATGGGCTTTGAGGTCACCCAGACTTTGGTTCCAATTTCATTTCCACACTTATTTGCAAAACGACTTTAAACAAGCCAATGTCCTTTTTGAGCCTCAGCTTCCTCTTGTGAAAATGAAGGTATGACCCCCCCCAACTTAGGATGTGGGCCTCAAGTGATACCTGTGGGCAAACAGAGGCACCTCAAAAACGGGTTCCCTTTCCCCATAAGTTCCCAGCCTTCCTCCCTACAAATGTTATTCTTTGAAACCTGCTGAAAATTCAAAAGAATTAATTTTAAAATCTTGCTTCCAAAAATAAATCTTTCTTCAGTCAAAGTCAATGTCAGCTCATCACAGAGTTTGCAGGATTAATCCTCGTAGGAAGTATCCATTCTTGACCTAAATGGATTTATGTCTAAAACTAAAGAGCTGGTTCATGAGAGACTTGATTCTTGGTTAGACTCAATAAAAAGTATTGACCCTAGGTACAAATTCATGCATAAATTGAAGAGAAGAAAAATCAACCAAGAGAATACCTTATTTGGTGTTAAAGGTATTCTTATTGTTGCAATATGTATGAGGTATATGTGTGTTCATGTAATGGAGTGTCAGACACAGAGCTGTTATTTCACTAGAGCTGGGGAACACACCTTACTAGAAATGGCTCGGAGAACACACCACCAGTAAGTAAAAGGCACGGGCTCTATTACAGCCCAAGATGCACAATGAGGGGGAAAAGCCCCAAAACAAAAAGCTGAAGGATATTTTTTGCTGTATGTAAAATTTTATTCAAGTATAAAATAAGATAAATTTACCTATTTATTTTGAAAAACATAGTGTTTTTCTATACTAGCATTAGGTTCAGGAAAATCTCTCTCTAGTAATAAAAGTCACCCCACAATCCCTGCGTCAGAGTCACTCTTTTATAGCTTACAGGATTTGGTAAATGTCCTTGCACTACTGTAGCCTTGCACAGGTAAGCTTCTAAAATCAATTCAACGACAGTTTTGGAAAGAACGTCTTTTAATAATGACTTCCCATGGAAGCTTTCTTTGTATTCACATTAGGATAAGCAAATGATTTCTGGTGTAAGTTTTTCAGGATAATTTAAAAATTTGAACTTACACATGGATTCCCCAGAATCCTGCACTGGCCCAGTTAACACTGCTTTTTTTCTCTTTACTCTTCTTCTTCAGTGCCTCTAACCATGGGCCTTTTTTTTTTTTAACATAGGTCAGATAATATCAGTCCCCTCCGCACAAACTGTCTCACTCAGAGCAAGAGCCGCAGTCTCTGGCCATAGCATAGCACTTCTCTGATCTCACCCCAACTGTCCCAGTTGCTCTCCAGTTCTAGCCACAGTGGCTGTCACACTCCCTTAAACACAGAATATGCTCCAAATGCCCTTGGGGTGCTGGCACCTACCATTCCCTGTCTGGAGTGCTCTTCTGTACCCCTTCTCTCTCTTGGGTCCTTGAGCAAATGCTACCTTCTCAGAGAAGCCTTTCTTGACCACCTTTTTAAAAATGCCACCTCCCCTGCTTTACTTGAGTCCCTTGCACTGACCACCTTCGAATGCACTGTATTTTTTTTTAATTTTTTTTTCTTAGTTATAGATGGACACAATGTCTTTATTTTATTGCTTTGTATGTGGTGCTGAGGATCGAACCCAGGGCCTCACGCATGCGAGGCAAGCGCTCTACCGCTGAGCCACAATCCCAGCCCCCACTGTATTTTAATAACATAAGTGCTTGTCTACTCACTCCCACTAAATAAGTTTCACAAAGACAAGGATTTGGCTCTGTTTTGCTCAGTTACTCAAGAATGACACAGATGATGGAGGATCTTTCCACTCTGCTCTCATTCCCTCAGGTTGGCTCCCTCCGGGCTTCAGGACTGCTGCCATAGCGTGCTCACAATGATGTTCAGAGGCAGAGGATGGACATCTCTGTGATATGTCCCTTCCATAGACTGAGGATACTCTCCTTAGAAAAATCCAACAAACTCCTCTCATGTTTCCTTTCTGAGGATCTTGATACATGCATGCTCTTGACTAGGCCCGTAGATGGACGGGCTGTGAGGTTTCCATGAACTGACCCTATACCCACCATAAAGTTGTGTGGGGCAAAAACAGCAGCACATATATGTATGAATAGGAGAAAAACAGTTCTCTCTGGACCCAGGCTATCAGACAAGAATTATGACAGGTATCCCAAAAGGTTGGCTTTTAGGATGAAGCGGCTGGCTTCCTTAGGAATTAGGGAAGTAATTCAAGGCTATGCATCTTTCCCCTTCCCATAGCCTACCACTCTGCATCTTGTTGTCTCAACAGAATGTCAGACCAATGGACAACAATCTGCTCACTTTAAACACCAGACACACATGATACAGAGTAAGTTACACTCCCACCTTCACTGCCTCCCCAAGACAAGACCCACCAGTCCATAACCCAGCAACAGACCCTGCTGGAGAAGAATAAGAACTTTATCAAAGCCTTTGAAGTGTAGGCTTCTGGGCGCTCAGATCCTTGCCCACCACAAAGGGCCAAAGAATGGCATAGCTTCTGGGCAAGTCTTTTTCCCAGAGTAGGAAATGTAGTAAGATACAGTCAACACCCTGTAGGTGTGCAAGATAAAGATATACAAACAATTTGGAGGCTGCAACAGACATAATGTGAGCCACTCAAACGCTGGCAAGGAAACTCTTGTTGCCCCAACTGTGGGAATGTAATCAGCAAGCAGTTTTGGGGTGTCAGTCCTTTGGGAATTGCTTCACCCAAGAACCTGCCTTTCCAGGTTATCACCATGAAGGTATAAAGTCACTGAACAGCTCGAACCTTCCAGGTTCTGATTTCAGAATTAGAGGCTATTTATTATCTTAGTTTTCTCTTCTTTTGAAATGCCCTAATATTAGGTATGAGTTTTAAGATAAGGTTTAGTATTTCTAGTAGAGTATGTCTCCTTCATTGATCTTCTTTCACAAAAATTAACTGCCTTTTCTCACCTTTTTAGTCTGTTTATATTGGGTCTGCATTAAACACTTTAAATTTGTAAGGAGTTATAATGTGGTATTCCCTCTAGGCTCTCTATTTATTCAAATATATAAACATCTGACAGTAAAATCTGTAGTTACAACTTCTTAAAAAAGTAAAGAATTAAAGAGTCCGTTGGGCTGGGATGTAACTCAGTGGTGGAGTCTCAAGCCATTCCATTACCCATAGTCATGGATATTCTACTTCTATAGCCATATTGTTATTTTGGACTTAAAGAGTATTCTGAATTAGTTCAAGGGTGAGTCTGCAATTGACAGGGAATGGACTGCACACACAAGTAGTCTCAAGATGCTGCGGAAACACTCCTAAATATTAAAACTAACACAGGTTTAGGTTCAAACCAATAGAGGTCATAAACATATTCAGAAGAGTCTCATAGTCAACACACTTCTAGGTCTGGCCATCTTTTTTTTTTTCCATTTTGCTCAACAAATTGTCATCTCCTTTTAAATTTAACAGTCTTCCTCTAAGACTATTCATAGACTTTGGAAAAACTTTCCTCAAATATCTCCCTTAAGTGACTGGGGATATTGTGAGAATGCCAGAAAATAAGTCTAATCTATATAAACTGGGATATTATTTAAATTTTTCTAGCAATAAAAACCAAAAAGAATATATTGATTCTCCTTTACCCTACCTCTGCTCCAAATAAAACAGCCCATCTTCCCAAGTCTCAGGTTTCATTATTATAAAATCCCTATTACATTCACCCTCCCCACCTTTCCTATAATGTAGCATTGTTTAAAATTCAAGTAGTGCAGCTGCCTGTGTGGACAAATTTTCAGTGATCCATTTCCTCCAAGAAAAGGCTGTTTACTCTCTCGGGGACATTCCTGAAGACCTTTGACGTAACCCTATTAGGAGCTTACCATAATGTATCAAGCAAAGAGTCTCAATTGCCTAACAAACAGGTATGGTTCTTTGTCACTCTTCTATTTCCAGCACCTAGCACAATGCCTGGATAAACCAGAGGCCTCTCTGCCAATGAATGAGTAAATACATCTAGGCCAATACAGCTAATTTATTAAAATCACCTTCTTGGTACTTGTTGAACTCCTCCCTTAGAAATAAAACCATATGCTGGTAAGAAAGGTCTATATAGGATATAATATAGGGTACTACTAGTCATTTTAAAGCATAAAATAAACTGAAAAACAACTCAATTTCTTTGTCTATCATTCTCATAGAAATTCAAATATTTTTGAGTTGTGAAAGTTTTATAAACTATCCAGCCTCATGAATAAAGTACTGCAGGAGCTTAACTCAGAAGCATGGATGTGAAGGCCAAGGTTGTGAGTAAAGGACAGGCCATTCTCCCCATTCCCAGTTCTGCCAAAGAGAGGGGAGGGAAAGGCCCTTAGGGAAACAGACCTGGAGCCGGTGCTCAGAATTTCAGCTCCTCGCATCTAAATTCATTAAGTTCAGTTTACAACTATACACATATCTTGCATGTTTTTTAAAAAAAACTCTCCATTTTTGCATAAAACTATGTTTTATGTTATTTTGAAATGTGAATTAAAGACAATGAGGCTTCTGTACTCTCTGAGGGAAAAACAAGGAACAGAAGTCCCCTAAACAAATTCTCACCACTTCTTTCCTTTTCCTGTCCTTTTCTCTCCCCAACCTCTCTAGCCCCAGGCCTTACCATACCCTTCCACCACTCTCTCGGGGTGAGACACTTCTCACAAAAGAATGCCTGCCTTCTGTGGTTTGGAGAAAAGATGATAGTGCTCTGGAAGGGAATAATTCATCTGACTCCATTTTTAAAGGTTCACTTAATTATAATTACCAGAGATGCTACTCTAATAATGATCCGTTATTTTACATTGCCCTTGAAAAATATTCATGATAATTTTAATCTCATATGAAGAGATCCACTTTCAGTCAAACCAAAAAATTAATCATAGCTCATCAGGATTCCATCCCAAACCAAGTACTTCTTTATTTTATGTCAAGGTTATTACATTTTATTCATTACAACCTTTTTAACGAGAACAACTACCTGAAATAAATAAAAACCTCTACCATTTGAATTTATTCTATTCATAGGACATGAATAGGTTCCATTCTTTGGAAAGCTCTGAGTTCTACACTTGGTTCAGGAATTGTGGACTCTTAGATAAGCCACTCTTGAGATTTTCAGATAAAGATGTTTATTTTCTGTACTTGGAAAACAAAGATCGGCCAATGGAAGTACCTGAATTTATTTTTTTGAGAGGAGAAAAAAAAGAGTTTTCCTAATATTCGGAATCCACAATTGATTCCAAGATGGTGTTGTTAGTAATATGGAAGCAGAGTTTCTTGGGAAGAGATGGAATGCAGTTGGAAGCCCTGGACTTGAGTGCCAGCTCATGTGAATGTTGGTGGAGGGCCCTTCACCGGGCCTTTTAGCTTACAAGAATTCCATTTCTTAGCCTATAAACCACAAGAGATAACATCCCCCCTATACAGTTCTTAGAAGGACTACATGTGATGGCTGGCTGCTTGACATAGTTGGTTTTCCTTGATAGCTTGGGATGCTGTATGTATTAACTATCCTGTTAACTCTTACCTCTTTGTTTCTGCAGCATATTTTTTTTCAAGCTGGCCATGAATATCCAACTCTATTTTTAAAAATGATTTATTTATTACAGTATCATCCATGGAATCGGTGTCATGATGTACTATTTTTAGCCTTGCTCTTAGTGTCCAAGTATTTTTTTGACTCAACTTGCTTGTGATTAACCTCTGAATCATTTTTGTGATTTTGAATTTTTGAATTACATTTTTATTCACTTTTCTTCTTTGAGATCAGGAGGTGTTACAACTGATGGTATGTCAGTGTAATTGGCAAGTTTTCTTTACTAATGGTTATAAGCCCCATCATTGTTCTAAGATCAATAGCATCTTGGATTTGATGAAGGAAGCCCAGGACTCTGTTGACATCCACCTTTTTCTTTAAGGTCACAAAATAACCTAGGACAGCTTCCAAATGCAAGATCCCTGTATTCCAGGACTTATAACATTCTACCACCAGAACCATTAGTCAAGGAGGCAGAAAATTACCCACCCTAACCTACGACCTGAAAACTTTAGTATGTGCTCATTCATTCATTCATGGGCATCTGGAACTAGGCAAAGTATCTCACTCCCTAATCTGTAAGTTTTACAAGGGTCTATGTCTTTTTGTTTGTTTTTCTTATTTATTGCTATATACTTATAGCCCAACAATACCTGGTACATTATAGGAGCTCAATAAATATTCTGAGTGATCAAGAAACACTAAGTACTCACATGCCAGGCTTTACCCTGAGAACAATAATGAATACCCTCAAATTGGTCATATTTTGGTGGAGATATGTGTAAATCCAACTGCTGCTCTAATAAACATGAACAAAGCATTAAAGAGAAAGGAACTCCCTCTTGCTTGCAGAGGGGGATTTTAAAATAGGATGTACTATTAGTGTGGAATTTTTGAGGAAAAGCAGGAATTAGCCACGCAGAGAAGTAGGCAAAGGCAGAAACTGGAGAAAAGGAACAGCATGTTGTAAGAACCCCTGTGGATGGTGTACGTGGTGCACAGGGAGCAGTGGGAAAACGGTATTGTGGGAGGAGGCTGGCAGAGGCTGTACGTGCCAAGATAAGCATGACTGGCTATATAATTAGTGGAACCCAGTGAAAAATAAAAATGCAGGGCTCCTTGTTCAAAAGTGATTAAGAATTGCAAGACAGTGACAGCGGAGTGTTCAACTGAGTGTGAGCCCTGCTAAGTGCAGAGCCCTGTACAAATGCCTGGGTCACATGCCTGGAAGTCAGCCCTGTAACAAGTGTACGTTTCATCCTGTGTGCTGTAAGCACTTAGCAGAGGCTATTAAGCTGGGAAGTGACAAGATCACCCATGGTTTTTTGCTTTAGGATGGAAATGATGTGACACAGTAGAAGATCCACAGACTGTTATGAAAATCAACAGGTGGCAGGGAAATGACAAAGCAGCTACTTTATTAGTTCCCTGAGGGAGGAGGGTTCCAAAGAGGAACAGCAGAGGGAACGAGGAGGCAGGCCAGTCTGGGAAGACTTCGGATTCAGGACTGCAGGATTTTACCCTGATTAGATACACAGCTTTAGGGAGACAGGAACAATGGTTTCATCCATTTGCTTTAGAAATCTGGTTAACACACTATCACATCTTAGGGGGAAACAGTCTTCCTGGCTTTGCACATCAAGCAATATTCTCAATGTTCTTGTGAGTGTGTCTCAGCATTTTTTATCATATAATAAAATATTTTCCTGTTATTTTTTAGAAGAGTGAGTCTTTTCCTGAGGTATCTTATTTTTCTTTGTTGGCTTGAAAAATAAAATGAGTACCAATGAGATTTGGGCCAGAGCTGACCAATTTTCCATGCAGGATAGCTGTGAGCTCAAAATCAAGTTAGAAGAAAAAGAGATCTTTGTGTGATCCACCATAATATCCCTCCCCTCTTCTTTCAAACATAACGGGAGCTAAAATTGAAGTCAAATATCACATTATACTTTTTTCTAAAAATGCTGAATAAGCTTTTTTTTTTTTAAAGAAACCTCTTTATTTTAACCTGTCACTTTGTATAAATACCCCATTCCGGTTTTGTGAAATCACACCACAAGGAAAAAAGCATTCTTTTCAAAATCTGGATTTGTCATTTTGGTTTTTTATTTTATTTTTTGTGTGTTTGTTTCTGTTGTTGTTTTCAGTGCAGAGAATCAAACCCAGGGCCTCATGCATACTAGGCCAGTACCCTACCACTGAGCTACAACCCAGTCTTACTTCAATATTTTTTTAAAAAGATGCTTAACAGTTGCTTTTATTTGTTGTTGCTGCTGTTATACCAGAGATTGAACTCAGGGGTACTCGACCACTGAGCCACATCCCCAGCTCTATTTTGTGTTTTATGCAGAGAAAAGGTCACACTGAGTTGCTTAGCACCTCGCCGTTGCTGAGGCTGGCTTTCAACTCACGATTCTCCTGCCTCAGCCTCCCAAGCCACTGGGATTACAGGCGTGCACCACCATGCCAGGCAACAGTTGCTTTTATATTAAATAAACTTTTGAAAAAATTAATTGAAACCATAAAAATTTAAATATCAGCTATTTATTTATCTATTGCCAATGAATATTTTATTCCTTAAAAAAAAAAAAAAAAAAACTCCTGGCCATTTGCAGTACCTATTAGCTTTCAATTTTCCTCTCTTGTCAAGAAGTGTCTCACATAAAAATCCATCTTTCCAAGCCTTTTTAAGAATTCTTTTGTCTTCTTTACTTATTTTGTGGTCTTGGAAGCTCTGGGTTTTTATTTATTTTTATTTTTTGGGTACCAGGGATTGAACCCAGGGGTACTTAACAACTGAGCCACATCCCCAGCCCTTTTTATTTTGAGACAAGTCTTGCTAAATTGCTTAGGCCTTCCTAAATTGTTGAGGCTGACTTTGAAGTTGCCATCCTCCTGCCTTAGCCCCATGAGCACTGGGATTACAGGAGTGTGACGTCACGCCAGGCCTGAATTTTTTTTTACATAGTTGATTTCGTATTGTTTTACATTTCCTTTGTCTTCTTCTGGGATGCCATCTTTTCTCTTGGTCTCCCTGTCAGCACAGGACCTCATCTTGATCATTTTTTCTTCTCCTATTGTTTTACTTTTTGCTTCTACATCTCCTGCTCATTGCATCAAAAATAAAGCGACTATTTGAAGCCAATAAAGCCATTTTCCCATCTTGAAAGACTGGTTCCCACTGTTTTCTTGGTTCAACTGAAGAACTAACAACAAGCCCATCTGAATTTATACCAAGGTACTTCCCTATATTCAAATTTCAAGGCAATTCCGGAATCAGACAATTTGACAGCAGCAAACTGCTCTGAAGAACCTTCATCAATGTCTTTATGTGTTGCTCGCATTGTCAAGTGCATAGACATAGGTACCTTTATTCATTTCCATGGCGAAGGTTCCTGTAATTTCACCAAAGTTGGATACTATCCACCAGATTCCAACATCAAGTTGGGTTACTTCATCTTCTTCTCTCTCTTCTTCTTTTTGCTCTTTTTCTTCTTATTCTTAGCCTTTGTTCCCCTGAGCATGAGCTTGATGAACTTCACATAGGAATATCTGGCCATGGTTCCTCTACACAAATAGGTGGGACCTGGCTCAGGACAAAATGCTTAGACTAGAGAAGAGAAACAGAGGAGAAACCAAAGTGGATTCAAATTAAAGACTCCCAAAGAACTTATGGAACTGTGATAGTGTTAACGCACCCCTCAGGCTGCCCTCTACATTAATACAACACTGACTCTCAGATATGGAAATCTATTTCCTGTTTCCTGTTGGGGGCTGCATATCAGCTATTTAAATGACTATTTATTGCAATTAACATTTTAAAGTTAATACAGTTAAACAACATGCCAAGACAAAGTCATCATTCTGTTCGACACAGAAAACAGCCCTCTTCATTTAAACTGTTGAAAGAGCATAGTTTTTACATACTAAACTAAAATAAAAGCAAAGGTGATTGATGTACAGTCTTGTACTTCAGTATTCTTACAACAAAGAATAAGAATCTAATACAAGTCATCATGATCCTAAGACACAGCAGCAACCACATAACACACGTAGGGTGGCAGTTATCATTCTACCAACAAAACAGGAGTAATAATTACTAATTACAACTACATGCCAAGAACTCTATAAATGACATCACATCATTTAAGCTACACGAGACTTACCAGTATATTGATGAAATTTGATATTTGAATTATTCTCATAAATGTCCATTTCCATGTTTGAAAGGTCATCATTTAAGCATTTAAATTTTGTTTTAAAATAGTCTCAAACAAAGAAAGTTACAAACACTGTACAAGTAGCTTTTCTCCCTGAATCACTTTAGATTAAAACTGCTGATATGATACCCAATACTCAAAAATACCTCAATGTATTGCTCCATGACCACTGAGAGTCCCTGAAAGTCAGAAACAGGAAGACATTCTTTGCCTTCTTTCCTGTGCTGGCAAAAGCAATGGTGTGTAAAACTGCCAGAACCTTAACAGGAACCAAAGCAGTGGCACCTTGAGGTATTGGAAGTCACTGTATTCTTCACATTGCAGTAAAAAGGAAAACAAGTCCGTTTCATTTAAGTGTTCCCTAATGAAGCAGTAAAAATCATTAATTTTATTGAATCTCTCCCCTTGAAAGTACAACTTTTTAATGTTCTACATGACAAAATGGGGAGCATGCACATTTTTCTATATACCTAATATAATGGTTGTCATGAGGAAAAACATCCTTACAATTAAGTCATGAGTCCTCTTTTACTTGAAACAGTCACTTACAGAAAACTTATGCTTATTCAGATTTGGCAGACATCTTCTCGAAAATTAATGAAATGGCACCTGTCACTCCAATAAAAATAAACAACAATATTTTGTTATCCACAATAAATTTCAAGTTTTAAATGAAAACTGGAGTCCTGGAAAACTTTCATCCACAACCCCGAATTTGAAAGAAAAGACTTCTGAAGAGATTGAGAGCAACATTAACAATTACTGTTCTGTGTTCTCTCTGGTATGCAGATAGAAGTACTTTGGATTAGACCAAGGGGAATGCGGGCAATGAAGGGAAGGGAGGAGGATGGGAATGGCAAAGACAGTAAAATGAATCAGAAATACTTTCCTATGTTCATCTGTGAACACGTGACCAACAGAACTCCACATCATGTACAACCACAAGAATGGGAAGTTATACTCCATGTATGTGTAATATGTCAAAGTACACTCTACTGTCAGGTATAACGAAAGAGAACAGATAAATTTTTTTTAAAAATCACTATTCTGTAGTGTAATGTATCAACATTTGGGAAATCAATAAAACTCAGGAATCAATCTTTTCCAATGCATAAAGTTATAAAATCTTGGGGCTGGGATTGTAGCTCAGTGGTAGAGCGCTTGCTTCGCATGCGTGAGACACTGGGTTCGATCCTCAGCACCACATAAAAATAAATAAAGATATTATGTCCATCTACAACTAAAAAAAAGTTACAAAATCCTGATGGATACAAGTCCTATTCAAAGCGTAAGATAGGCCAATGAATTTTAATGTACCTTAATGTGAAAAACTCACTGATATGATTTCAGATTCCATATCACAAGTAACCTTTAAGAAACTTCCACTTACAGAGTTTTGATATATCAAAAGAATATTCACAATTATCTGAACAGGCTATAAAATGCTTTTCTCTTTTCCAACCAAGTATCTATATATGTATAAAGCCAGATTTTCTTCTTATTCTTCCACCAAATTAACATATTGCAAAAGTAGATACGTGAACTGAACTCTTTTATTAAGCCAGATATTAAAGAGATTTCAAAAAATGTATAGCAATGTCATTATTCTTACTAAACTGTTTCAAAATAGTTATTTTCCTCAAAAAAACAATGTGTTGCAAGCATGTAATAGATTTATTGCTGTTATTTTT
>CM053399.1:19549728-19627149 GCA_028644305.1 Xerus rutilus
TTCATTGCTGATGTATAGAAACGCATTTGATTTATGTATATTGATTTTATATCCTGCAATTTTACTGAATTCATTTATCAGTTCTAGAAGTTTTCTGGTGGAATTTTTTGGATCCTCTAAGTATAGAATCATATCGTCTGCAAATAATGATAGTTTGAGTTCTTCTTTCCCTATTTGTATCCCTTTAATTTCCTTCGTCTGTCTTGCAGCTGCCATTCTGTTTAGCCTCTTTTCCATCGGGGGCAGACTTGCCACCTCTTTTTGACCTTCATGTCTTCGACACGTTGAAGATTACAGACCAATTACACTGCAGTGTCCTTCAACGTAGGTGTGTATGTTTCCTCATAATTAGATGTAGGTGATGCTCGGCAGGAATCTCATAGAAGTTACGCTGTTTCTCTTTGCATCCTTTTGGGTGACACAGAACTTCAGTCTATCCCATCACTGATGAGGATGACTCTGACCCCTTACCACGGTGGCATTGGACAGCTTCTTCCACTGTAAACTTACTATTTTTCCCTTTTTAATTAAAAAATGTTTTGGCACTTGTGGGAAAGTATTTTGAGACTATATAAAATCTCATTCCTCATCAAAATTTTAATTCATTTATTATCAGTATGGGCTCATGATTTCCTATCTTGCACAATGCATTATAACTTGTTCCCATCATTTTAATTTTAGTGCTTAATTTGTTCAGATTTGGTTAGTGGGAGTCCCTTCAAGCTGGCATTTGTATCTTTTTGCCATGTTCCCTGAAGGATATGGAAAACAACAACCCCCAGGGAGAAAAAGAGGACAAGGGGTCCCACGGAGAGAAGGAAAACAATAGGCTCTGAATTTTCATAATTTCCCATTCTACAACTGTTTCCCTGACTGTCCAACTGACACATTCTGCTATGAGTAAGTCTCACCGAACCCTATAAAACTCAGACCCGTATTTTAACCAGCTGCCATTTTCTCTCTTGAAAATGTGCCCCTCTGCTGCTTAATCAACATCACTGATCTGTTGAAGTCTGTCTCCGTTTCTTTTCCTTTCTCTTTCATGTGTTTTCAATCCCAACATTCTTTGAATATTTGCTGCTTTTTGACATAATGAGATACTCCAAGTACATCTTCTATCCTCTCTGTTCTACAGGAAATCCTGGTTCCTTCACTGGAAAACAGTGTCAGGAATTCAGGAGCGCAGTGCTGAGTTTGCTCATTGTGACTGGAGTGTCACTTCTCCCAGAAAGACTGAAGTTTTGGCACCCCTCTTTTGCAGCAACACAGACACAGTGCATTGGGCAGTGTCCCAAAGAGTTATTAGTTACTGACTGGAGATCCTAAATAAGAGTGTTTGTTGTGGTGGTGGTGGTGGTTGTTTTTAATATTTTTTAGTTGCAGATGGACACAATACTTTTATTTTATTTATTCATTTTTATGTGGTGCTGAGGATAGAAACCCAGTGCCTCACATGTGCTAAGCAAGCGCTCTACCACTGAGCCACAACCCCAGCCCTACATAAGAGCTTTTGAGAGATGCAGTGAGCAGTGAATAACTTGGGTTCCTCCAGAGTTTGGAAACATTGTAAATGATCTCAGATAATACACAAAAAATGTATTTAATCATCAGTCAAACAGAGTGGGCACAGATCAAAAGTAGAATTCATAGTACTGAAGGAAGAGAATGCATTAGGGAAGTTAGGAGAAACAAAGGGTGAAGTTGGTAAATTCAGAGGAAATTTTATGAGTCTCCAACATCTTATGTGGGGGGAGGGAGACAAAATACGGATGAGGAAACTGTAGAATATTTGTATTTGCCACTACCAAAGCCAAAAGCACAGTTTGATCAGAAGGAGTTATAGGTACTGTTTAGGCTTCCCTCAGGGCAAAGACAGCAAAGAGAAACTAACCACACACAAATACGGTATGCAAAATAAGTCATAAGCCAAGGAAGGCCATATGTGGTCAAATGAAGGCCACGTTGGAGAAAGGTCTCACAACGAATCCAGGAAAAGTGTACCATAAGCAACAAAGGCATGAAAGTATAAAGGAGAGATTTTGAGCAATTTACTAAAGATCCATACTTAGCCAAAACTTTCAAGAACATGTGTGGATGCAAAACTCAACTCAAAGTGGATCAAGGACCTAAGAATTAGACCAGAGACCCTGTGCCTAATAGAGGAAAAAGTAGGCCCAAATCTTCATCATGTCGGATTAGGCCCCGACTTCCTTAACAAGACTCCTACAGCTCAAGAAATAACAGCAAGAATCAATAAATGGGATGGATTCAAACTAAAAAGCTTCTTCTCAGCAAAAGAAACAATCAATGAGGTAAGAGAGAGCCTACATATTGGGAGCAAATTTTTGCCACACGCACATCAGATACAGTACTAATCTCCAAGATATATAAAGAACTCAAAAAACTCAACATCAAAAAAACAAACAACCCAATCAATAAATGAATGTGCTAAGGAGCTAAACAGACACTTCTCAGAAGAAGAAATACAACTGATCAACATACATATGAAAAAATGTTCAACATCTCCAGCAATTAGAGAAATGCAAATCAAAACTACTCTAAGATTTCATCTCACGCCAGTCAGAATGGCAGTCATCAAGAATACAAACAAGGGCTGGGATCGTAGCTCAGCAGTAGAGCGCTTGCCTTGCATGCGTGAGGCCCTGGGTTCGATCCTCAGCACCACATACAAAGCAATAAAATAAAGACATTGTGTCCATCTACAACTAAAAAAATATTAAAAAAAAAAAAAAGAATACAAACAACAACAAGTGTTGGCGAGGATGTGGGGGAAAAGGCACATTCAGACATTGAAGGCAGTATTCCTTAGAAAACCTGGAATGGAACCAACATTACCCAGCTATACCACTCCTTAGTCTATACCCGAAGGACTTAAAAACAGCATACTACAGTGACATAGCCACTTCAGTGTTTATAGCAGCTCAATTCACAATAGCTAAACTGTGGAACCAACCTAGATGTTCTTCAATAAATGAATGGATAAAAGAAACTGTGGTATACATACACAATGGAATATTACCCAGCATTAAAAGAGAATCAAATCATGGAATTTGCAGGTAAATAGATGGAGTTGGAAAACATCATGCTAAGCAAAATAAGCCAATCCCCAAAAATCAGGGGCTGAATGTTTGTTCTGATAAGTTGATCCTCATCCATAATGGGAGCAGGGGGCATGGCATGAATGAAGGAACTTTGGATGGGGCAAAGGTAGGGGAGAGCGGGCATGAGGGTAGGAAAGATGGTGGAATGAGACGAACATCATTACCCTAGGTACATGTATGACTGTACAAATAGTGTGAATCTACTTCATGTACAACCAGAGAAGTGAAAAACTCTGCTCCATTTGTGTATAATGAATCAAACAGCTTTCTGCTGTCACGTATAATGGATTAGAATTAATAAAAAAATATTTTATAAAACAAAAAATACGTGTAGACACTGGTAACCAATTTTATCTCTGTGACTATGGTCAAGACAGGTGATAAATCACATGGGCTGTAGTTCTAATCATCCACATCAAGGTCCAGAAGGACTCTCTGACCTCTGCCCCATGGAATCAACTTTCACTTTTTATAGTTCTGCATAGTTTGAATTAATAGGCTGATTAGCTTCAGAAAGCAATTAGTATTTTGTAATTTTTCTTTTCTTTTTTTTTTTTTTGGTACCAGGGATTGAACTCAGGGTTACTCGAAGACTGAGTCACATCCCCAGCCCTATTTTGTGTTTTATGTAGAGACAGGGTCTGTCTCACTGAGTTGCTTAGTGCCATTGCTGAGGCTGGCTTTGAACTCATGATTCTCCTGTCTCAGCCTCCCAGAGTGCTGGGATTACAGGTGTGCATCACTGCATCTGGCTAGTATTTTGTAATTTTAGAAGAAAAAATACCCACTTGACTTCCAGGTTTTCAAGGACTATGAAGAGAGTTGTGCTGCAGACAGCAAACACATAAAGAAGGAAAGACACAGGGGGCTCCTGCCACGGCAACAGGTTCCAGGCTCTCTTCAGGTGATGTCCACAAACAAGAAACTCTGGTAGAGATGGCAATGCTCATGACGGAAACTTCTGGTTTTATTTTGGCTTCCCTTGAATAACTACCAACAGGGATCTGCACCACAGTTTTCAATAAAACAAAACTTTTTTAATAACAGAAATAAAAGTTTGGCATTAATTTTTAAAAATTTGTTCTTTTTAGACATACATGACAGTAGTGTATTTTTTTTTAAATATTTTTTTTTTAGCTGTAGATGGACATAATGTTTTTATTTTATTGCTTTGTATGTGGTGCTGAGGATCGAACCCAGGGCCTCACGCATGTGAGGCAAGCGCTCTACCGCTGAGCTACAATCCCAGCCCGACAGTAGAGTGTATTTTGACATATAATCCATACCTGGAGTATAACTTATTCTAATTAGGATCTCATTCTTCTGGTTGGCATCCAATTTTATCAGCAAAATAAACTTGGTTTCCTCCAAGTTCATCCTGAAAAATATATTCCCTCTGAGTATCCTGACAAAATCAGGTTTCACAGCCCACAAATTTATATGATGGTTACTAAATCCTGGTCAATAAGGGTTTCCTTTTGAACCTAACTGTGCACAGAAAGCTTTCTGACTTGGGCATAAAGGTCAAGGACCAAAGGTTTCACCTGATTAGTTCAGGACCACCATTAATTTTCTTCTGAATCATCCAAAGTCAGCTGATTGCAGAACTTAATTTTATCTGTAAATTCACTGTACAATGTGACCTAATCACAGGAATGACATTTATTCTACTCATAAGTCCTTGTATCATCTCTCAAATGGGAACAATATATGTACCAATCTCAAAGGGTTGAGGATTCAGTGAGTTGATATCTAGTGTTTATAATAATCCCCAGCACATTTAATCATCCTGGAAATAACAACCTGATAGAAACAAATAAATGAAAACAGTGGGCCATGAGTTCATGAACCCTAAACAGTGTGACCCTCTACTTGGGGCACAAGCTCCTTGGTTCTCCAGGCCTCAACACTCCCTCTTGCCTCACCCCAGGCCACCTGGTTCATTTCTATCAACTGCCTAGTTTCTGTGATAACATGCCTGTATGACATAGGATCTAAATGGAGCCCTTTCAGTCTACCAGTATACCACAGAGAAACAGAAAAGAAAGGCATATGTAATAAAACATATTTTTGAAGACATAAATTTTTAAAATGAACACAAAGGTAAATATATACTTTCTTTGCACTTTTAAAAAGTCAAAGAAGGATATGCTAAGAAATCCAGATGTGGACATCTAAGAGAAACATTTTATAGGTAGATATACAACAAAAATTAGAGATCTAAATTTATTCTTTCCAAGACCATGAAAAACTTACATTGCACTATGGACTTTCAGGTGCTAATCATGTGTCAGTATACGTTCATTAGTCATAACCAATGTCCATTCTGATGCCAGATTTTGATAGTGGGGGAGGCTGTCTGTGTACCTGGGAGCATCAGGTATATGGGGAATCTTTGTACCTTTTGCTCAGTTTTGCTGTGAATGCCAACTGCTCTTTTAACAAGTCTACCTGAAAACTAAATAGACTGCAAAATATTTTTAAAATTTAGTAAGACAAAATCTTCTCCATAAAATATTGTTCAAGAAATTTCTGGACAACTTCAAAAAGCTTTCTTTTCCCCAAAAATCACTCATAACAACCTGTCACCTTAAAGAAAGAAACTCCTTTCGCAAAAAGACTAGGAACAGATCACATTCCCATGATGTTCTGTTGTACTCAAGAAAAAAATAACTGTTCACACAGGATTTATTCTCCATTCACACAGGACCACAAGCTAGCACATGGACATTTTACTTGCTTTTCAAATATGTTAATATTCCTAAAATTCTGTACAGCAGTACTTAATTTCCTTCCTCTACCCTAAGCAGCTGCACTGCATAAAAGTCCCAGAGGCAATGTTGCTATGTAAAATGATGGTTTAAGTAACATTAAGCCCTTCCAGCAAAAGTCATCTTGTAACTGTGCCAAGAGAAAATTCAATTAATTTCAGCACTGTGTGTGAATGGGTGATGGAAAGGAAGCAATGCCAAAAATATGAAAATATTTTAATTCATGATTTCTTTAAGATAGTACAAGCCAACTTACATGAACACACACTTGTGCAATAACATTTTCAAGAATGAACTTTCAGGACAAAACAAGGGTGGGGAGAAGGGTAATTTAAAGATAGCTTATTTTCCAATTAATGAAGTTATTTGCAGTATATTTATTCTCTATTAATTATTAACAATCTTTAAAATGTACTTTGAACCATGCCACCACTTGGGACCATGCCAAAAGGAGGGATATTTCCAGGTGAACAAATTTAAATAACTTTGTAGGTGGACAGTTTTTTTTCTTTTTTTTAATTTGTTCTTTTTAGTTATATAGTAAACAATTTTTAAAAGCGGTTGAATGAAAAGGTTAGATGTTCAGTATTTGAAATATGTATGCAAATGTGTTTAATATTCGAAAAAATATCAGAAGACTTGAAAATAAAAAAGAGATCTGTTGTTGTTGTTGTTTCTGTTTGTTTGTTTTGGTGCTGGGGATTGGAACCAGGGCTCTAGCATGTCAGACAAGTCCTCTATTACTGAGCTCCATCCCCAGTCCTTGCAGTCTTGTGAGATGTTTATTGTCTTGTCTTGTTTTTAAGATGACAGCACACATAATGAATGAAGGTTGAGATGCTAACCCAGAGTCTGTTACAATATTTGCAGAATGATTTAATCATTGTACTTGATACCTCTTTGCCAAGGAACCTAAAAGGAACAGCAATGTTTTGTGTAGGAGAGGCTATTGATATGTTTCAAGAACCAAAAAAACATGTACAAGATTATTCAAAGTAGTGTTATTGATAATGGCCCCAAACTGGGGGCAACTCAAATGTCCATCAACAACGGGTAACTAAAGTGTGGTATATGCATATAGTAAATAAAATAAATGAACTACAGTTACATATAAAAATATGAATGAATTCCACAATTAGTGTTGAAGATGTCAAAACTAAAACACACACACACACACACACACACAAAACCACAACACTGTAGCATGCAATTTGCATAAAGTTCAAAAAAGTCAAAATTAAATGATTATATTAAAAATTATGGGGCTGGGATTGTGGCTCAGTGGTAGAGCGCTTGCCTCGCATGTGTGAGGCACCAGGTTCAATCCTCAGCATCACATAAAAATAAATAAAGATATTGTGTCCATCTACAACTAAAAAAAAAATTTTTTTTTAAATTATGATAGTGGTTACCTCTGGGGAAGAAGGAGGAGTACAGTGTGATTACTTCACTCTGATCACTCACTAACCTACACATGTGTATTTCTGGTTTTCCTATGTTCTCAATTTATATTGTTTTTAGTATTCACATTTATAGGTATGGTTCTATTATGAGACAAAAGCAAAATTAATAGAGATTATAAGGTACAAACATATCCCACTAGGAGAAATATTTCACTGAAAATAAGCAAACCCAAGAGATAAAATGGTCTACATGCCTGGCAAATAATTTACAATGCTATTGCAAACAAAATCCAACTTCTCACTACATATGCCTCAATGCCAAGAGACCGCAGAGGGTAACAGAGGTTGCAAATTCAAACGTTCTCAGGGCCAAGTCCATTAACTAAGTGAGCAATAATAAAAGTATACCGGCCTGTATTGTGCAAGTGGAGAGGAACTGTGGCAAATAGGACAGGACACACCCCATCTAAAGGACAACTGGGTCATGCCTCCAGCTGATAGTTTTCCAGCAGGAATGCTGGGCCCAGGGTTAGCAGATCCTTTGAATTTTCAAAAGAAAATGTAAATTAAGATTCTTGTGATAAAGTAAAATGTTCTGGGTCAAACATTTTAGTAGGTTGAACAAAACTTGTTTATATGGTACCTGTTTGAGACAGTATCAGAAAACTGCTGTGGAAACAAGTCCCAAGGAACCAGGGAAGAGAAGGAGATCAAGAGACCAGCAGATGGCTGGGTTTTAGAGAGTAGACATGCATTGCTCTGAGGAGGATGAAAGGCTACATATAAAGGTGTGGATTAAATTAGAACCCTGTCTAAAGGAAGCAGTGCAGGCTGGCAGAAAAGATGCAGAGTGGGTACTCTCGACTGCAATGGTTTTCAAACTTCACTGCAACAGGCCCTTTTATTGAAAAGATATGAAATTCAATAGAGCAGTCTTCGCTTATCCTGTTTCATTTTCTGAGGTTTCATTTATCCACTGTCAACTGTGGTCTGAAAAAAATTAAAGGAAAATTCCAGAAATAACCAACTGGCAAGCTTAAATCATACATTAAGTTCTGAGTACCATGATGAAACCTCATGCTGTCTGGTTCTATGCTGCTTGGGATATGATCTATCCCTTTGTCCAGAGTATCCACAATGTATACACTACCTGCCCATTGGCCATTTAGTTTTGTTTATCACATCAACTGCTGTGGTCTTGTAGTACCTGTGTTTGAGTAACCCTTATTTTACTTAAAATGGCCCTAAATAGCAAGAAGAGTGATTCAAAGGAGGCACTAGGACACTAAGCATGGATGGACAGATAAACTGTGGTATAATGTGGCAATGCTGTGGGGCACACTCAAGGGGCCTTACAATTACAGACTAATACCATAAAGGATAACCGGAGGATGGCAGGGGTAGAATGAATACTTAGAAATATCAAAAGAAACATCACCCAGGAGTGTGGATAGAACTAGACCTGCAGATGGATGGCCTGCAAATGAAGCTCAGCTTTACTGCGCACTGGGTGATCCTGAGTAACCTCGCAGGTTTCAATGTCTTCACAATAGTTCTAAGGATCAACTATGGATGTTTATTTCATTACTTATTCACAAAATGTCTCAAATATTATAAGGTTGTCTTTAGTCAAAGCTTATTTAATAAGTATAGATAATTTTATTTAATTTAGTTTCATTCAGCTATTAGTTTTACCAATTCAAAGTCGACTTAACGTGTATGTTGTATCTTAACTAATAAAAAGGAACAAATAATCCTTTTTTAACCAAAATGGTCACATGTCTTCCAAATGATCAAAAACAATGATTGTAAAATAAGCAACTACCTTCAAAGAGTTGTTTAGTTTATTATTTAGTTTTTTATTCTCTCAATATTATTCTGATACTGTTTTGGGGATAAAACTTCTAAAAGTACCATTCAGTTATCCAACCACAATATTTTAAGTATAATTAACAGCATGATGTAATGGGAAACATAATACAAGAAGCCAAAGATCTGAACTTTGTCTACCTCTTCCACTAATAGATGTAACTTGGTCTCTCGGACTTAGCTTCCATATGTATAAAATAAGAGTTTTAACCTATCAGTAGTTCCTAAATAGAGGTGATCTTTAAATCATGTGAGGAGTATGTTTCCAAACTACACATGCCTAATATTAAGTGTTCCACAAAAAGAAATACATTTACATTTATGGCTTAATACTTTCATCAGGCATTACAGTGATTTCATCTTAGATTTTGTACATTTCTACAGAGAATGAAAGAAAATTAAAACTAATTACATATCAATTTTTTTTCTATTAGTGGCCTGGTATTATATTAATTCTATGCTTTTTTTTAAGTAACAAAGGAATAAAATAATTAAAAATTTGTGAAAATTCCTTGTGGTTTTAATAGATTCATCAGCTCCTTTATGATACAGCACTAGATGATTTAAATTACCCAAATAGTTGATTTGTAGTTATTTTAAGACTAGCACGTAATCAAAAAACTGCCTTTGGCAAGTAAGAGTAAAATGAGATTACCCAAACAATTGATAATTAACAAGAAAATATGTAACTTTACCTGATGGAAAAATCAAGTTAAAAAGATCCTTTTTATTAAAAGTTTCAGAGTACTTTCTCTTATGATGAAAAAGGAAGCAACCTCTACACAAAACTACCAAAAATTAGAAATGTTTCAAAGAATATGCCTTTCTACATATTTTTTTAAGGCTGATGGCAGTACCTCAAATTACAATTATCCACTTAGAATAATAATCAACAATTTAAAAGCAGGAGGAGAAACACCAATCATCCACTTAAATAGTGCTCATTTTATCACACTTTGGTCCCACATTTCTCAACCTAAAAAAGTTGTTGTTGCTGTTGTTAACACAAAAGTCACTGAACCATCCATAATCCAATTGGAAAGACCACTCACTGTTTTAAAGAAATCATACAAACATAGGCAAATATTTTAATTAGGAGGTACAGCCAGAGTCTGGCTGTGGTGCAGTGCACTCCCACATGCTTCATGCCAGCTGTAGAACAGCATCTTTCTAGCAGCTGCCTTAATTGGAGATGCAGACCAACACACGCTAATTTGGCTGGGCCAACTAATTGGTAGGTATGCACATTTCTAACAAAATATCCACCCATATTACAGATGTTGTTCTCCATCTGAGTAAACGATTGGTAACAAACAGTAATGAAGTTGAAATAAGCTACACTTGGTGAAATTGTTTAGTTGAACAGCTTTACAACAGAGTCCCGTATTAGTTTAGAAAATTAGAACGTGTGCCAAAATTAGAACATAAACTCAATATCAAAAGCATCTTTCTGTGCAAGATTAAGAATACAATGAAACCTTACAATAGCTCTGCAATCACCAACAAAGTACTTGCTAAGTGCCCACATCCCTCTAAACCATGTAAGGCCTACTGGAAACAAATGCAAAAGGATCTGGGTCCTCTCTCCTTTTCTCTCTTTAGAATTTGATGTGGGCCAAACACATAGTCAGTCATGTGCAAAGATAAAAACTATTTACCACGAAATCTATGATGGTTAAAAAAAAGAGGAGAAGGGGAATATAGCTGCTTCATGTCATGCTGGTGTAACAGACACCACACTTATACTCTTTTGCCTAAAACTAAAAACTTAGATGAAATACATGAAAAAAATAGTTTCAGACATTGGACAACAGACAATGCAGGACAGTGATCCCTAACAGAAAGCAAACAAATGACACGAGCCCTGTGATTGCCTTGGCTTACAGCTTAGAGAGATTTTCTATGCAATGAGGAGGAGATAAGGAGCTCATTGAGAGCTGGCAGTCCATGCTGGGGTGTGGGGGCATACCATTAAATGACGCCGAGCAAGCAGCCGGGACAAAGCCTCCCACCCAGAGAGAGCCCCATCACCTCTTGGCTGACCTCTATTTCCGTGTTCGTGGACAATGCATGATCCCCAACCTAAACACTTCTATACTGCTACTCGCGGACAACCCCAAAACACAACGCTATTGGATTCTTGCCCCTATATAAACTTGTAACCTCCCCTAAATAAACAGTTCCTGCTTGAGACAGAACTCTCTGGCGCGAGGTGGTTTTGCGCCTGCCGTCTTTACCTTTCTCAGCTGGACCTTGTCGGGGCACACGAGGATTCCCCTTGCCCGCTGGTTGGACGAGCTACTCCCCAGCGCAGAACCCCGACACTGGGGTTGAAGAATTAGCACACAAAGCATTAAAGACACCAAAACAGTTATCATAGATAAATTTTACATGTTTCAGAAAATAGATGGTGAACATTTTAATAAGAGAATCAGAAGATATAAAAATGACCTACATTCTTATAGAGAGAAAAAATACAATGTCTGGATTAAAAAAATACGAACAGGATTAAAAGCAGATTTGATATTACAGAAAAGAAGATGAGCGAATGGCAGGCACTGAAACAGCAGTGCCCCAAAATGAATCAGACAGAGAAAAAGAGACCTAATTTAAAAATGAGCACACCATCAGTGAGTTGAGGGACAACTCCAATCACCTTAGCACATGTATAACTGAAGTGCCAGGAAAAGGGTGTGAGAGAAAAATATGTGAAGAACTAATAGCCAATAATTTCCCAAATATGATGAAAATTATAAACATATGTTCAAGCTTAATAAACCCAAGTAGGAGAAACAGGAAGAAAACTATACCAAGAGGGTGGGAAAACAAACAAGAAAACCATTGATAAAGAGAAAAAAACCTTGAGAAAAAGAAAGAAAACATAAAACAAAAACCCCTACATTTTCTAAAGTGGTAATAAGGTAAAAATGGCAGTGGATTTTTTTTTTTTTTTTTTTTTTGTCAGAAACAAATATAGGCCCGAAGGCAATGCACTGAAAAACCAAAACAAATACCTGTCAACCTGGAATTTTATACCCTAAGAAATTATCTTTCAAAATAGAGGTTGGTTTTCACAGACCTTAATAATTTACAAAAATTATTAAGGAGGTCCTTCAGGTAAAGGGAGAAAAAAAGGTTCCATACTGAATTCATCTACACAAAGGAATGAAGAGCATTAGAAATAGTATGTGTATATAATTATTTAAAAGGCTTTTGGGTGGGGTACCAGGAATTAAACACAGGGGCACCTAAGCACTTCGCCACATTCCCAGCCCTTTTTATTTTGAGACAGTCTAAGTTGCTTAGAGCCTGGCTAAGTTTCTGAGGCTGGCTTTGAAGAATTCTCCTGCCTCATCCTCCTGAGCTGCTGGGATTACAGATGTGTATCATCACACCTGGCTTTTAAAAGACTTAAAAGCGCCAGGTGCAGTGGAGCAAGCCTGTAATCCCAGCACTTTAGCAAGCTGAGACAGAATTGCGAGTTCAAAGCCAGCCTCAGCAATGGCGAGGCGCTAAGCAACTCAGTGAGAGAGACCCTGTTTCTAAATAAAATACAAAATACAAAATAGGGCTGGGGATGTGGCTCAGTGGTTGAGTGTCCCTGAGTTCAATCCTCAGTACTCCCCACAAAAGAGGGGGGGTGGGATAAACAGAAAACAAGGTCAAATTAGTAGATTTTAACCCAATGCTATAAATAATGGCATGGAATGTAAATTGTCTGAAGACCCTGATTAATGGGCAAAAATCATCAAATTGAATTGAATTAAAAAAGCAAAACCAACTCTATGTTGCCTATAAGATACTCGATTTAAATATAAAGCAATATAGTGAAAAGTAAAAAGATATACCATGCTAACAGTAATCAAGAGAGAGCTGGACAAGGTAAATTTCAGACAAAGTAGACTTCAGCACAAAGAATACTACAAAGACTAAAGAGGGCCATTCCACAATGATAAATACGTAGTTCATCAAGAGGCTGTATCTGCATGTTAATGCACTTCATAACAGAGAAACAGGCAGATGCACAAAACATTAAAGATGAAGATTTTTAACTTCCTCTCACAATAATTCAAAGAAAAATTAGAGACCAAAGAAGGACAAGGACAAAGAAGATTTGAACAATACTATCATCAAACTCTGTCTTTTAAAATTTAAAAGGGTCACTATTCTGAATAGCTTACAGACCAATAGGTACTTAGTTAAATCTAAAAAGAGAAAACTCAAGAATTATCAGATAAGGTCACAAATTCTGATGCTTTTAAGTATGCCGGCAATTTCAAAAAATCATTCCTTACAGAAATGGTCAACCCAGAACAAGTAAGTAATACTTTAAAAAATCCAAACAGCCATTTGGCTAAAAACTATTATTTTTAAATGATTAATACAAATTTATTAACTTTTTAAATAATTTATAAATGCAGAATTACATAAAAATCCAAGTTTCACATAACTCTACTAATTTAAGTGAATCCTTGGCTAAATTAGAACTGGTTTGACAATTTTAATTTTAAAAATAGCCATATGCCTTTTTTCTGATCTTATCACAGTATGAAATACAATGTCAATATAACATTCCATTCCTTGAACTTCTAATTTTCTACACAGGCTTTATCAGTTATAGTATCATTGCTTCTACGAACTAATTAAAGTTATAAGAACTGATGTCTTTATCAGAGGCTTGACTTTTCTGAAACCTGACATTGCCACAAATTATTTGAACTTAACTTCCCCAGCCCTCTGTAGAGAACTGCAAATGTCATCTATGACAAACCTGGTACCAATAATTATTCTGTTGCCCTGCAATATCAACCTAAATATGATTTCTGCGATTCTTAATTGACCTAAAGATCCTTTACAAGCATCACAGCGAGTTAAATAATGAGTGATCTTTGATTACCTGGACAATTTCTAAAGAGTAAAATTCATAAAGAAAACTCCAATTAGGATGGCAAACTCAATGTGGTATGTACATTATCTTATTAACACAGAAACAGAAATATTTATATATTTTAAGCTAACATAAAAGTGTTAACTTGTCATCTAAGTTTATTTCAGTGGGTATATAAAATATATTTTTTATTTATTTATTTTTTAGTTTTAGATGGACACAATACCTTTATTTGATTTATTTTACTTATTTATGTGGTGCCAAGGATTGAACCCAGTGCTCCACACATGCAAGACAACTGCTTTACTACTGAGCTACAACCTCAGCCCTATAAAATATATTGAAATCAACAAAGACGACTTATAAATTAAATACTCTAGAACTAACTTAAGGAGAAAACTGATCTTTGAGAATATAAAAATTTCTTGTCCTTTCAATATCCAGTCTGACTAGTAAAGGTTCCTTATCTCCCAGAACACTCTCCCTTCCTAAGAGCCTGTTAACATTTTTTTTTCCTTTGGGTGCCAGAGATTGAACTCAGGAGTAGTCAACCACTGAGCCCCATCCCCAGCCCTATTTTGTGTTTTATGTAGAGACAGGGTCTCACTGAGTTGCTTAGCGCCTCGCCATTGCTGAGGCTGGCTTTGAACTCGTGATTCTCCTGTCTCAGCCTCCCTAAGTGCTGGGATTACAGGCATGCGCCACTGCGCCTGGCAAGCCTGTTAACTTTTTGAGCTTTTGTGTTGACTCTTGTCATGCTGTTGAACATTTTTTTACTAAAGTTTCTCATTTCTAAAGAAGAGAGTTTCCCTAATTAGTATTGTTTCTTGCAGATATCCTTTATTTTAATTACTGTCACTCTAAACCAAGACTGTAATCATTTGTTGTCTTGGGCACCTATGACTTCTGCTTGTATTTTGGTATAACGACTAATGTCCTGGCAACATTTTATGTTACTGTCTTTACAAATTTGGGCGTCAAACTAAGAATAATACAATTGTCTGTCAAGATATATTTGAAGACCAAACAATCTTTGGTACTGCCTAGGCAGCACTGTTGGGCATGGAGGATAATTAGGAGTAACTAGATAGTGTCTTCTCCATATCTTTAATTAGTTCTATTCTCTTATAAGAGCAGCCTTGTTTATCAAGCCAATAATATGGGAAGAACTATTAAATCAACACGAGAAGTTTAAATTATGCATAGGCAAGGTTTAAATAATAATGAATATGACTCAACACTTGTATACTTCTCAAGATGGATAGAAATATATTCATGTCCCGTGCAAAAAACAACAAAACAATGTGAACAAAACATTGCCTAAGATTATGTCTCTAAGTATAAACACTCTTGTTAAATGGTGGCAATTTAAAATCACACTTTATGGAAGTCCCTGGAGAGTTATCCATGCCATTAGAGTCCATAATAAGGCTCATGGTCTCAGGATAATCATTGATTAAATCATATGAATTATTCTATATTATATCCCAATAGGGGATTCCTCTGACACTGCTAATTACTCTAATAAATTAATCATTAGTCTTTTCACAGGTGGTTCCTACTCTTCCTTCAAGCTTAACTAAAAGCCCTGGCAATAAACTAGAGGGCAGAAACCCAAATCTTAGAAGAAACATCAAAAGAATAATGGAACTTAGCAAAGCCTTAATCAGTATTCTTGACTATTACTGATGCTGCAGAGAATCTACTCATGGGCCAGGTTTCCTTACCAGTGTACAACACTGCCACCAAGACTGTCAAGACAGTACTAGGAAACTGAGTCAGTATTTACAGGGCTCTGTATTCTAAAACTGGACACTTTCTGTAAAAGCATGCTGTTGACCAATGGAACAAGAATTAATTTCACAACACTGAATTGAACCAATGAGAAAAAAAAGTTAATAGTAATTTTGAGAAAACATCTTTTCTTTTTCAGTTTTCACTAACCCTCATTATGGTTGGTTATACTTGGGCAAACTGAAATTAACACTTTTTTAAATGGTATGTTATCCCTACTGAGCTCTCATAACTTAGCAAAAATATTCTCTGGGAAAACAATATAACTTATAAACTAGCAGATTATATTTTTCAAATAAAAATTGTACTTTCCTATAATATCTCCCATCCTACATGTTCTGTGCCAATTTCACCATGCAGCTCTCTCATGGAAAGGTGGGGTCTAGGGGCAGGGAGTCGCTCAATGGTACGGCACTTGCCTAGCATGCATAAGGCCCAGGTTTGTTCTGCAGCACTGGGGTAAAAATACAAAAAGGTAGGGGCTGGGGTTGTGGCTCAGTGGTAGAGTGCTCGCCTCCCACATGTGAAGCACTGGGTTTGATCCTCAGTACCACATAAAAATAAAGAAAGATATTGTGTCCATTTACAACTTAAAAAAATATTTCAAAAAAAAGGTAGAGTTTATTCCCCTCTTAAATCTGGACAGACTCATGAGTGCTTTGACTATGTAGTGGCAATCCTACACAATTCTGAGATTAGGTCATAAAAAGACACCAGTTTCTTCCTGGTTCTCCTAAAACGTTCACTCTGGGGAAAAGAGTTACCAGTTAAGTTCATTTACCCTGATGGCTATGCTAGGGATAGGTACTCTCTTTAGTAGTTCCAGCTGAGTCCAACCTTGCAGCCATCCCTGGCCAAGGCAACAACCTGTGAAAGAAACCGTCTTGGATCTTCCTTACCAAAACATCTACCAGTGAGAGTATCAGTGAGTGATCTCAGTAATGCCATAAGGAACAAAAGTCCTGGCAGAACTTGAGAGTATCTAAAATGCTTTTTGCTTTACTTCAATAAGTTTAGGGTAGTTTGTTACATAGCAATAGTAACTACATAGGAACATAAACTACTAATTCATTAGACAAATTTAAAAAGACGATAATTTTTTTGGTACCAGGGCTTGAACTCAGGGGTACTCAACTACTGAGTCACATCCCCGGCTATATTTTTTGTGTTTGATTTAGAGACAGGGTCTCACTGAGTTGCTTAGTGCCTAGCGGTTGCTGAAGCTGGCTTTCAACTTGTGATCCTCCTATCTCAGCCTCCCAAAGTGCTGGGATTACAGTCATGTGCTACCATTTCCAGCTTAAAGATGATAATTTTGTGGAAGATATAACACACATTGTTTGACCTTGTCTACAAAACTAATCTGAATTACAGGCAAATGTTATATGTCTTTATTGAATTCTTTTGCTTAACATGGCAAAGTAATTATTTGCATTAGCCTAATAAAAATCCATCTTTCTCCTTACCAGGATATAATTAGACAAAACAAATTTGTAACCATGACCA
Source organism: Xerus rutilus (assembly GCA_028644305.1). NCBI lineage: Eukaryota > Metazoa > Chordata > Mammalia > Rodentia > Sciuridae > Xerus > Xerus rutilus. Next base: position 19,567,082 of record CM053399.1, read on the forward strand.
TACCAGAGATGTTTCATTTAATGGTAAATCTCATTTAATTAGGCATGACAATCCCATGGGTAAGAAAAAAGGATTACACTCCTATATGCAGAAGTAATGCTTCCAAGACCTTCCAAGAAACTAACCTGGGACCTTCTCTATGGCTTGTGAAGTCTCAGGTTTACACATAGTACAGGATATCACTTTCTGGAAGGCCAGGAACATTGACAAATTTGGAGATCTTAGAACAGTTTCAAGTACTACAGGCAAAACTATAGGCAAAAAGTAATAGAGGCAAGTTGGATGGATTTGGGTTTCCAGCTTTCAAATACATGAACTCTAAGGGCAATTAAGATATTTCTGTAATTATTTTAAAACACTTTTTAGTTGTAGATGGATACAATGTCTTTATTTTATTTCTTTTTATGTGGTGCTAAGAATTGAACCCAGGGCCTCACGTATCCAAGGCAAGCACTCTACCACTGAGCTATAACTCCAGCCCCGTATCTTGTTCTTATATAAGTGAAATAGGCTAAATATAATAGAGGGTCATTGAACCATAAAGTTCCAAGTTTTCAATCTTGGGAATATTAAAATGAAATTGACAGGTACATTAAAATAGGTTAGAAATCACAATCTAGAGCTTATATATCTTATATATATATTTTCATATACAAATATGGAAATACATATTTTCAAATGCTCTAATCATTCACCTATTTTCTCCAAAGAAAAGAACTCTAAAAACACAGTATTTGTTTTGAAAAGATCATAGGCAGTATATTTCTTGCTCAGTTTAAGTTTTTTGTTTCCTATACATAGAATGATAACACATAGTAGATTAATAAAACTGATTCTGCATCACAAAATTGTAAAACAAATTTATTTGGTCAAGTCCACATCTTAGCTAAATAGATTTGAATCACAAGTAAGGACTGGAATAAAAGTAGAACATACCTTTTCTATTTATCCTATTCCTCTGTCAACTACAGATCAGTGAAATGGAATTATAGGGCCATCCTAAAGCTTACAGCCTGACATAAATTACCCCCAAAAACAAAACAAAAAAACCACATCATGGTTTGTTTGCTTTTAATCAAAGCTGATTAAAGTGTACTGGAATGTTGGAGTAGATTAATAGAGTGCCAAACAATAATGTGAATGGTAAATTTCACCATCTCTATATCCTGTGAGCCACAGGTTATTTGGTAAGGTAGTCCCCTTACCAAATACTGTAAATAAAAACCCGGCTCAGCATCAAAAATTAGCTAGGAGTTCTTTTCTTTGACAAATCAAAATTGGCAAAAATACTTAATATATAAATACTTAATAATATATTAATATATAATATATAATAATATATAATATTAAGTATAAATACTTAATAATATATAAATACTTAATATATAAATACTTAATATATAAATAATCTTGGCTGGCAATGATAATAAAATAAGCTTATTACATGTGTGATGACTTTCAGCTTGTCTTAATTCAGCGGGTGACAGGTATCCTTACAAAGAGCTGTAATTTCATCAAAGCAGTCAATTCTGATGAAGCATTTATCCATTGTTGGTGAGACATTTAGTTCCCTACCAAACTATATATAGTCCTTTTAAAATTTTTCTGAAGAACTTTGGCTTTGAAGAGTAGGCCGCCCTTCACATTCACAAGAGATTGCTTATAAAGGCATAAAATATCCAAGTTTGCATGATGACAGGAGAGCGCTCTGAGCCTCCCTTGCCAGTACAAACAGAAATAGCCTTCTCCCTCTTGAGTCAAGATTAGTCTTCCCTGGCTTGAAGATGCTGAGAAACATCACAACAGCAAGGGCCGTTTTCTTTCAAGAGGATTATTCTCATCCTCAAGACTCAACTTGACCATCCCTTACTGTCACCAAAACAGGGTTAGATTGCAGCATTCTCTGGGGTACATGTACAGAGTCTGATCCATAAACTTATCCACAAAAATAACTGCAAAACTTGCCTCTTTGTATTGGTAGAAAGCTGAGAAATACATATGAGAACTCATTGTTTGGGTGTGAGATCAAGGAAAACAATGTGACATCAGAATGAGCCAAATTTTTTTATATGATTCACTTACCAGAGAATGAGGAGGGGCTCAAACAGCTTGGTTGGCTGACTGACACTTGGGCTCCATGAGAGCCTAGATTTAATTAAGACCAGGAGGTCACAACTTCCTTGGCAGAAGGTCTCTACCTGATGCCAGGGATCTAAAGGCTTAAGGAAACTGGAATGTTGGAGTAGACTCATCATGTGCCAATCTGTACATACCCAACCCCTCTCATACACCCACAGAAGGGCCCAGAGGACACTTCCTCACTCAGGCTCTCCCTTCATTACTGGAATGCCACTACAGGCAACAGGTTATTATTCTGGCTCTTTTACTACCCTGCCAATCACAAAACTCAACACGTTACTACAAAATAAGAACCTCTCCACTATTTCCTCTCTAGCCCTTTGTTCATTTCTTTGTGGAACCTGGTGCAAAATGCAATAACTTCATTTCTGGTTTTTGTTTTGACTTAGTTTTGAGTTATGGGGGTTTCCTCATTTGTGTTCACCATCTCCTCCACTAGAATATAAGGTCCGGAGAGCAAGGACTGCATCCAACTTATTCATCATTGTCTCAACTGCCTAGCACAGTGCCTGGTGTACAGCCATTCAATAAAGATGTGTTAAAGGCAAAACCAAAGGGATGTAGAGATAGTTTTCATTTGTCAACATTCAATTCTGGTCCCTCACTTTTCCTAGAACAGATATGTTCATGACAACATTATCCTCTCAAAGAGATGATTAACACTCCAATTTAAAGCATCCTAACTTATAAGTCTCCTGTGTGTTTCTTCAGATGATGACCTGGTCTGTTGATACCACATGTCTTAATAAATTTATATTATGCTTAGAAAAACATTTTTTCAGAATTTTCAACAAGGTGGGAAAAACCATTCCTTTTAATAAATGTCAATTCAGTGCCTTCACCATTTCTTCTCTCCTAAAAATGTCTGAACAGGATCCTGTCTTCTTCCAGATCACGTTTCCGCCAACAGTCACATGTAACCTGATATCAAAAGTTAACCACATTCTCAACTATCATTAAAGTATATTTTCTGACTCACTGAACAAATTTTGTGCAGGCTGGAGTACTTACTACAAGAGTGTCATGAGGGAGCTTTTCTTATTTCTATATCAAGTAGATGGCAAATTCATTCACATCATAGAATTTAAAATTCAACATTCCATTTAGCCAAAAGCTTCTACTTTCTGCCTTTCAACTGTCACTTTTAGCAACTAACAGTTGCTTTCATTAACAGCACATTTCTATAAACACAAACTATGACATTTCTATCACTTTAAGAGTTCTTACACACTTGACTACAAGTAGCTAGGAATGAAAACGTACTAAGATCCATGAAGTATCATAAGTTCACCTACTGTTTCAGTAACAACCTCAGGCTCATCAGTACTGTGGCTTAATTCAAATTCACATTCGAACAAAATTGCAAAATACTCTATATTGCGGCCCTTCAGGGTTGCATTTACATAGCTGAAATCTTGAATGTTAAAATCCTTAAATGTCAAAAGACCTATTAAATATCTATATACCACATGTTTAGTTTAGTAAAGATCTGTGCTCTTAGCCAGGTTTAAAAATTTTTTTGAAAAAAATGTTTAACATATTCAATATTTGGAACCTTCAATAAGAATCTCTTTTTTGGACTACAGTGTAGTTCAATGGTAGAGATGTGCTTACCATGCATGAGGTCCCATGTTCTAATCCCCAGAACCCCCCCCCCCAAAATTCTATGTGTTGCCTGAAAATGAAGTGCACTATAATATGTCATCTGTCCAACAGGACCAGCTATGGTCTGGAAATAAATAACAAAACATTTATCTCATAAGGAAATTAGAAGGATGAAAGAAAGGACATGACACGTGTGAAGGAATAAATAAAAATATAGCATTATGTAAATATTAGTGAGTGGCAATGTTGATAATAAAATACAGAAGAAATCCTCTCATCTGGAAGACTTAGTATAATTTGTTGGTTAGCTTCTCAGAGAAGTTAGTTAAATCGAGGAATCATAGAGATGAATACACATTGTAATCATTTTAATTTAAACTATGTATAAATGTAATTCATTCACCAATCCTCTAAGCAGGGTCAAGACCTTATCTCAGACTGGATCTTCAGACTAGAGTTCCACAGACTCTTCTGCATGAGCTACACCCAGGTATTACTTATGACTGCAGGTTCAGTTCTTTTAAAGTACAGCAAAAGCTTCACGTATGAAACAGAGAATAGATTTCTTATTTTTTATAAGTTTTCAAATATTTTACATTCGTCTTGGTCACATCTAATTTGACAACAAATTTCTGAAAGAATTCATTTTACTCACTTTCTCAGAGCATTCAATGTAATTTTTATAGAAATAATCCCTCTTTTTACATTTTATAAAATATGTATGTCAAAGGTACCTAGCCTAAATCTGGAAACAAACACAATTAACTCTTTTTTTTTTTTTTTTTTTTTTTTTTTTTTTTTTTTTTAAATTTTTATTTATTTTTTTAGTTGTGGGTGGACAGAATATCTTTATTTTATTTTTATGTGGTGCTGAGGATCGAACCCAGTGCCTCATGCATGCTAGGCGAGCACGCTGCCACTGCGCCACATTCCCAGCACCCACAATTAACTCTTAATAAGGAAAAGATTTGACTTAGGCAAGTACAAGTGTACAAGTATCATCCTCAGAAGTTTGCCAGCCACAGATGGTCAGCACACTGGGTACATCAGTCAGTTTGTTTTACCAAGGAAATATGCAGCACCAATTTATTCACCAGGGTGGTGAAGTAGAAGTCAGTTAAGAGAGTCTTTGCTGTGTTACGATTCAGGTCTCAGGTACAGCCGACTAGAAAGAAAGTTCAAAATAGTACCCCTGCAGGGGTGCACCTGCTACCTTTTATATTTGCTCTCAGTCATATGTGCTATGCATTTAGAGACACTGCAATCAAAGAAGTGAAAAATACTCAATATTGAAATGAAGCAACAGACATGGATTCAGAAAATCTGATTCATAACAACAAAAATAAGTGAGTCAGGAAAAGACATTTCAAGCAAATTACAATAGGCCTAAAATAATTTTATAAAATTATTTTTAAAGATTAATAAAAACTTTTAAATAAAAAATTATTTAAGGGCTGGGGTTATGGCGCAGTGGTAGCGTGCTCGCCTAGCACGCGTGAGGCACTGGGTTCGATCCTCAGCACCACATAAAAATTAAATAAAGATATTCTGTCCACCTACAACTAAAAAATAAATGTTAAAAAAAGAATAAATATTTTTTAAAAAATTATTTAAAAGATGGTCCAACTTTAAAAGATGCCATTAACAGAATAAAAAAGTTTCCTGGGGCTGAGGTTGTGGCTCAGTGGCAGAGCGCTTGCCTCGCACGTGTGAGGCACTGGGTTCAAACCTCAGCACCACATTAAAAAATAAATAAAACAAAATAAAGATATTAAAAAAAGAGTTTCCTGAACTCTAAATAAATATGTCAGTGCTAGATATCTACCTGAAAACATTTAACTATATTCCCTTTGCAATCACAGAATGTTTAATGCAAGAACTTACTTATCTGACTGGAAACCTGGTTCAGTTTATCCTGTGATCGGCTGATTAGGACAACCTTCATTCCACGATTTGCTAACTGAAACAATAAAAGAGAATGGGAATTACACTTTTGCACTTCATTTTAAAACATAAATTATATATATACCCATTTTAAGAAAACCTGACCAGATGATAATTTAAAATATAAACCCCAGTGTAATGAACAGGCAATCCATAATGAAGACAGAATTTCTCAAAGGGCTGTCTTTCTAAATCAAGTACTCATATCTTAAAGTGTTTTAGAAGGCAAGTGACTTTTTCCCTTTCTTTTTGAATCTGTATATTGTTTGGGTCTTTTAAATTGTTACTTGTCCACTACTTCAATAATTTAAAACTTACCTTTAAAAAGAAAGTTTTCATTACAGAGGAGAGGAAAAGGGAAGTACTGGGTAATGAAACTGATCAAATTATGTTATGTGCATGTACAAATATGTCACAATGAATCCCCATCCAGGTATAATCATAATACACCAATAAAAAGGCTTTATCATGGACTGGACTTCTTTGGTAGAAGACTACCAAAGAAAACTATAGTTAAAATGATAGAAACTCCTAAAACATAGGATAAACAATTTTTACTGGGCATTATAATTTATAGACAACCAAGGTAAATTAAGATAGTTAAATGAATAAATTAATAACAAATTTTCTGAAGAGCACCTTCTATATATGTACCCAATGCCGTGTTGCATAGAATGAAAAAGATTTACATGAATATGATTACTGCCCTAGGGAAATATAAATACAGGGATAAGGGAAAAAAATAATAAGTACAAAACTTCTTAGTGCACTATTCCAGTTTATACATGAGCAAGCAATAAGTTAGGTGCTATGAACTATAAGTGATTTAGTAAATTAATATTCCAGTCTTAAATCCTAAAGACACCTTTTATTAAATAATGAGTAGTACTTCAAATGAAGTTATGGAAGAACATTTTTTATAATAACAAAGGCTAGTAATTTGCTAAATTAATCTGCTATAAAACCACTACATAATCCATTAGCCATACTGATATTTAAAAAATAAAAAAATTAACAGAGGAGGGGAGACAAGGAAAAGCTTTTATTTACAGGGAAAAAAAAAACACCTAATAAATGTAGGACAGAGACCATTAGAAAATCACCATTTTTTTAACCACTATGATAATAATAATTTAGGCAAAAAATGTCCATGAATCTTAAAACCACTGAATGAAGCTGGGTGCAGTGGCGCATGCCTATAATCCCAGCGGCTCAGGAGGATGCGGCAGGAGGATTACAAGTTCAAAGCCAGCCTCAGCAAAGGCAAAGCACTAAGCAACTCATTGGACCCTGTCTCTAAATATAATACAAAATAGGGCTGGGGATGTGGCTCAGTGGTTGAGTGCCCCTGAGTTCAATCTCCAGTACCCCGCCCCCCTAAACACACACACACACACACACAAAACCACTGGATGAAAGATTGCTGGCAAACAGGACATTTATAGTCTCAAAATATCATGTCTTATTATTCTTCTTATTAATTATCTTTATAATGGAGCATCATGGTGTTATGATGTAGATATGAGGTGTCCCCACAAAACTCCTAGTTAATGCAGGAATGTTTAGAGAAGAAATAATTAAAATATGAAAACTCTCACCTAATCAGCCCATCCTAGCATGAATGGACTGGGTGGTAACTGCAGATAGGTGGGGTATAGCTGGGGGCGGTGGGTCACTGGGACTGTGCCATCAAAGAGTTCATCTTCCATATGGCCCCTTTCAACCTCTGCTTCCTGGCCACCAAAAGGGGAGCAATGTTCCTCCACCATGCCCTTCTGCCATGATGTCCTGCCTTATCTTGGGCCCAGAGCAATGGAGTCCCCCCACCATGAACTAAATCTCAAACTATGCGCCATAATAAATTTTTCCTCCTCCAAGTTGTTCTTCTCAGGTATATTGGCCACAGCAACAGAAAGCTGGCTAATACAGAAATGGGCTAACATACAGGGTAGGCAGGATCTTAATAAACTGTTTACCTTAACATAATCAATAATGAAACAAATGGACTTCTTATGCCTTTTGGTAGCATGAACTCATAAGGATAAATATCACTTGTATAACATATCTGCTAAAAATGTTTCTCCTGCCAACACACTTATAATCCCAGCTACCTGGGAAGTCGAATCAGGAGAACAGCAGGTTCAACAGCATCAGTAAATTAGGGAGAACCTGTCTCAAAATAAAAAATAAAAACGGTTGGGATGTAGCTCAGTGGTAGAGTACCTGCCTAGCATGTACAAGGCCCTGGGTTTCATCTCAAGCATGCCAAAAACCCAAATAGAAATCAAGCGTAAATGTTATACAAGAAAAATAAAAAGGCTAAGGAACTTTTCTAGATCAGTGGAGACTAAGAGATATGGCACTAAACACAATCCATAATCTTCAGTTAGGGAAAAAAAAAGCTATGAAGGACAGTACTTGGACAATTGGAAAATTTACCTATTGATAATAGTACTGTGTCAATTAAACTTTATGTGAGCATTATATTGGAATTATAAGGGTATTTTAGTTCTTACAAGAGTAATCTCAAAATATTGTGGTGAACTCTTATGATATCTATAAGAAATTTACAAATGGTCTAGCCGAATAACAATAATATGAAAACAATAACAGTGTTAAAGTAAGTTAACAGTGACAAAATGTTAATTGGTGAAGGGTATATGAGTGTTCATTGTAGTCTTCTTGAAACAATTCCACAGTTTTGAAATTCTCCAATATAAAAAGGTGAAGAAACAAAAGATGATATTTTAAAAAGTTGGAAAATTCAATGCCTGATGTGAGGGATTCAATGCCTATAACAGGATCTTCACCAGAACAGGGTAACGGTGGCCAGAGGTACGTTTGCAGGGACTGGAGGGCAATGAAACTAGCCTCAAGAGCATTTCCAAGGTTCCTGCTTTGTACATTGGTCTTCAAACAACGCTGCTTTCTTAGCCATTCCCTGTAGTGCACAAGACTTCAATACTTGCCTGAGTCTACCAATATCTTTGTTAACCACAGTCCTTATAAAAATGTGACCTCCTATAACATTTCTATCTTTTGGAAAATAGTTGAAAATAACTGACTTTGAAAACTGAGGACTGTACACACTTAAATGATACAAAATAAAACTTCACTAAATTTCTTACAACTAAGCATCATGGAAAGATTTTTTCTTATTTTTCCCAGATATCTGCTTTAAAATTTTTTTTATGTACACAAACATGACATTTCTGACAAGATAAAAACAAACCAACCTATTGTACTATGCAGCACTGTATTTGTTACTTTCAAAAATCAAAACTCTTATGAAAGTATTCTATATTTGTTCATTTTTTAATAATAAAAAGAAAAGTCTTTAAAATCACCTACCTCTTCTGCATATGATTTTCCAATTCCATCAGTACTACCTGTAACAACTGAGAAAGGAAAAAATACTTTAGTTTAAGAACAACAATGAAGAACTGATCATATTTAGAACCCAAAAATTATACTAAAGGAAATCTGTGTAATATTTTGATGTGAAAAAGCAGCACCTGGGGCTGGAGGTGCTCAGTGGTAGAGTGCATGCTGAGCTTGCACAAGGCCCTGGGTTCAATTCCCAGCCTCAATAAAATAAAATAGTAACACCAGTGGTTCAGATTTAAGGTTGATATGGGTACCACTGAAATTAAATACACTGCAACACTATAGTATCAGGTGTTGACAAAGATATAAAGCAACTGGAATTCTCACATATTGCTAGTGGTACTATAAATCAATACAATTATTTTAGAAAAACTGTTTGGCAATATGTCTAGAACTAAAGCTATGCTTACCCTATGACCCAACAATTTCAAAAGATACAGATACATTATGTCTACCAAAAGATACAGATACATTATATCTACCAAAAGATCATGTCCATGATAGCTCACTTATGTAGAGTAGATAAACATGCCTAAGTATTAATCCACAGGAAAGAAAATAAAATGAGTAATAATTATATAATGAATACTAAACAGCAATATAAAAGGACAAACTACTGATATGGAAAACATGGACAAATCTGAGACATTATGTGGAGTCAAGAAAGTATGACACAAAAGTACGTAATATAGTTCCATTTATTAAGTTCAAGAAAACACAAAACTAGTTTTTGGTGACAGGAGTCAGAATATAGCTACCTCTGGGTTGTGGGGTGAATGAAAGGGAAAGGGTATAAGGGAAAGTCCTGGATGCAGGAAACAGTCTACATCTTGATTAAGACAGCATTACTTCAGCTGGGTGCAGTGGTGCAAGCCTGTCATCCCAGAACTTTAGGAGGCTGAGACAAGAGAATCGTTGAGTTCAAAGCCAGCCTCAGCCACAGCGAGGCACTAAGCAACTCAGTGAGACCCTGTCTCTACATAAAACACAAAATAGGGCTGAGGATGTGGCTCAGTGGTCGAGTACCTCCCAGCAGTTCAATCCCCAGTACCAAAAAAAAAAAAAAAAAGGAGCATTACTTCTGTATGTATTCATTGAGCTCTATGTACCTTTAAGTACACAATTATTTGTATACATTATATCTTAATGAACTAATTTTTAAATTAGGCGCAGTGCCAAGAAATTAAATGAGATTTAATTCTTCTATGGGAAAGCACATTTCTCTTACAACCTTAAAAATTTTATGTAGCAGAAACATTTGAAAATTATAATGTGGGACTGGGGATTGGGCTCAGTCATAGAGCATTTACCTGGCATGTATGAGGCCTTGGGTTCCATCCCCAGCAGCACGCATACACAAAACACACACACACACACACACACACACACACACACACAAATGGGTCAGGCTACACCATGGTATCTTAACTCTGGAATACTGGAATCATGTTTGTCTCAAGTTCAGAGCATGGGCCTGGCATGGTGGCAAATGCCTGTAATCCCACGGACTCAAGAGGCTGAGGCAGAAAGACAGCAAGTTCAAGGACAGCCTCAGCAACTTAGCAATACTCTGTCTCAAAACTGAAAAAAATAAAAAGCACTGGAGATTAGACATTAGCTCAGTGGGAAAGTGCCCCGGTGTTCAATTCCTAGTAGCCTCCCCACCAGCAAAAGAGTTCAAAGGATAGACATCTGCTTCAAAAAATGCCCCCAAACTTCTCTAAATGAGCTTTTCTAAACCAATTAGATTATAGAAAACAAATTATAGTAGAACTTGTAGGATTTTCTTGGACTTGTCTTAAAGACACTTCTTTCAAATTGCACAAGATGGCTCCTGATTTTACTATTCAGAAATACAGGAAACACATTCATATTCTTCCTGACTATATCTTTCTTAATCTCATTCACTTTCATCATGTTCTTACTCAATCATCACATTTCTAGCATTTAAAAAAAAAAAAACTTTTGGAATAAAAAAGTTAAAAAAAAAAAAAAAAATCCAGAGAGCAGTAAACAAACCTCCACATACCCATGGTCCAGCTTTACCCATGATCAACTTGAGATTAATCTTTTTTTTTTTTAAATATTTTGTTGTTGTTGTTGATGGATCTTTATTTTATTCATTTATTATTTATATGTGGTGCTGAGGATCGAACCCAGTGCCTCACGCATGCTAGACTGAGCTACAGCCTCAGCCCCTTGAGATTAATCTTATTGCACCTATAGTCTATGTATCCCCCCATCTCAGATTATTCTGAAATGAATCTCAAACATCATATCACTTCATCCTTGATTTCAGTATGTATCTGCTATTAAAAATGGCAAAACCATTATCATACTATTAAAACTATAATAATTGCTTGAATCGAGTATCTAATCAATACAAATTTCCCCAAATGTTTAAAAAAAAAAAAACTTTTCACAATTTGTTTTAATCAAGATTCAATAAATTCCATATTCCATATTGGTTAACATGTCTATTAAATTTCTTTAAATCTATAGGCTCCATCTACCCCCCCCACACACACACACACACACTCATGCTCTATTAGTTGAACATACTGGGCAGAGGTTTATGCTTTCTCAGCCTAGCATTTGCCGACTGCATTTCCTTGATATGATTTAACATGTTCCTCTGTCCTTTAGTAGTTGGATATAAATACATTATCAAGTTCAGGTTTGATTTATTTTTTTCTAAGAATACTTCATAAGAAATACTGCATATTTACATCAGAAGGCAAAGGTCTGGTTATCTTTCCTTTTGTTTTATTAGTGGTCATGAATGATCTCTGTTGAGATCCAGTATTTTATTAGGGGTGGCAAAATGGTAGCATTTGCATTCACTCATTCATCTTCATCTATTAGGTAGAATATTTCCACAGAGAAATTATTCCTCATTAAATGGTCACCATGATGGATAGTTTGTACAGGAACACAAGGTGTTTGAATATTTTCACCTTTTTAAAAAAAAAAAAATATATATATATATAGACACATATACATATATATATATTTTTAGTTGCTGATGGACCTTTTTTTTATTTATTTATATGCGGTGCCAAGAATCAAACCCAGTGCCTCACACATGCTAGGCAAGCCAGAGATACAACCCAGCCCCACCTTTATCAGTTTTTAAAATAAACTAATTCCTTGGCACTTTCCACAGGTAACTCATGTTTTTACCATTATTAAGAAACACCATTAAATCATAGATTTAAACATTTGTTGTAGAACCTAAATAAAACTGATCATCATACAAAAAGTTCCTCCAACTCCATTATCAGTACAATTGTGCTTTCCTTTAACTCTTCATCTCCTGAATATTTCTGGAGGTGTGAGGATCCCAATACTCCTGTTACTGATTCAACTGTTTCACAACACATGCTAACAGTGTTGACTGTCCCCTTTTTCTTCTCTTTGATAAACTTCCCTGCTCTTTCCAAGATCCCAGAATCTCCCTCCTGCTCTCTTTCATCAAAGCCAAATTCAAGCTCCACCACTTCCACTGTTCCAGATCATTGCGAGCAAAAGTAATCCTTTCCTTTTCTAAATTCCCACAAGCATTTTACACAACCTTATGACACTCCACTACTCCTTATTTTGAATTACAATTCCTTGCATCTACATGTCTTTATTCTTCAATCTGATTCTAGGCTCCTTTCTACAGGATATGCTCAACACAGGTGCACAGACATTTGCTGAATGCATGAATGATGCTCAGCAGTTTTAATCTTTTTTTTTTTTTTTCTTTTTTGGCACTGGGGATTGAACACAGGGGCACTCGACCACTGAGCCACATCCCCAGCCCTATTTTGTGTTTTATGTAGAGACAGGGTCTCACTGAGCAGTTTTAATCTTTTAAACTGTAAAACACAAGACCACTTGCCTGAGAACATGATTTCTCAAAGGTCTTCACTTTACAAATTCAATATCTTACATTCTTCTACACTAAACACCTACCAGCCACTGACATGTATTTGCAAAACCTTTTGTATGTAGATTATTCTGTTTAAGCCTACAAATGTGAAGCAAGCCAGCCACATACTTGGTTATAGCATGAACTGGTAGCAACATCAGATTTCCTAGATTAGAGGTTTAAAATCTGGTAACAACCTCAGCACCACAATAAAGTAAAATCTCTCAACAAGAATATGATCAAGAATTAAACAACAATAAAGTCATTCAATATTCTCCATCTAAAATTATTGGCTGGAATACATTTCTAAAGAATATGAGTAACTCTGCTGGGTGTGTCTGTTTTGGAAGCTGTCAACCCCAGCTGAACTCAGCATAGAACACTTTATAACCAATGACAGTCACGGACAGCTTGAATCTGCCAGATCTGGAGATTCCAAAATTTGCCTAATGGATATCTAGACTTCCTTTTCCAAATTCTCCATGTTTGGGGATTTGTAGTGGCACTCATTTCATGAGTTACTTACTTAGTTGATATGAATGTGGAGATATTTTATTTTTTTCCTTCTTCTTTTTTTGTACCATGGGTTGAAGCCAGGAGTGCTTAACCACTGAGCCACATTCCCAATCCTTTTTAATTATTTTATTTTGGGGGGTACCAGGGATTGACTCAGGAGCACTTGACCACTGAGCTACATCCCCAGCCCTATTTTATATTTTATTTAGAGACAGGGTCTCAATGAGTTGCTTAGCGCCTCATCTTTGCTGAGGCTGGATTTGAACTCACGATGCTCCTGCCTCAGTCTTCTGAGCCGCTGGGATTACAGGCGTGAGCCACTGTGTTCAGCACCCTCTTTATTTTTTAAAACAGGGTCTTGCTAAGTTGCTTAGGGCCTCTCTATTGACATAGTATAGTTGACAAAAATCATTCCTTTTTTGTTTTTCCCATCCTTCTGATAAAGTTATATAACATTGTCAATAGTGTTTATATTATTTGAATATTGCAAAGCAATCCTGACATTCACCATCAAGATTTTGCACAGATCCCTTAGGTTAAGGACATGGCCCCCAACAACACTGCCCTTCTGTTGCCAGACACTAAGTTCAGAGGTCCCCAGACTACCCACACTTCTGACTGCAAACTGCCTACAAATTTGAGGGTTTCCACAATTTCCTCAGATTTGTAGTCTACTGGAATAATTTAGAGAACTTGGAATAAATTCCAGTTATAGAGGATACAAATAAGGACCAACCAAATGAAGAGACGCATAGGGTAAGGTCTGAGATGGTCCCAAATGAGAAGGCACATTGCTTTCCCAGCACATGAATATCTTTACCAACCAGGAAGCTCTACCTAGCTTCAGTGGCCAGATTTTTTTTCTTTAATCAGGTTCCATCATAAAGGCATGACTGATTAGATCACTGGCCACATGATGGAAGTCAATCTCTAGACCTCCTGCCCTTCTCAGAGGTCAGGAGGCTGGACTGATCAGGTGGCTCAAAGTCTCAAGCTCTAATCACATAACTTTCAGGCATGTCCAGCCCAATTCTTGAAGCTATCTAGGGTTCTACTACGAGTCATCTCATTAGCATAACTTGTCACAGTCACCCTGAATAGCAAAGACACTCCTATAGAAAATTCCTCCCAAGAATTTAGAGTCTCCCCCTCAGGGATCAGGGCTCTTCCTCGGCATGCTTTTCTTTCTAAACATCCCCATGTTCTAACAACCTCTCAACACAAATGTCCACATTAGCAGGTCTGTTGCTTTTTTCGTTGGTTTTCTTCCTTGGAGATCACCTTCACAGTGCCTGTTACCCTGCTCCAACCTGGAATGGTTCCTCTGCTTTACTGTACAGCAGTTGTCTGGGAACATGGTCTTGGGGATTCCCGTGGCCTTTCTCCTGTGTTGAGGCCCTTTTGTTCTAGATCTGGTTATATTCTCTCAGTACAGGAGAGCATAACTGCAGTAACTTCCCAAGAACAAATACATGGAGACATGTTTGCAAACATTCTTTTAAATAAACTTTATTTTAGAATAGTATCAGACTTTTTAAAAAAAAAAAAAAAGATAGTACTAACATCCTACATTACTATAGTACATTTGTCACAATTCATGAACCAATATTGGAACCACTAACTGAAGTCCATATTTTATTCAGATTTCCTTAGTCCTTACTGAATGCCTTTTCTGTTCTAGGATCCCATCCAGGATAATTATATTACATTTAGTTATCTTGTCTCCTTATTTGATGGTTTGAGACAATTTTCTTTTGCATTTTTTTAAAAACTCTATATTCAAACCTCAAAATTATAGTTTGACTAGGTGTAGAATTCTAAGCAGAAAATCATTTTTAACAAAGCATTCTAGACAACTCTCCATTATCTTCAAGCATGAGTATTGTTTAAAAGGTTTCCCCATCATATTTCAGCCTACTTGTAAGTAACCTGCTTTTCTGTCACTGGGGCTTTTAAGTAAGGATTATTACTTACTCTTTAAGACTCCATGATATTATACCTTGGAGTGGGTGTTTTTCCATTCATTGGTACTAGGCACTAATGGGCCTTAAAATTCGTGACTTTAAATTCTGAGAATTTTCTACATTAACTCTTTGATAATATCTTCTCCATATTTTTCTTTTATTATAATCCCTACTAATCTGAATTTGAACTTAAGAGTTTCTCCATTAATCTTATTTTTATTTTCTACCTTCCTATAAATTTCTTCAACTTTATCTTCCAAATCCTCTACCGGCTTTTTAAGTTTAGATTTTCATTTTTTAATCTTAAAGAACTCTTCCCTTTTCTGATTGCTTGCTTGACTCCCCAAGCCTCTCCTAGCATCCTGTCTTCTTTTCTCTGAGGACATTAACCATAATTTATTTACATAGTTCATTTTCTTCTGCTTATATTTTGTCTCCTCTAAGTTCCTTCTTAATTGTTGTGCTCTGTCTCATCTTGAAAGCATTAAAATGTTGGTAAAGTGCACTGATGTGATTTATACTGTGGCCTTCACTACAGGACAATCAATAATCAAACCAGCTTTTCTGGGAGAGGATTCCACAATTTTTCTCTGGAAATCTTCAGTGTCTCTTTTTTTTTTTTTAAATTAATTAATTAATTAATTTATTTATTTATTATATTTATTTTTTATGTGGTGCTGAGGATCGAACCCAAGGCCTCACGTGTGCTACACAAGCGCTTTACCACTGAGCCACAACCCCAGCCCCCTCTTCAGTGTCTCTTAAGAAGCATTCCTATTTTCCAGTCTTCTGGCTGGGCAGCTAGCTATTAGTTTGTAAGCTTTTTATTCATCACCTGATCACTGCATTCTTCTGCCCAACTTCCCTGAGTCTCTAGCACAGCTTGGCTCAGAGCCCAACCCCACCTGTCTTCTGAAGTACTGGAGTATATGTTCAGTTCATGTGTTGTTCTGGGTCCAAGGAATGGTGACTGCTCTGTGAAGTGAGTTACCATCCCTCTACCTTCATTTGCCTGGACAGGGGATAAAGGATAATAGAAGTTCCCTAGTTGCATCAGAAAGGAACTGTTTACCGTTCTTCTCATTTTGGAGAGGATTTCCAAGAGATGAAAAGCCACAAGTACTATTATTTGCCCGTTTTAAAACTGGAAGCACCCAAAATTCTTGTTAAGCACTTTAAAGTCGATTAACTTTAATTGAGGATGAGGTACTGAACACACTTTCTAGAAAGATTGGCTTTCTGCTCCTTACAAAAATGCTTTTACCTATCACTGGCTACTAATAATTACCAAATTTAAATCAAACTGGGTTGAGGGTGTGGCTCAGTGGTGGAGTGCTTGCCTAACATGCACAAGGGCCTGGGTTTGATTCCTAGCACCAGCAAAAAAAACAAAAAATATCAAACTAGATGGCCTTTGGAAACCATTACATGCACGACTACAGAGAATTTAAAGATATGTCAATCCACTCTGGGTATTAAAGATCCTAAAAATCACCATTTCATTGTTAGGACCTTAAATATTTAGTAAAAACAATAGGACTTTAAGTTGTACAAATATTAAAAGTTTGCCCTCTGATGTTTTTAGATAGATAAAAATACCATTTTTTCCACTTTCTAATCCTTTTCAAAACCAAATCCAATGCTGTGAAACTGTATATAATATTGCCTCAAATAAATTATTTTTTCGGAGAAAAGAGAAGTACAAAAACTATTTATGAGCACAAAGGAAAAAAATAATAAAACAGGAAACCCAGAGCCTCTCGTAGTCATATCTACAGTGCCACAGTTGTTCTACAATAATCAGTGTTTTACATGATGGCCAAGCAATCGAGGATGGAGTTATTGTTTTGCCAAAAGAAATGGCAGAACCTTTAGTTGTCTAAGCCACATGGCAGGTCAAGTATTTGCAGCAATGCACAAACATAACCAAGTCATCTTTCAAACTTCAGTCAACCATAAAGAAAATTGTACTCAATGAATGTGGAAAAAATTAAATTTATTTAAGATGAGGGGTGAGGTGGGGTAGAACAACAACAAGGACTACCCCACTTTTGCTTTTATGATATATTTTTTAAGACTACATATTTTGGATCAGTAGCTGCAGAGATAGCCACTGTAGTTGGATAGAAAATCCCTCAATCAAGTTCAATTGTTTATAAATAAAATAATAGTGTGATTCTCACTATGAAGATGATACTGCATTATCTGGAGAGTCAATATTTCATCATTAAGTTTAGGAAGCTAATCCAGCACACCATCTTAAATCAAGCCTGTTGGTAGATTACTTTTTAAGTTTGTTTTATTATTTGCATTTTTTTATACTGTCATGTACATTTTATTATGTCATATGTTGCCTTTTTAAAAAAGAAAGTTTTTTCCTACTATGAATAGAAATATAGTGTAAACTAAGCCAAAAACTCTTCATCTACTCCATCTAGCATTACTTATAGGAGTATTTCCCAAAGTCACTTAATATTTTCTTAAAACTGATCATTTTTTCTTAAAATGTAAAAAACATGATTATTTAATTACTATTTACTTAATTCGGTCATATAAATGCCATCAGTTTCAATGAATAGAAAAATATCAGTATAACATATATATACACTATCAGTGTAATATATATGTTATAGATAGTTTATATATATATAGTTTATATAATACATATATTTATATAGAGACTATCAGTGTATATATAGTGTATGTTTATATAATACATATATTAATATAGAGACTATCAGTGTATAGTGTATATATTATGTTTATATAATACATATATTTATATAGAGACTATCAGTGTATATATAGTATATATATGTATTATATATAGTCTATATATTTATATATATTTAAAATACATATATTTAAAAATACTCATCAATGTGTAATCATCTCTTGATTTATTTCTGAAAAACACTGATCTAAGCATTCCCACTCCAATATACCAATTTTCAATGAAAAAAAGACCAACTTCTAAGTCATCCAAATTAGTTTTTTTTAAATACCTTTTTAGCTGCAGATGGACACAAATATCTTTATTTATTTTTATGTGGTGCTGAGGATCGAACCCAGTGCCTCACGCATGCAAGGCAAGAGCTCTACCACTGAGCTACAATCCCAGGCCCCAAATTAGTTTTTTGTTGTTTCTTAAAATGAAAGAACTAAGCACTCACAGTTATAATTAAATAATAAGATGCAATGTACAAAATCCACCCTATGTGGGGACCCATTCTTCACGTGTCAAATGCACAGATGGGCCAGAGCCGGCTGCATGCCTTCCCAACAACCACATTTCCTTCCTTCTTTGTGTGAGAACACTGACTTTTAGCCTAGCATACTGTAACCTGGAATCTTTACTTTCTGGAATCTCTATTTTCCAACCTCCAAAGCAGCTAGGTGTGGCTATGTGATTAAATTCTGGGGAAAAGATGTAAGCAGAGTTGTGAAGGACTTTGAAAAAGGTTGCTTGAAGACAGCTGACGCAGCAGAGAGGCGCTTTTTCACCCTTCATGTAGCCAATTCAAAAGTGATGGCTGTGACTCCCGCAGCCTCTTGAACCATGAAGTACCTTTGAGGGTAGAAAACTCGGAGGAATTAAGGTACCTGATCATACCACTGAACTACCATGCCATTTTTCAAACCAATCATTTCTTTTACCTAATTAATTGTAACAGAGAATCAAGCATACATAAAAGTTCAAATCTTTAAAGTGGTTGAAAAAGAAACTTCTATTAAAGTCACTATTATAGGACCAGAAAGCAAAAATAACATCAGTGAATTATGAAACCAAAATATTTAGTATTCACATTAGAAGAAAATTTGCTTTCTGTACCTCATTGAAATTATCTAGTTAATCCTCACAACTCCCACCCTGTTCTAAGCTATCACCCCTACATAAAAGGACTTGTGCAATGAAGGTTTCAGTCCCTTCTCACTCAATCCATGTTATTCACAAGTTAAGAATTATCTTTCTCAAAAACCACTTTTAGGGGTTGGGGCTGTATAGCTCAGTGGTAGAGTGCTTGCTTTGCATGCATGAGGCACTGGGTTTGATCCTCAGCACCACATAAAAATAAATAAATAAAATAAAAGTACTGTGTCCATCTATAACTAAAAAAAATTTTAAAAAATATTTTTTTTTAAAACCACTTTTATAATTTCTTTCCCCTGCCAAGAACTGACAATGTTTTCCTATTGCCAATTACACAAAACCTGAAACAAAGCCATTCACTTCTTCCCAATGTCATCACCTGGAAGTCCCATCATTCATCTCCCATAACAACTACTGCAACTGCCTTCCAATACATTTGCTTGGTCCCATCCTTACTTCTCTGTAATTCTTTCTCCACACTGTAGCCAAAGGGATTACTTCAAGTGCAAATGTGAGGATCATTTCCCTGCCTAAAGCTTCCCACTGCCCTCACTCTTGACAAGCTCTTCTAGGAACTAAACTTACCTGCCAACACTTTCCTCCTCCCATTTTCTTTTTCTGGGGGGTAGCAGGGATTGAACTCAGATCAGGGGCGCTTAACCACTGAGCCACATCCCCAGCCCTATTTTGTGTTTTATTTAGAGACAGGGTCTCACTGAGTTGCTTAGCGCCTCACTTTTGCTGAGGCAGGCTTTGAACTCGCAATTCTCCTGCCTCAGCCTCCGGAGCCTCTGGGATTACAGGCATGGGCACCCAGTTCCCACTTTCTGCCCCACAGTCATGCTGCAATGTTTCCAAGGTAACATGCTCTCTCTTCACATATGTTGCTACCTCTACTCCCAGTATGCACTCTGTTATGCTTTGAATGTATCCTTTCCAAAATGTGTTGAAACTCAGTGGCCAATGTGGCAAGAAGAGGGGGGACCTTGAAGAGGTCATAAGGCTTCGACCGCCTCTTTCATGTATGGGATTAATTAAAGCACTTACTTAATACAGCATGCAGCAGTCATTGGGCCTTCTTGCCCTTTTGTGGTCTGCTATGTGAGGACATTACCTTGCAACAATGCATCAACAAGCCACCAGCTTGGAAGCAGAGAGCAGCCTTCATGAGATAAGTAAATCTGTTGGCACCTTGATTTTCGACTTGCCAGTCTTTATAAATTACCCAATTGCATGATGTTTGAAAAAGGAGAACAGATATCAAACACCATGTCCCTGAGATGCCCCTTTCTAGTTCCAAGACTCTAGCCAAGTCAAGGGAACAACAAAAGTAAGTCTGGACCCAAATGTCCAGAAAAGTGTTACCTGAAGAAGCACTGGCTCCCTCACACATACACAGGGAACTGGGCAAACAAGTATGATCTGTGAGAAGTGTTCTTTTCTGCAGGGACACCAAAGACAGCTCTTTCTTGGAATGTCATGCAAAGGAACAAAGCAAACTAACAATAATGGGTACGCAGCTTAAGCTACAAAACCCTCCCTCCTTAGTGCAGGCTGTGGAGTGCCACCCATCTAGCTGGCCACCACTGGACTTTCCCTGTTTCAGTAAACTTTATGTCTTACACATCGTCATCTCAGGGTATCTCTGAGTCTCTCAGCAACCTATCAAGGTATTTTGTTATATTAGCACATACAGGCTGAGACACACTCCTACCCGTGTTTCCCTTTCATTCTTGACATTTTTCACTTGAACATCTCTCCTCTCCCATTACCCTTTCTTTGATTGCTAGACTAACTTAGGACCCTATAGTTCTCTGTGCCCACAGTGTACTGTACTTTCCTCCATGACACTTATCACACAGGTTTCCATAAGGGCAGAGTCTGTCTGGGTCACCACAGTCTAACTGCTAAGACATTGCCAAGCAAAGAGCAGATGATTGATGAGGTTTTGCTGGATAAATGATGAGTGAATGAATCAAAGAAGATTATGAATGGAGAACTAGCCTCTTGTAAGACTACCTCCTGCTTTACTCACTCCTTATTTAGAAATGGCACACAATCCCATTCACTCTTCAGTGCCTCTCAGCATCAAGCGAGAATCGATGATGTAAAATGAGGTTTCAAGAAATTTAATGGAAGTTTAAGTTGTTCATGATGAGTCTACAGATGTATACATCAAAAGATCCTGTGGTTATCCTTGAAATGAGCTCATGCTCAACACTAGAGAGAATTACTTCACTCACAATGTGCCAGGGCAGGTATGAAGT
The DNA here is from genome assembly GCA_028644305.1 of Xerus rutilus. NCBI lineage: Eukaryota > Metazoa > Chordata > Mammalia > Rodentia > Sciuridae > Xerus > Xerus rutilus. The sequence continues at coordinate 19,588,691 of CM053399.1, forward strand.
AAACTAGTCCAAAACATGATCAGGCAAAGGGGAGACCAACCGCTCTGGTTTAGTAAAAGATGCTAAGTTACCAACGTAGTGATAGTTCACTATTCTTGGCACTATGATTTGCTTCTTCAATTAACACAGGATGTCCTCAGATCCCATTTTGTTACAGAGTAAGTGGAAAAGTTAAGGTAGTTTTCAACATGTACAAAAAAAGCTATGGCTACCACCCATAACTCTGTGGGCTTGGGGAATAAATAGGATGGCCATGGGCAGAAATGAAAAAGAGGAAAAGGAGGGGGATTTTAAAAGGCTTATGTCCTTATAGATATTTATAACACCAGAACCAAATTTGCAAGCCTTTGAGAAGATGAAAACTGACAAGTATAAAGAATATCCCAACTTGGCATCCAGAAGTGTCTAGCTTGTTACAGATTACATAAAATACTGGCAACTGACCAGGGTTCCACTTCCAGATTTTATACAGTCAACAAAAATACTTTAGTTTGTGTAGGTTAAAAATATTCTACTCTTTTTGTCCTCAACTTGCTAAGAACAGATATTTTTAGTAAGAACCCAATCAACCTTATCAAAATCAAACATCAAAAATAGACTAGAGGAACACTGGAAGCAAACACACTATTTTTAGCTCCTCTGTCTATTCCCTGCCACTAACCACCAAATTCTGACTGCAGAGCCCATGCATGAGAGCTTAGTTATTCCAAGCAGCTTCCTTCTCGTGATCCTTCCCCACCCTCCCACCCTCCAACCCAAACACCTGAATGCAGAAAACACTCCACTGATTAAAGATTAATACTGTGCAAACCATGACAGCTGCCTTTCCTCTGAGTGCTTGGGGTGGGGGGGATAGAAAATGACAGAAAGCTTGCATCAGTATTCCTCTTGGGGATCTATTACATGGAAAGAAAATTGCTATTTCAATTCCCTTTTGTTGCTAAAAATAGCAATCTCAATTGATTCAAGCAAACAGTCTACAGACTTACAGTGCTGAATTTAGAAACCACTGAAGTCCCCAAGAGCAAATGCTAACGTAGTCTAACACATGCCAGCTCATATTTAACAAAGAACAAAGAAGAGAAGCATGCAGGGTGCAAGTTAATAAAACAGCAGCAACTTCCCACATTTTTTATTAAAGAGAAACTGTGAAAGTGATGCAAAATTAGAAAGGCCAAATATAACTTATTCTTCTAATCATATTTAAATAAAAAACAATCTTACAGAAAAACGTAAGTCTGTGCATAAACCCAAATACATGGGCATTTCCCGCAATCCCATGGTTTGGGGGATAGACACATCTTTCTTCAAGCGCCACGGATCACTATAGAAAGAAAATGCTCAGTCTACTGAAGTCCTATCCCAGTAAGAGTCCCCTCCTCCCACTCAGTCTTCAGGCTCCCACTGAGCAGCCCTCTGCGGCCTTTCACTCTCCTCTTAACCCAACCAAAACTACAGACAGTTACCACTTGCCACTTAAACTAAAAAATAAAAACCAAACCCAAACAAATAAATACTCAAAGCATCTACAGATTCAGAACAAGAAGGAAGAAACTGAAAGCAGGATCCACTTGGGGCAGCAAATCCCCTGGGCTGACTTCCAGGCAAAGCCATGTGGTTCCTTTTGGCACCATAACCCAAAAATATCTGCTGTCTGATTTTTTACTTTACTTGGTTAACTGAAGACCTTTCCAAATAATGATTCATTTCAGTTAATGCCACATCCTCTTTAAAAATGCAAACCTTTGTGCAAGCATTAAAAGGCTATCTATCAATCCTCATGCCTCAGCATGATTAAGGAGACTCAAATAGCTTTGTAGCTTTCTTTGGGAGTACCTGAAATGTGAGGGTAAATTGGAAGAGGCCTCATGAGAGTAGGAATTCTAAGTAGCAAAAAAGGAGTTACCACTTTTGAGTCATACAGCCACAGAGATACCAAGTGAAAAGGCTTACTGGGCTTTTGCTATTTTAGTACAAACGCAATGTAAGTGGTTAAGAATATAGATGCTAAAATCAAACCAGCAAGGCTCCAGTCCAGGTTCCAATACCATTTCATCCACCTATTAGAGGCTAGTTACTATACTGTCTCAGTTGCTTTAGTTGTAGAATGAATATGATACCATCTGTCCCAGAGAGTCATTGTAAAGATTCCACAAAAAATGTTATGTACCCATCCTACTGGACTGTGAGACTATTAAACAAGACAATGTATACAGGGACTTGAACACAATAAATTCCCAACAAATATCAACAATGAAAGTAGAAGGAGGAAGTAGAAGGGGTATAAAAAGGAAAATAAAAAGCTACTAAGGCTTGATATGACCCCAAAAGCACAAGTAACAAAAGAAAAGATAGAAAACTTGGACGTTATCTAAACTAAAATTTTAGGGGTGGGGGAGTAGCTCAATGGTAGAGCACTTGCCTAGCATGTACAAGGCCCTGGGTTTAATCCCCAGCACCACAAAATATATAAATAAAATAAAATTTTTTGAACATCGAAAGACACTACCAAGAGAGTGAAAAGACAACCCAAAGAAGGAGGAAAATATTTGCAAATTATATATCTAAAGGTCTTGTACCCAGAATACATAACGAACTTCTACAACTCAACAACAAACTCAGTTTGTTGGGTTTAAAGTTTAAAACTGAGCAAAGCACTTGAATAGACATTTGTCAAGATGATACACAAAGCCAACAAGCACATGAAAAACTGCTCAATATCACTAGATAAATGCAAATCAGAACCGCAATGACAAATTAGGTTGGCCATAATTTTCAAAAATGAAAAATAACAAGTGTTGGTAAAGACAGATGTAAAATAAAACAGCCACTGATGAATGCAATTTGGCACTTCCTCAAAAAAAGGTCAACACAGAATTACCATGTGATTCAGTAATTCCACTCCAAGGTATACCCAAAAGAATTGAAAACAGGTATCAAACAGAAACTGGTACATATATGTTCATAGCAAGCAGCTCCACTGACAGTAACCAAAAGGTGGGAACAACTCAAATATCTATAGACTGAAGAATGGATAAACAAAATGTGGTACATCCATATAATGAAATATTATTCAGCCATTAAAAATGAATGAAGTATTGACACATGCTATAATGTGATTAGCCTTACACCTGAACATCATGCTAAGTAAAACAAACCAGACACAAAAGGTGAGTTATAGACAGTAGGATTTCATTTACATTAAACATATGGAATAGGTAAATTCATAGAGAAAGAATGCAGATAGAGGTTTCCAGGGTCTGAGGGAGAGAGGATGTGGGGGGACTGCTTAAAGGAGGACAGCGTTTCCTTTGGCGTGATGGAAATGTCTCAGAACTAGACAGAGGTGACGGTTGTATAACACTGTTAATATAACAAATCCCACTGAATTATCCAACTTAAAATATTTGATAGTTAATTTTATGTGATAAAAATTTTACCTTAAAAAAATTTTTAAACCCATTTTAAATAGTTATTGAAGATTAGCTTTTTACTATGGACCATATCAAGAAAGGAAACTGCTATTTCTCTTGCTGTCTTGTCCTTTAAATTGGAAGTAAAACTTCAATCAACATATCATTCAATTTACTCTCCTGCATATGGCAGAGCCTACGATTGGATTGCTCCCATGGGTAGAACAGCCCTTTTACATGTCTATAAAATGAGTACCTAACATGTGCCAAACACAACAGCAGACACTTTACAGACACTATGTTTTTTAACTGCCCAACGCTCTATGAGGTACAATCAATAGCTGCCCAGGCAACTCTATTGTTATACATAATAAGACTTTATTATAGTATTTAATTTTACAGATGAAGAAACAATCTTAGAAAGGTTAAATGGCTTGCCAATAGTCACATCATCCTAAATCTAATCACCAGAACCTGAGTCTACTACACAATGGAAAATTGCCTTATAAACTCAGAGCTACCAACAAGAGTCACATTTAGCAATAATGTTCTGGGCATATAAATACTCCAGAGTCTCTTCCTCATTAATCTGATAATGCTGAATCCAACTTTAATATCTCATGATTGTACATATTTAACTAGTAAAGTAATAACTAAATTAAACAGTTCCTTAACTTTTAAACAGTAGGCAGACATACCAGTAGAAAAATAGTGCCTACTACATAAATGCCCTTAAAATATATAACTCTGGCCTGATAAAATGAGTTGTAATTAGATCTACCCAAAAATTCCTTAATTCATTTATTTGCAGTGGCCCAAATTTATAAACATCAAGGTAAATAAGAATATAGGGAGGGTCTAGTGCAGGTTTATTTTTACTTGTTTTAACGTAATTCATTCAGTTTAAAATTTAACAATACTCCTCAGGTAAGTGGGTAAGTTCTCCAAAAACAACTCTGTACCTCTTTGCTAAGAAGCTATTTCTCCTTCTAAGCCACTAAACTTCTCAGGGACACATTACAATGAAGTCCTGTTTGAGCCAGTCTTCCGAGGGAATAAGCACTTCTTTGAGGATTAAACACTGCCCAAAAGGCATGTATTTTGATGCTATGACCAAAGAGGTCTTCCCACACTGCTAGGTACTTTACACCTAGGAGAAATCATCTTGTCGTGTCTGTCTTAGGCCTGGTCAAGAACTCTAAAACAGGGGCTGCAGTTGTGGCTCAGTGGCAGAGTGCTTGCCTAGCATGTGTGAAGCATTGGGTTCCACCCTCAGCACCACATAAAAATAAACAAATAAAATAAAGGTATTTTGTCCATCTATAACTAAAAATTAAAGAAAAAGAACTTCAAAATAGCCACCTCAAGAGATCATTTGATAAACATTCACTATACATATACATCTTGAAAAACAAAATAAATGATGGTAGGATCAATAACAAATTTTGAGGAAGGAAAGGAAAAATGTTCATCTGTTCTCACCTAATGTTCCCCTGCATCCCTGAAGAGGCAAAACCCTGGATGCTCAACATAGTTCCTTCTTGCTATAGAACCTCTGGCTGGATCCTCTTCCTACTTTTTAGGAAAATCAAGACTGCCAATGAAATCATGCTAAGCAACCTAACAACTATCACACTTTTCAGAATGAACACTCAAATTCACTTCCAACTGAATCTTTTTAAGGAAGCTTAATGTAATTCAACACCCTTTTTCTCAGTTAGAGACTATATTCTACAGAAAATAGTGGTGGGCTGACAAGCAGGCAGGAAACCCATGTTTCTAGTTCTGGCTCCCACTAGCTAAATGGATCTAGACCAATAATTAACATTTCTGAGCCTCAGTTTCAGCATTTTTCAAATTGTAGTCATGGAATAAATGAACAACCAAGATCCTATAAATACATAATGATGAAGAATATAAGTCACAACAATGACTTCTCTCTCATTTTTAGTTTCTAAACAAAAACAAAAAAACCCTGTACATCCATGTTTTGGAAACACTGGAAGTCACATCAGAGCTGATTTAAAATAATAAACTAAACCTACAGCTGCGTCACCTTCTAAACTCCATGACAGAAAGAACCTAAATAATTGAACCAAAAAACATTTTTCATTATTTCCAATTTCTTTCCCAAGGGGCCTTCAACAAGAGAGGTAGAAAACTCAAGGCTAGTTTCTATACCTTCTGTTTCTCCTGTGAGCCCTGGGTGGAAGTACTGAAGTCTGGTGAAATAATTTTCTGTTTGTCATTTAAAGTTTGTCTTGTTCAATTTCCTGGATAAACTGTCTCCCTGATGCAGAGGTTGGGTGGCAAGAATCTCTATGGAGGTGCATTATGGACTCAAAGGAAGCATACTTTTCTCCCTTTAAGAAGCCACCTCTTAGCTGGGTGTGGTGGAATATGCCTGTAATCCCAGCAACTCAGTAAGCTGAGGCAGGAGGGTTGAGAGTTCAAAGCCAGCCTCAGCAAAAGCGGGGCACTAAGCAACTCAGTGAGATCCTGTCTCTAAATATTATTTATTTTGTAAATAAAATACAAGATAGAGGTGGGGATGTGGCTCACTGGTCAAGTGCCCCTGAGTTCAATCCCCACTACCCCCCGAAAAAATAAAATGTTATCTTAGACTGAGGGTTTAACTCTGTGGTATACCACTTGCCTACCATGTGCAAGGCTCTGGGTTTGATCTCCAGCTCCACAAAACAAAAAACAAAACAAAAAAGCAATCTTGTGTACTTTTCATTGATATCATTTATTTGTTCACATCTCTTTATTCTACAAAAGCATTGTAGAAACTTACTGGTCTCTAAAAAAAGTTCTAAATGTAAATTATTTAACAAAGTCTCACTATCTGACTGGAGCTCAAAGACAGAAGTAGTTCTGTGATGCATAGTTATAGCTGTGTTGGTCCTCAACCTACTCACCTCCCTTGCAGGTGGGCTGGAGCAATTAAAACTATCTGCTGTTTAACATTTTGAAAATACATTCAGTTCTTCCCAGGATTAGATACTGCTAAATGTATTAATTCAGTATTAGATTCTATTAGATGTATAGTTGTCCTTGTTTTTCTTATTTGGTCGTTGATCCTTAAGATGCAAGGGCACCTGAAATACTTCATTAAATGCCATGTCTTTCAATGCCATCTGCTGGCCCTTACTAACTTAATACTTTATTGCTTTTTCTTTTCAGTTATTCAGAACAAACATGACCTTTAAAGATGCTGGTATATAACAGCATTGCTTACAATAGCAAAATTGAAACCATTCAACAATAAGGGACCATTAAATTATAACATCTAGCTGTAGAATGTATATAGTGTGTGTGTGTGTATATACACACACACATATATATATGTACATATATAGAATTAAATGTAGTTGTAGAACATATTGTGTGTATATATACATATATATGCATACAAATACATATATAGCTTATAATCATGGCATAGATGCTTATCTGTAATATATCCATATCTATATGAATAACATGGCAAGCTAGGCACGGTGGTGCATGCCTGTAATCTCAGCACTTTGGAAGGCTAAGGCAGGAGAATCGCGAGTTCAAAGTCAGCCTCAGCAACGGTGAGGCACTAAGCAACTCAGTGAGACCCTGTCTCTACATAAAACACAAAATAGGGCTGGGGATGTGGCTCGGTGGTCGAGTACCCCTGAGTTCAATCCCTGGTAGCAAAACAAAAAGGTAAAAGAAAAAGAAAAAAAAGAAGTCAACTCTCCCTTTGGAGAAATGAGGGCCACTGCCCACAGTATACTTCCTGCCATAGTCCCTCTCTTTCAACCTGAGACCAAGAGGTATACAGGGCAAAGGACAAGAAAAAGGACTGATCAAAGACCAAAATGGATAAAAGCATGGAGAGAGAGCAAGTTATTGTGGGTTTTCTGCTGCTTTACTGTAACGCCAAGTCCTTGGAGAAACAGATGTAAAACTCAACATTAAGAAATAGTAGTTTGGGGGCCGGGGTTATGGTGCAGTGGTAGCGTGCTCGCCTAGCACGCGGGAGGCACTGAGTTCGATCCTCAGCACCACATAAAAATAAAATAAAGCTATTGTGTCCACCTACAACTAAAAAATAAATATTTAAAAAAAAAAAAAAAGAAATAGTGGTTTGGAAGACACGAATGGTGTGGCTCTACCTTGTTTACAACCAGAGAAATGAAAAATTGTGCTGTGTGTACTGTGACTTGAAATGCATTCTGCTGTTTTAAAAAACAAAAATAAATTTTAAAAATGAAATAGTGGTTTTTTCTTTGAGGGGAATTAACAAAATGCCCTATACTCATGATTTTTTTCCTCTAGCATGCTAAAGATTCCAGTTAATTCAAAGTTTGTATAAAATTCCCTCTAAACTAGGTCTTCTGTGGAGCCTTCTAAACTCAGGTTTTATTAAAATGTAACAAAGCCACTTTCAGTAAGTTAGCTAATACCATATATAAGAGTATTTTCTGAGAATAGAAAATGCTGTGATATTTTACATCAAATGTCTTCTGATGAACTCGGTCTAACAAGACCAACAAGGCCACACTCAGGCCAGCAGGCCTCTTGGTCTACTGTAACAGGCCTCTGGCCTTTCTATCATAGATCTGACTATACCATTGCCTCCTCCACTGAGAATTAGCATGACATTGTATCATGACTAATCCTTAATATAAAGCATATTTAAGTAAGTTTACCCTTTATGTAACAACTGTGGTCTCATATTTATATACTGTGTAAATAAAATCTGTTCTTTGAATCAGTATGCGAAGCAAACTTCCCCCATTAACTTAATGGAAGCCTTATGAATCTTTTTGGAAGGCAAATATTTCCCCACACACACACACTTCAGCTATTTTTATAGATTTGTATTTTCTTACACTAGATTTTATGAGGTAGACACCACCTGTATTCTGACAGACTGGCAGTTTCTAATTTGGGACAAAATGTGTACAAGAACCCAGACAGAACTTTCAGTAGACAGGATGCATCATAACGCTTGTTCTATATGAGCTCTCCAGATACTACAGGAACATGCTTCATTTGGGAATGCAGTCCGTCTTGAAAACAGGAAATTCCTCTTTCAGTTGATGACTAAGTAGAGAAACAAACAAGACACTGCATGAGCAAGGGATTCTAAGACTGTAACCTGATGAGAAGGAACATGTGTGGTGATCAGCTTAGGAAACAATCTCTGAAATATGACAGAGATCTGGACCCAGTCATATCTAATGGCAAAACTCGATCATAGTTGTGGAAATCAGAGTGGTGCTTATATGAGCTATCCCAGGCCCAACTCATGCCTCAAAGTCTCCCTTCCTGCTTTGCTCAGGCTTTAGGGAGTCGACCGAGTGCACACTTCTAGCATTACTTTCGCTTTCCTCATCCTCACTCCTCTGGAATATGGAATGAGATGCCTTCTCTCCAGTTGCTTCTCATTGGCTTTCCAGACAACACTGGCCCAATTTATTTAACTGCCTAAATGCACTCACCTGTAAAATAGGAATGGTGGTAGTACTTAAAGATTAGGATATGAATATCAAATCATTAGAACAGTTCCTGACACATAATTAACATTATATAAGTGTCAGCTACTATGTTTTATCAACAACAAGGTTTGAGAAATAAGTACTATATATCAGAATCATTGTTAAATTTCTAATTGTTTATTGTATAAAGTGAAAATAGCTGGGCGTGGTGGCACATGCCTGTAATCCCAGCAGCTCGGGAGGCTGAGGCAGGAGGATTGAGAGTTCAAAGCCAGTCTTAGCAAAAGCGAGGCGCTAAGCAACTCAGCAAGACTCTATCTCTAAATAAAATACATAATAGGACTAAGGAAATGACTCACACAGATGATAAATGCAAAGTTCTGGCTCTAGTACCTACACTCTGACCTAGAATGCTATATTGCCATGTATGTGAAATATCAATGTGTATCTTCTCTGTAAAATAACAATCTCTACACATCAAGAATCCTGTTTTCCAAGCCACAATATCCACCAAAGCAATTAATGTTATTAAGCCCTTAAGCAGCTATTCTCTTAATATTTGTTAAACAAATAGACAAGTAAACACCAATCCCACTTTGGAAATTGAGTATTTATAAAAATGAGGCATGAATATACATTGTTAAAAAATTAACTTTTCATACTTAAAGGTATGTGCCCCTCTCTTTTTCTTGATTGCAGGGATTTTTCTTTTGTTGTATTTGTCACAAGCATCTGGAATCCAAACTACATGTTAGGGGCTGAGGTTGTAGCTCAGTGGTACAGCACTTGCCTACCATACATGAAGCTCTGGGTTCGATCCTCAGCACCATATAAAAATAAATAAATAAAATAAAGGTGTCCATCTACAACTAAGAATATTAAAAAAAAAAAAAAAAAACCTGCATGTTAAAATTCTCACCCACAAGGGGATGGTGTCAGGAGGTGGAGCCTTTGGGAAGTGGTAAGTTCATGAGGACAGAGCTTTCATGAACAGTCAATGCTCTTTCAGAGACCAGAGAGCACTCACTTGCCTCCTCTCCCATGTGAGGACACAGTGAGAAGGTACCACCTGTGAACTAAGAAGCAGGTCATTGTCACACACAAAATATGCCAGCACCTTGGTCCTGGACTTTACAGCCTTCAGAATTATGAGAAATAAATTTCTGTATTAATAAGCCACCCAGGCTCTAGCATTTTGTTATACAGCAGCCCAACTGGGATAAAACAAGTTTCCTAAGCAACTGAGTGGTGAACTATGTTCTATGTATTTAGAAGTAACATTTTATGGTTTGGATATGACGTGTACCCCAAAGACTCCTGTGTTAATGCAGGAATATTTTGGGATGAAATGATTAGATTATGAGCCCTGTAACTTACTTAGTCCATCCTATTTAAATGAACTGAGTGGTAAACTAGGCAAGTGGGCGTGGCTGAGGAGGTGGGTCCCTCACAGCACAGCCTGGAAAGGTTCCCTGTCCCTGTGGCCCCTCCCCCCTTCTCTCTCTCTGCTTCCTGGCTGTGCTGAGTGTAGCAGTGCTCCTTCCTCCACAGCAGGCCTCCACCAGGATATGCTGCCTCACCCAGGCCCAGAGCAATGCAGCTGCCATCTGCGGACTGAGACCTCTGAAACCATGAGCGCCAAATAAACTCTTCCTCCTGTAAGTTGTTTCTGTCAGTATTTTGGTCACAGTGATGAAAAGCTGACTAACTATAACAATGGATTTATTTTCAACACAAGCCATATTCTGTCATATATGGTAACCCCTAGGCCCTTGAGGCAGTTATTTTTCTTGCAAAATAAGGTCAGTCCCTTGTTGAATGAGACAAATAAATGAACACACACATAAAACAGCATATTAGGAGAAGGCTGTCAAAATCCAAATGGACCCATGGAAGTGCCTCCCAGGTATGTATTTCTCTTTCCCCTGCTTTCAGCTCAGTGATCTACAACAGCTTCCTGTATTAGACAATAAGCAGAGATGCGTAAGCAGCTGTAGAGAGATGAATGAACTGTGTGATGCTGCAAATCTGTGAATTGAAGTATCTAATGCATGAATTGAAATTAAAAAAAAACAAAAAACATTCTTTTCCACCAAACAGTTGTATGAACAAATCAAAGGGAAAAGAGGTGTTGGAGGGAAAATGAGACAAAGAACAAAATCTGGTCTATGTGACACAGTTATAAAACTGATGGTCTGTCAGCAAGATACTGATGAATATTTTTGCAGGATAAAAATGGCAACTCAGGTCTAAAAATAAACCACTGTGCTACAGACCTGTCTGGTTCAGCTATAGCACTAGAATACAAACATCCTCACTCACAAGTGCATTTCAATTCAAGGGTTCACAAAGAAGAAAAAAACTGAACATTTTGTTAGCAAGGTAAGACATTTTATATGGTTTTAAATCAGTTATGTTACCTATATAACATATATTGAATTCAAGTTTAAATGACTCATTTTCTTTAAAAAAGGCAAAGTAAATGGTGATAACAATAAACAATTAACTTACCATTTGTAAAAGATTATTGCCTCCCAAATCCCTTATCTTATTCTCACCAATAAGATAATATCCTAAAATAGGAATTTAAAAATAAAATTATAAGCTATTTCTAAGCTATGCTGACTTGAATGGCAGATCTAGTCAAATGCTATCTCCAAATAACTCTGAAGATGGGGCCAAAATATATATATATATAAAAATCCCATTTTGCACTCAAACTTATAATAAAAAACTGCTAGCTAAAATGCAAATGTGAATTAACTATCTTTCGCAAGCAGCATTTTAACTCAGCAAATCTATTCACCTTACTCAATCTTGTATATAGTTAAGATTCTGGCCTGATCTAACTGGTGATTTGCAACTCTAAGAGTTACAAACCTTTTGGAATGCTATCACAGAACATTGTGATTGCTATTCAAGACAGGGCCTTGCTATGTTGCCCAGGATGGTATTGAACTCACGTGCTCAAGTGAACCTCCACGCTCAACCTCCCAAGTAGCTGTGACCATACCCCACACATTACCATTTTTTAACAGTAAAAGTAAATTAACTCTCCAAAACAACAAAATGTGAATAATAAATTACACTTGATCCTTTATGACTATACCCAACTGGAATAAATAGAAAAAAGAAACAGACCATTTCAGGGCCCAATGAAATTGTCGCAATAGTTCAACAAACCCTTCAATTTCTTTCTTTCTTTCTTTCTTTCTTTCTTTCTTTTTTTTGGTACCAGGGATTGAACTCAGAGGAATTCAACCACTGAGCCACATCCCCAGCCCTATTTTGTGTTTTATGTAGAGACAGGGTCTCACTGAGTTGCTTAGCACCTCGCCATTGCTGAGGCTGGCTTTGAACTCGCGATTCTCCTGTCTCAGACTCCCAAAGTGCTATGCTGGGATTGATTACAAGCGTGAGCCACCGTGCCCGGCTCAAACCCTTCAATTTCTGATAGTGTTCATTTGTGCTCCTCATTTCATAGTAGACAGCTACACATTACAATGTATACATATCCTCCAATATACAGCCACATACTTCCACCATTGCAGCTAGTGCCTCAATATAAATAATGGCAAAGTTTTGCAAGTGGTGAAATATTAAAAGCTATAAGATGAAAACAATTTCCTTGTTAGAAGTTTTTATATTATCAATCTTATTTTTGTAGCAGGTTTCACAAACTTAACGGTCAAGATAAAACTCTTACTTCCCATATAAACCTTGTTCTTCTATGTAAACTCCCTATGGGACAACCTATTCAATTGCTCTTGCCAAAAGCCTCCAAGTTGGCTTTGATTCCCCTCTATCCCATATTCAATCCATCCACAAGACCTGTCTACTCTAGTTCCCAAATACCTTCTATGACCACTTCTCATTCCCTAAGGCACTACACCCTAGTTTGAGGCACCATCATTCATGACCCCTTGAAGACTGCAAGGCTCCATAATGCCTATCCTGTGCCCACCGCTGCACACTAGTCTGTTCACAGCACAGCAGTTATCTTTGTATAAAGTAAGTAACATCCCATCACTACCCCTCTTGACTTCCCATTACTCAGGATAAAATCCAAAGTTCTTTCCATTTTCTACATGATCTTTCACAACTTAACCATGCCCACCTTAACTTCTACTATCATTCCCCTCTCATTCTCCACCTATTCATATTCCAGTTGAAAGCCTTGCCTTTCTTAAAACACACCAAGTCCTGTCCCGTCTGTGAGTCTTTTTACTTGCTTTTCCCTCCACCTGAACACTCTTACCCCAGAGCTTCACGTGACTGACTGCTTCTCATCACTCGATGCCATGTCTTCCCAGAGGCCTCCATGACCACCCTATCTAAAAAACATCTCAGATTCTTGCTTTATTCCAATGTCATCTGATTATGTTATTTATTAATCTAGTTGATTACTGCCCATTTTTCCCTGCTTGCATAAAAGCTGTCTTACTCACCACTATATCCATTTAAAAAGTTAATGCATAGACTAATCACAGCAACAAAGAATGCAAACTCAAATATCTGTAGAAGACAGGTAATGAAAGTGAATAAAGAAGGCATTTCCAGCTAATATGGCAGTGCAGGCCCAATACAACAATAGCTTACTACTTTTCAAGAGAGGACAAATAATCAACCTTGTAGACATAATCTTCCTATTTAATGTTGAAAACATTGTTTTTAAAAAAACAAAACACAAAAAATCTGTACAAGCCAAATAAACCATATCTGTAAGCCTGATATACATGAGAGCCACCATTTATTATCTTCTTGACTATAATAAATTTCCTAAATGTATATTTAGTGCAAAAGATGACCCTAACAATCCCTCATTCTGCATACCTTTTGCAATGTGAATTCGCCACTCCTCTCATCAAAAAATGGAATCTATTCTCTATCCCTTGGATATGTGACCTGCTTTGACCAATTTGCTTTTGTGTCTTCTGGTCTAGGCCTTAGGAAGGCTTGCAGTCATGTAAGAAATCCCAGCCAAGACTACTGAATAAGAGAGAGACATGTGGAAGAGATTTGAGACTCATAAGGAAGATCATCTTACATATTTTGGCCCCTGTCAATCTTCCATTAGCAGCCACAGACTTCAGATTAGTAAGGTCATATCTTGAATCCTGCTGCCCCAGCAAAGCCATCTTAGCTGACCTTGTATGTACAGAAGTGAGACATCCTTGAGCCCTGCCCAAATTCTTGACACACAGAAATATAATGAAATGACTGTTAAGCAATTAATTTTGGAGTGGCTTTTTTCTCAGCAACAGAGAATTGAGACAGAAACCAATACCTGAAAGTGAGGTGTTGAAAACTACCACCTAAAATATGCAACACTGGATTTTGGGACCGAGTGCCCAGCAGAAGCTGGAAAAGTAGCAAGTACATTGTCAGTAAAGGTCAGAAGAAAAAACTGCTATTAGAGCAGGAGAGAGGGCAATTCATGTTATACAGCAGCAGAATGTTTAGAAGGACTATTACTTACAATAATATTTACTTAATGCTACCTAATTTAATAATTACATAAGAGAATATTTACCTAACTTGTGGAACTGGCTAAAGATATCTCCAAATAGAAGATCTAAAGTGCCAATTAATTTCTTTTAACTGCATAAAACAAGAGAGAAATAAGTGAAAGACTGACTTGTTTAACTTTATTGCAGAATTCAGAAGAAAGACAGGGTCTCTCCTACTGGCAAAAAGATTCTCAAGTTAAGAAATTGCCTTCAAGTAAATATCTTAGTGAGGGTTTGCCCATAGGTCTTTTTTTTGAAACCTTGAAAAGATTTAATGTATTGCCTAGTAGAATCTGTTCATCTATACAAAGGAACTTCTAAGAATCTTAAAGACCTGCCTTTCAATAGTCTAACAGATCCAAAGTAAAGAGAGCTCTATACTGGAAAAAAAATTAAGGATGTGGCTTTAGGGAAATGGAATTAATCCCCATAAAATTTATTTTCAAAAAACCCAAAGTTTTAAAGAAAATGTAGTACTAAAAGTACCACCAGCTTGGACTAAATAATTTTAAATAATTCAAAGTAATTTTTAAAAAAAGGAAAGTCTTTGTGGGTACTTAACTTCACATAGGTAGGAAGCAGGTTAAAAAGGCTACTAAGCTGCAAACAGAAGCCATTCTTGTGAAAAAGAAAAGCAGCACCAGAGGAGAAAACCAAGAGTCCAAAGGGTAGAGCCAGTAGTCTCTGAAAACAATGCATAAAGGGAACTCCCAAGGAACAGAACTGGGCACTAATCGAAATACATTCTTGATATATGGAGTAAGAGAACTAGTGATATGTACCCAGCGGATTTCAAAATTGCTGTGGACCAGTGTTAACTATGTTCTTCTTGTTGTTTTTTGGGTGGGAATGTCTATTGTAGTTTTCTTGTCCCTGTCTCACCGCTGTATGTTGGGTGGGGAGAATGGAGAGGTAGCAGTAGGCAATTTGTAGTTCACGGATCTCTAAATCCTAAGAAGTGGTATCAGGGCAGCTGTGCCTTATAAATGTTATGTGTATCTGGATTTTAGTTAAATGATAAGATTCTGGACTCCATACATGCCTGTAATCCCAGGACTCAGGAGGCTAAGGCAGGAGGATCACAAGATCAAGGGCAGCCTGAGAAATTTAGCAAGACTCTGCCTCAAAATAAAAAAAGGTCTAGGGATGCAGCTCAGTAGTAGAGTGCTTTCTTAAAATGCATGAAGCCCTAGGTTCAAACCCCAGTACCCTCCACCACACACACACACAGATATTGGACTCCAAGTTGATGCCATAATCAGATAAGACTTCTAGGGAAGCAATAATTATATTTTGCATGTGGAGATGTGAACTGTCATGCTCAGAGGGTAGACTAGAATAGACCATTTTCAAAGATGGCTACAATACTACCTCTGTCTTCTACTACTGTGCTATGCAATTTGTCCTTCTATTAAAAGGTGGGATCTTCTCCCTTTCACTTAAATCTGGGTTGGTCCTGTGATCTGCTCTGACCAACAGAATATGACATGATATGTGTGTGTGTGTGTGTGTGTGTGTGTGTTTTCTTACTCCTTATCATTTATATATATATATGGGTGTGTGTGTGTATATATATATAGAGAGAGAGAGAGAGAACACAAGAGTGAGCATATAGCTTCCACAGAGCCTTAAGATGCCTCACAACTTTTGTTTTCAATTTTTTTTTTGGTGGAGCTGGGGATTGAACCCAGGGCCTTGTGCATGTGAGGCAAGCACTCTACCAACTGAGCTATATCCCCAGTCCTATTTTCACCTTCTTGAAACAATCTCAGTGTCAGGTAAGGAAGCTCAGCCTAATATAGTGAATGAGGAGAGGCCATATGGAGAAGAATAGAGGTGTACCAGTTAACGTGTCAAGGTCCCAGACATGGACATGAAGCTATATTCAGTCTGATAGCTCCAATGGAGCTGCCCCAGCCAGTACCATGTAGAATACAGTAACACTGTCTCCACTGAGATCTGCCCAAATTTCTGATCCACAAAATCATGAACAATAATGTGGCTGGTTGCTTTTTTAAGCACTGTGTTTCAGGATTATTCATTACACAGCAATAGGTAACTGAGACACTGGGGAAAAACCAATCTGAATAATGGAAATGTCTTAATTCTTGAATTTAAAAAAATATATTTTTAATACTTTTAATCCTTCACAGTAATGTTTAGGATAATAACCTAGAATTAATTCCCTCATTTATCAAATACTTACTGATCTCTTAATGTGTGCCAGGTATAGTTCTGGGCTTTGGATTAAGCCCTTGTGGAGTGTATATTCTCATGAGGAAAACAAGGATGGGCCTCTACCAATCTGCTTTGATAAATAAGATGATTTCTAATTAGCACACCAGTATTGTAAGTTAGTGTTTGCCAAATAACTAAATCTGGTTTTAACTTTCTCCTTGAAATTGCTACTTGAATGCTTTATCACTGTACCAGGGGCTATTTTTAGCTCAGCCTTTCTTCAGACTGAGCTAAAAGAAAAACAAGGTCAAGATGATATAAGACCACTAGTAAATTTGGTGCAACTGAATGTTCAGGTATCTTCTATATACTAAGTTTATTCTCTGATCTAGAACATTAACACTTTCACATCTCTGGTTCCTCTTCTGGAGTGTCCTTCCCCTGCCTTCTTCACCAGGGGAACTCCTCACTCCCTCAGATCTCACATGCCAGGTGTTTTTCCACTACATCCTATGCATACATACAGCACACTATTGAGTATTCCATATTCTAAGTTCTTGCTTCCTTGCTTAATTGTCTGTACTTGATAGTTCCACCAGGGAAGGAACCGTTCTTCCATTCCTAACACAGAAACCTACACGTAATTTTAAGCGATCAGCAAATGTTTGTAGAATAAAAGCCTTAAACCTTGATTAAAGCGTGGTTCTCTCATCAGTAAAATGGGGCTGATTACCCAAGAAGAAGACAGAATTGCAACTTCCTAGGAAAACTGAATGCACTGTTCAAATCAAGTTTCCATGCAGGTACATGTAAGCTCTGGTTTCTTGTTACTTTTGTTTTCATTATACATTCATTTTGCAGTCACTTGTCATATCCTGACTATATCTTAACTCAGAAGCACAAAAGAAAACCATCAGGGTTTGAAACACATCCAAAGGGCAAACACAATTTAATTTGTGGGTTTTTAAAAAAGTCCCAGGCTTCTAGACCTAAACAGACTACCAACTCAGTTTCCAAGACATGATTCCTCTGTTTTCCACACAAATGTGATTATTTAGAAACAAAGCGTTCACATGTTCTAGTACACAGGCAGGATTGTACAAGTCCAGGGACTGGAGGATATGCACATAGACCATCAGAGTTGTCATCCTGCCCCTGAAACATCTACTACCTAGGAGAGGGACTTAGGTCTGCACTAACACGGTAGCCACTAGACACTTGTGGCTATTAGTCTAATTTTAAATTCAAATAGAATAAAACTAAGAATGCAGTTCTTCAATCATACTAGCCACACTTCAAGTGGCAATAGCTGATGACCAGACTGTAAAGCACAGATACAGAATGTTTCCACTGTCACAGAAAGTTCTATTGGACAGCATTGCCTTAAATGAATAAAACATAGTTTTCATATCGAATCACTGAGAAGTCTAAAATGGCTCTCTGCCTGCAATAATGAAAACAGTGTGATATTTTAGAAGAAATAAACAGAGGGATATTCTCTAGAAATATATCATTTTTTCATAGGCTGAGAGAAGCAAGCTTTTATTAAAATTCATTCTTTGAAATGACTAACATTCCAATCAAGGACAGTTCATTTTGTTTAGCAAACTTTTCTCACTATAACATAGATATCCGACCTCCCTTGACAGCAGAGCTTGCCCTCTCAACACCCAAAGACCTTTTACTTAATGTACATCTTCAACATCATCACTTTTGGTATTTAAGGAAGCAATTTTCTAAAAGCCTTCCCAATTTAAGTCTGAATGTTTTCTTCAAATTAATATATAACACTATAGTTTTGAAGTATTCTATCTGCTAAAATATAGAAGCATTACATTATTGGGACTGTGAGAGCTAAATGTTAATTTTATAAAATCTAATTTAAGAGTAAGCTTTCTAAACAGCTTTTTTCTAAAGATATTTATCTCTGCAAATTTAAATTTAAAATATAATAAACTCATTAAGTACTAAGGCTTATACATTATATACATTAAAATAGGCTCTTTTCTTTTGAAATATTAAGTTTTCAAAAGCAGAACTCAAAGGTTAGTTTACAGGAATTTCACAAATTTAGTGGACTTTTTAAAGAATTTCAAAGTACAGCAGGCAAAACTACTTACAGTTTCAAAAACACAACAGAAACAAAACAAACAAAACCCCAAAACTCAGTATGTTTTCTCCAGGTCCTCTTGAGAGAGTAAAATGTGTTTCCATATACTCCACATATGTTATTTACATCTATATGTATCTATTACATATATTATACATATGTATAAAATATAAAATGTTGATTTCCATATACTAGATAAAAACCAAAGGAAAATTCACTTGAATAAAAATTATATTCATGGGGCTGGGATTATGGCGCAGTGGTAGCGTGCTCGCCTAGCACGCGGGAGGCACTGGGTTCGATCCTCAGCACCACATAAAAATAAAATAAAGATATTGTGTCCACCTACAACTAAAAAATAAATATTTAAAAAAAAAAAATTATATTCATTACACAATTTTAAAGTCTTTGGTGCTCATCAGCACCCTCTAGAGTCAGTTACTATAGTTCAGAATGAACCAGATTTTAAAACATAGAAACTCATTTAAAATAAAAATATAGGTAAACAATTTTTATGTAACTGAAATCTGTGATATCGTACAATCCTCCTCAAACACTCAGCCTCCACTGAGTGAGCCAATTTCCCCCATAAGGGGACAGAGACACAGCAGTGCCTGTGGGCTTGTGTGCACAGGATTCCACTGCAAAACTCTGTCCCCTGACCCTAGCGCCATTCCCCAGTCCAGAGCTTCACATGGCCCATCTGTCAGTCACCATTCACATGGATGAAGCCCAGTGTTCATCTAAGAGACAATGTGTAGGCCACGTCACAGCATGAAACAGCAGCCCTTTTTCTATTAAATAAAACAGGTAGTAGTAGTTAATTCCCTACTTCCTGAATGCTCGAATATATAGCATAGTGGCAAAATGTTTCTTGTTCACGTCTACTTAATTAACTTGGGGTTTTCTTTGGTCTCTTCAAAAAATTTTAACAATTATAAAGTTATGATGTGAGTTCGGTATAGGGGGAAATTCCAATTTCTCCCCACTCTCAGCTTCTATTAGATTTGCCAAATGTTTCATAAATTGAGTATGTCACAAGGGAGGGGACAAAAGGACACAAAACACTGCATCAAAGGCATTAAGTCAAAGCACTGCTAATAAATATACCTTTGGATCATCAATAAACTCAGAGGAGAATTTATGCACAATAACCTTGTTTATGAGGAGTAAAAAGACCCCCTTTCTTTTATGTAGAAAACAGTTATGCAGCTTGGCTCTTACCTGGCTGAGCTACATCCTCTCCTGTCTGCTGCTTGTTACCTGAGCTACTTCACTGCCCTGTGTTTCCTCCACTGGAGGGCACAGTTAGCTAAAAAGAAAATTTGATGAAATCTAATTTGTTCTGTTCTGTGGTTCTAGAAAAAGTATGGGTGGAAAAGAAGGTTAAGGCTGCTATTGGGAAAGACATTTCATTAATGTTTAGGAATTACATTTATCTCTGTTCTCCTTGAAAGTCATTAATAAAGACGACAGTTAATTGGCTGAGACAATTATGCTCCAAACACCACTATCTACAAAGCATAAATAAAAGATGAGGTAGAAGGCAAAGAAAGATAAAATCCAGCAGCGGAAATGACCCACTTCAGGCACAGAGTAACCTACAAGAGTACATGCAAATAGAGCTAGGAATGTAGCTCAGTAAGAGCACCTGCTTGGCATATGCAAGGTCCTGGGTTCCATCCCTGGCACCACAAAAAAGAAGTACAATAAAATACACGTAAATAGAAAATCTCTTTTTCAAAACCGGCACACCAGTACCTTTGTCCTACTAAGGCATCTTTAGGAGAATGTGGTGCCGAACCACCCAGTTCTACGGCAATTTCATGAATCATATACTCAGCAAAAATAAGGCTTAGTTTTATTGTTTGCAATAATCATATCAGAGTTATGCCAATAGAGGGCGCTATTTAAGAATTCACTCAGAGCTGCCTCTTTTTTTTTTTTTTTCTGTGTCAAATATTTATTAGGAATGTTTTATAAGGCATTTTACTAATTCCTAGCTAAAGAAATTGAATAAAGCAGAAGAATAACTTGAGAATATTTCAATGACAGAGATAAACATATTTCTTGATATTTCTTTTTTTTTTACATTTGTCATATAATTTAATAATACATCATATAGTATTATTACATAGTACATTGAAATATCATTATAAATAACTTGGAAAGTTCAAAAAAGTTACAGTGAGGAATAAAAACATGCCAATCATCCTTCATAGTTCCATCATTCAGAAACACAATATTGACCTTTTGATGCATCTAAGCAGTTCACTTGACATGCATATCTTAAAATATTTGTGATAATATGTTGTTATAAAATTATATGGGCCATGTTTTAAACAATTTTTTAAACAATTTTTCTTCATGAGTCATTTGGGTCAGAGCTGCCTCTTTATAAACCCAATCAAGCCTAGGAACATAAGTGTAAACTATTTTCAATATGTAAACAAAATCCTTAGTAAAGAGACACATGAATATTGCACTTCTAAATAATGTCAATAAATGTAGTTTTCAAAGAAGCTTACAAACAATAGCCCGTTGTTACATTTTAAGTTGCTTTAGGATAAAATTGCCATTAGGTTTCAACTTACCAGTAGTAAGCATTCTAAGCTTTTATTTGTGTTAAAAGTAATGCCGTAGGACAACTCTCCATGGACATGACCCAGGTTATCATGTTTTATTATGTCAGTTGACAAAATATTACAATTTACATTATGAACTGAATGTATCTCCCTGAATTTCCAACGCTGAAGCCTAAACTTCTACTGTGATGATATTTAACGGTGGAGTTTTGAGGAAGAAATTAAGCAGGAGGCCTCATGAATGGGATTAGTGCCCTTATCAGAAGTGCAAACATGTGAGGACACAATAAGAAGACAGCCAACTACACACCAGGAAACCCTCCCCAGACATCAAGAGCCTTGATCTTAGACTTCCCATCCTTCAGAACTGTGACAAATAAATCTGTTGTTTAAGCCATCCAGTCTAAGGTATTCTGTTATAGTAGCCCAATCTAAGATAACTTAGTTTTTTTTGTTACATATAGTTCAAGTTAATTTTTATAAAGTAACAAGGGGAGAAAAATAACTTTCAGTGGTAATAAGCTTCAAAAAGATCATCTAAGCAGTACCTGTGTATGTGTGTATTTTTTAAGTGCTAAGGACTAAACCCAGAGCCTTGAACATGCTAAGGCCACACAAATTATTCATATTATTTTTAAAGTGATTCACCAAAGAAATCCCAAAGTTCCAGCTAAGGTCTTCTGCATAATTCAGCCAGATCCATCCTCCTCAGTTCCAGAAGAAAAGCTTCCATTCACCTGATAACACAACTGATCGCTCTCATAACCTTCCCCCATTTACTTAATATATGGTTATCCATAAGGACGGTAGTAGCTAGAAAGGCAAAGAGCAAAGTTTGTGCTCCTGGTGCACAAGGAACAACAAAGAGGCCAGTATGGTTGGAAGGGACTGAAGAAATTCCTTTCAGATCTCAGCTCCAATGTCACTGTAATGAGAAAACCTGCCCCAACCACCCTATGTAAAATAGCAGGATGTATCCATCCTCCTGTTTTTCTCTATCACCTATCTTGCTTTGCTTTTGTTCTTAGAACATCTCATCAGACTTACCAAATATTTGTTTGCTTATTGTCTGCCTTTTCCCATAAAATGCAAAATCCATGAGAGCAAAGACCTTGTCCATCTTGTTTACTGCTCTACCTTAGCACATTACAAAGAATCTGACATACCAGGTGATCAAATACCTATTGAATCAATTAAATAATTATGGGAATATGAAGAAAATTCAAGAATAGATGACATAACTTCCCTGATGTTATCTTATTCTGGATGATATATGTCCATGATACATGTCATATCTCTAGTAATATAAAAATGTAACAAAATATAAAGAAAAAAAAGCATTAAAACTCCAAAATTAAGACTAGTAATAAGCCGGGCGCGGTGGTGCACGCCTGTAATCCCAGCACTTAGGGAGGCTGAGACAGGAGAATCGCAAGTTCAAAGCCAGCCTCAGCAACAGTGAGGCGCTAAGCAACTCAGTGAGACCCTGTCTCTACATAAAACACAAAATAGGGCTGGGGATGTGGCTCAGTGGTCGAGTGCCCCTGAGTTCAATCTCCGGTACCAAAAAACAAACAAACAAAAACTAGTAATAACAGCTTTTCTATGCTCATGCTCGTCTTGAGCCTATCATTAAAATATTAGATTCCTATACTAGTCAGCAATAATATTGTATCTTAAACACAAGAACAGATGTCTTTAAAACCAATGAGTATTTCATCTATAAAATGATAAGGCAGGAAAAATATGTGCAACACACACACAAACACACTCATTTCTAAGGCAGAGTTTGAGTAACTTGCTGAATCTCTGATTAACAGGGATATTCCTAGGCAAAGAAGCTCAGTTGCCTTGAACCCCAGCCATAGTGTATGACCAGAGTCTTCAGAGACTGAGAGGATGAACTTCATACTGCCCTACAATCATTTTACTTGGGCTTTATATTACTGCTGTTCAAGATAAACTTTACTTTCTATTTAAAGCAATATTTATATGCATACACTGGCTCTCATTGCTTTTGAAACTCGATATCAGTAAAGCCATATCCCCATCAGGGATACAAAGTAAAACCCATGTCCCAGAGTTGTATGTATCTTTTCCATGACTCAAATGGCACATTTCCTTGCCATTTCAATTTTTAAATAAAGAAATTTTAATATCCCTGAATCTTTACCCATGTAATTGATAATCTTCCAAACTAGGAATATTTAAAATGGGTTCCATAACTGTTACACTTCATACATGAATAGGAGTAAACAGTGGGATGAGACTATATGCCCAGGAAAAGGAACACTATTAGCTTCTTATTGGCTTTGGAACATAATTAGAAAAATGTGCACTAAGGTCAGTAAACTACCCATACATCCACATACCCACCCCACCCTCATGTGGTCACATTCAGTCCTGATCTTTTTTTAATAGTCTGAACTAACCTTGGGTCATGGTCCCCAGATTATCAGCTACTTGCTAAAAATTAAATATTTGAAGTAACTTAAAGCAGACCATTCTAAGCAGCTTACTTTAAGTCAAAAACAATTATTCTAGATTTGTTTGATAATAGTTCTCAAAGAATAATAGCAATAAGACTATTCTCATACCTCTATATTCTTTAGCTTTATAAACTTCATGAACAGAGAAACTTGGACAAGAATTGAATGAACAGCATAATCAGGAATGAGATTTTATTAGTGAGGCTTTCCTTCATATTTTGTGCCAAAGTCTTCATCCATTTCAGTATTCAAATGAACGACAAAGTTCAACCAAATCTTAAAGAACTTTAAATCAATTCTAAATTTCATTCAAAACAAGAAGACTTTCCTTCTCTTCTACTGAATCTTAAGATGATGCAATAATTTTGGGGCTGGGATTATGGCGCAGTGGTAGCGTGCTCGCCTAGCACGCGTGAGGCACTGGGTTTGATCCTCAGCACCACATAAAAATAAAATAAAGATATTCTGTCCACCTATAACTAAAAAAATAAATAAAATTTAAAAAAAAAAAAAGATGCTGCAATAATTTTAAGAAAACCAGGATCTGTCATCTCAAAGTTAACAGAGGTGTAAAGCACCTCCAGAGTAAGCAAATTAGCAGCTCAGGGTGGGCACCATGGTCCCAGATTCTGTTCCACAATCTGCGGTATTAGTTCTCCCCCAGTGTGCTCCCTCTGCTCCCCAGGATGTCTGCTGGCATCACATCCTCACATAACACCACCCTTTCTCTGCCTCCCTTTTCGACGAAGGAATGCTTTCTCAGAAGCCCTCTCTTGAGAGGTCTCCTCTCACATCTCATTGACCAAAACTGTGATATCCCCATCCCTAAATCAACCATGACCAATGGGAAAGGGATCACTAAGATGAGCTTGAACAAAGGAGTTACAAGATGAGCAAAATTTGGGCCCTGGGATAAAGGAGCCTCAAGTATACGGTTATTCAGTATCCAATAACCCATATAAATTTGACATTCTGTTAACAAGCAACCCAACCACATCTGCCACAACTTCCCCAAGTCTTGTCCTCAGTCTGTGCTGACCAAGTGGAAATCATCTCCCACTCAGTGGATCAGAATTAAATTACAAAGAGGAAGAGATTATTCCATACTTTAACACAAACATATATCTATGAAGTCTATTTAGTATTTAGTTAGCAGTCATCTGTATTTATAGAAAATGTTAAAATAGTTAAAACTGGCCGATCTATCAACCACCTTGAGAGGTGGCAAAAATTCCACTCACAACAGAAGAATATAACATATATCACATATACCTAAAATATACTGTATGTCTTTTATTAGCTACAGGAATGACCTCTTTCCTTTCCCTTTCCTCAAGTCTGTTTTGTTGCTTTCTTTAAAGAAAATTAAACCAAATATAAGTATTGATTTTTTTTTTTTTTGGTTGATGGATCTTTATTTTATTCACTTATTATTTGTATGTGGTGCTGAGGATCGAACCCAGTGCCTCACGCGTGCTAGGCAAGCGCTCTACCACTGAGCCACAGCCCCAGTCCAAGTATTGATTATTATAGCTAAGCTGGTGGTGTCCTGCCTATCTCCCCTGACCATACCATTAGGATCACATTGCAAAAGCATCTGTTTGCCCAAAGGACTCGCGCAGTTGGCTAAAACCACAACCCCAAGTGCAGGTAGACTACAAATGCTAGTGAATGCTTCCCCTACCAACAGCCCTACCAGTGACTAGCGGCCACTGGCATATAAATATTCAAGCTTCTGGCCCCTTCAGTGAGGTAAGTTTGAAATGTGGGTTCTGCACTAGCTGCAGAGTTCTGCAATGAGCTGATCAAATGCTTAACAAGGCTCTCTTTGCTGGCCAAATTCCCCTCTGTGCCTCACTCCCTGCAGGTGTTCCTTGGGATTGTCTTCCAAATGAACTACCTGTACTTTAATTCCTGTCTCAACATGTTTCTGGGAGAACACAACTCATATAGGAACACAAAAGGAGAAAAGCAAATGTTTCCATTCCCAGAAATATTAACATATAATTTACAAAATTTAAAAAATAATTCACAATTTTCAAAGAATATATTTTGAAACAAATTTATTAGGGGGTATAAATGTTACTATAGAGTCCTAATCTTCGCTATATTTTTTTAAAAAACTACAAAGTACATTCTGGAAAATATTTCCTCACATCAAGGATGATACTTCCGCTTTAGATAACCGAAAGGTCCTAGTGTGTCATCAATGTCATAATTCATAAGAATCTATCTTAAGATAAGAATAAAAAATCTTTAAAGAACATGAACACTCTTTTAGCCTGAGATGAGAACAGTGGGGTATTGAGTGAGAAATGACGGGAACTTATAATCATCTCTTCTAATGCTTGTAATATAATAATGGGACAGTTATGTCAAGCTATGAAAATATTCCAATTATACCACAGTTAAAATGACACTGTACTAGCAATAATTTAACCATATACCTAACCCGTTTCCATACCTTTTATATATGTTAAAAATAAAGTTGAGGGCTGGAGTATAGCTCAGTGGTAGAGTGCTTGCCTAGTATGTATGAGGCTCTGGGTTCAATCCCCAGCACTGCAAAAAAAATAAAATTAAAAATCAAGTTGAAGCTTAAGGTACTTCTTAACACAGTGGTTAAATTAGTTTAACTTTTGGTTCTGAAACACAGTTGTAGGGAAAAATCTGTTCCCAGTTATATTCTAAAATTAACAAAGTTATAGAAAAAAATCTGTTTTAGTTATATTCTATAATTGACATGTATTAGATAATCACATCAAAAAGAGAATCAGGTGTTGATCACGACAAAGTTACAGCCAATCCCAAAATAAATATAAAGCAATGTGAACCTCACACAATTTGATCGAATCACGGGACAATTCTATTTCTAGGTTTCTAATTAAAAACAGAAGTCGGGGGGAAAGGCCAAAACCTTATATGTGCATGATGCTTTGTACTTTCTACACTGCTTCCAAAGACTCTTCTCTAAAGACAGACAAGCGAGGATTTTTAGACAAACCTGACAGATGAAAAGAATGGAATGGCTGATCAAAGATTCCACAGCTTTAATAAGTGGGACATGGACTCCAGTCCTGTGATAATCTAGTGCACATTCTACTACACTTCCTGTCCAAAAAGGAAATAGTAAATTGATTTACCAAACTATAGCATAGAGTGCTACATGGGATGCAAAGTGTTTAAAACTAATGCTTTCTTTCCTAATATATTACGTGTTGAGGTTCCAAACTTTTCTATAGACTACAAACTACAGCACATAATTGAGGACAATTACAAATCTATGGTTGAAACAAAGGACTGAGACATGGAACTTAACACATGTGGCTCAGTTTGGTATTCATCTATAGTAAGACTGCATGACATAAACACAGAAACTGTCAGAATTCAACCTCATTATTTTCTTCACAAAGCCTGCTCCTTTTCTTCATATTCTGTCAGTGCCTAGAGCCCCAACACTTCACAGTCCTTCTGGACTTTGCTGTCTCCTTTATCCCTCAAACCATAAATTTATAATAAGAACTCATGACCTCCACCTCCTATCTCTCATCTGACCCGTCTTTCAGTCCTTGCCCTCGTTCCCTTTACCTAATCTAATCCCTAATCCCATACCTGGTTTACCTCCACCAGTTTCCTGGTGATTTTCTCACCTCCAGGGATGCTCCTTCTACATCCATTCTCCAAAATACCAAATTAAATCATCCAAAATATAAATCTGATCCTGATATTCTGTTGTTTAAAATCTACCCAATATGCAATTGATCAATAAATATATGAAAAAATGCTCAACATCTCTAGTAATTAGAGAAATGCAAATCAAGACTACTCTAAGGGGGAAAAAAACTAAGATTTCATCTTACTCCAGTCAGAATGGCAGTTATTAAGAATACAAGCAACAATAAGTGTTGGCAAGGATGTGGGGGAAAAGGCACATTCTTACATTGCTGGTGGGACTGCAAATTGGTGCAACCAATGTGGAAAGCAGTATGGAGATTCCTTAGAAAACTTGTAATGGAAATATCACTTGACCCAGCTATCCCACTCCTTGGTCTATACCCAAAGGACTTAAAAGCAGCATACTATGTGACATAGCCACTTCGATGTTTATAGCAGCTAAATTCACAATAGCTAAACTGTGGAGCCAACCTAGATGTCCTTCAATAGATGAATGGATAAAGAAACTGTAGTATATATACACAATGGAATATTACTTAGCATTAAAAGAGAATAAAATTATGGCATTTGCAGGTAAATGGATGGAGTTGGAGAATATCATGCTAAGCGAAGTAAGCCAATCCCAAAAAACTAAGGCTAAATGTTCTCTCTGATAAGTGGATTCTGATCCATAATGGGGTTGGGGGCATGGGATGAACAGAGGAACTTTGGATGGAGCAAAGGGAAGGAAGAGGAGGGAAGGGGGTAAGGGTGGAGGAAAGATGGTGGAATGAGATGGACATCATTACCCTAGGTACATGTATGATTGCACAAATAGTGTGATTCTACTTCATGTACAACCAGAGAAGTGAAAAATTGTGCTCCATATGTGTAGTATGAATCAAAGTGCATTCTGCTGTCACTTATAACTAATTAGAACAAATAAAAAAGATAAAATAAAATCTATCCAAGACTTCACTGTCTTTAAATAAATAAACCCCTTACATGGCCTCCAGGTCCGTCAGGGTCTAGCCTTCTGTCTATATTTCTCTAGTCTAATCTCTTACCTCTCTCTCTCCTAGAACTTTCAGATTCAGCAGTCTCCAGTTCCCTTAAGATTTTCTCCTGCTTCAAAATTTTCTCCAAGGTATTCTTTCTGCCTGAAATACCACCCCTCCTCATCCACCCTTGTCTAATTTGTCAAAGCAGTTTAGTGTAGTGGCTAAGAGGACATTTAGGAGACAGACTTGCTTAAATCTCAGATGTTCCTCCGCTTAGGAGCACTGGTGGCTTTGGGTAAATTGCTCAACCTGTTTATATTTTCATTTTCTTTCAGTAAAATGGGAATATTATTAGCAGGACCTACCTTACTAGTTAAATGAATTAATTCAGATACTTAGAAAAGATCCGATCCATGTTAAGATTTTTAATAAACATCATCTCGTTACCATTGTGAACATCATCTACTTTCTACTTCTCTTTTTTCATACTGTGGATTAAATGTTACTCCCCCCTCCTCTCACCAAAAAAATCTGTAAGCTCCTAAACTAGGTTAGTGCCCACAACTGGCTCCTTTTACATTTTTTGGATTTGCTTATGTAATGTCTGCCTTCTGCTAGACCAATGGGGGTACAGACCATGGATTTCTTGCTCACATTATATTCACTGGGTCTGACACATAATCAGCACACAATACATTCATATGTATGTGCTGAATGAATGACCCAATTCCACTACTTAATCACTACAAAGGTCATCCAGATGGCCAAATAAGTCTAAACTTCTTTGGGCTGAATTTAAGCCCATTTTCCTTCTTAACTCATCATTTGTAGGACTCATAAATAAATAAATAATTGAGCTAATTGGATTATTCTCTCCAGTCTATTGTCTCAAGAATCCTTATCCAAAAGTATCTTATCTCATATTAATTTCACAATAGAGATAATTTTTGAAACTGCACTGATAAGGAAAAAAAAAACAGACAAAACTTTCTTTTTCCTCCATATAAAAATAAACTAAGATACAGGGCCACTATACGGTTAAGTTTACAAAGACTTTAACTATGCTTCTATGGACCTACTCAAACCAAAAGAAAATTAAAACTTCTAGCCAGGTACAGTGGTGCACGCCTGTAATCCTGGCGGCTCAGGAGGCAGATGTAGGAGGATCACAAGTCCAAAGCAACTTGGGGAGGCCCTAAGCAACTTGGTGAGACCCTACCTCAAAATGAAAAATAGGGCTGGGTATGTGGCTCAGGTTAAGCACCACTGGGTTCAATCCCTGGTACCCAAAACAAGCAACGAACAAACAAAACCTTCTATTATTTTGCATTTACCCAAAACCAGTCTTACTGAGTCCTTTGCCCTCAACTGATAAAGATGGAGAAATACTGGAGGTGCTGCCTGTGGCTCTCATTGCATAGGAACATACTGAAGTTCCAAGTGGTTTTTTTTTAAACTATTTCAAACACATGAATGCAGAATTAGCCTAAAATTCAATCACTAGTTAACCATAATACTTATGAGAAAATGTTCAGTACAGAAATCATTGTAAGTTTTAACACTATTACTAACCAAACCCTGGTATCAAGAATAGATACTTGGCTAAAAAGTCTGCATGAATAATCTCCTGCCTTCTTCTTGGGCTAGCTTGACCATAGTACAGTGTTTCCCAAATTGCATGATATCTTAAGAATTACTTATTTGTCAAAAATACATTTCCCCACATTCTTATCTTGGGAGATCTGGATTCAGTAGGTCTGTAGTGAAGTCCTACAATCTATTTTTAACAAGTTCACCTGACTCTTTCTTTACGACCAGTGTGTTTCACTATTGCCACCACATAAACAGACCTTTCACATTCGAGCAACATTTGAGGAACACTCCAACTTGTGAGCTCTTGTGCAGGTATTCCAAATTGCCTTAAAATCACTCTTACTCAGGAACTCTGTCAGTAAATTGCAAAGAACATGGCGCCTGAAGCCAGAAAACTTCAATTTCTTCTGCCATTTACTAGCTGTGTAACCCTTAAATCCATCACTGTACTCCCCCTACCCCCACCCCACCTCCGTCCCGGTATATTACATGGAAATAACAAAACCAGCCTCAACCTGCCTCACAGGGTAGCTGTGGACATCCTTCAAAAATATTGAAAAGGACTTTGTAAATTAAGATGTCATCATTTAAGACGTCAACATTTCATAAATTTAGCCTCCCTTAATTCACAATGTGTGAATGTCGTCCAGCCTGATGTGGGTTTTGTTTTGTTTTGTTTTTTCTTCACATTATCTACACATTATCACCTCCTTTCACATGACAGACAATGATAGGAACTGGAACAACAGATGAGCAATAGCAACTCCCTGTTTCACAGCAAAAGTCTAAGATTGAATGTGCAAGATTAGGGGAGGTTGTTTATGGCATTAGCACTGTTTATGTGACAGGACTGGAGTTTCAGCTATCATTAAAGCAAGCCTGGTAATATTTCTACTGGAAGCTAGCTTGGCTGTGAGTAGTTAATGTCAGTCATTAGAGAAAAGCCAATCTGGAGAATGAGTTTTATACATAATAGAAATGTTAAGGGAACTTTAAAACTGGTTATTTAAATTTCTAAAAGATACCATACCCTTTCCTGGCCACCTTGAGGAGCATATACTAAAACAATATATTTCTTTGGCAATTCAGTGTCAACATTATCAGTGGTTTGGACTGAGACTTTAAGAGATATTAGAGCAAAACAACTTAGCTCGTAACATTTCATAAAAATGAACAAGTTCCTCCATTCCTAACATCTAGATAGGGTGTACCAAGAGCATGTGGTGTGTAAGGGTGGCCTCAGGACAACAGAGGTACATTATCATTTCTTTACAGCTTTAGGCTCTTGTACAGAAAGGGCTGTTTTTCCCCCACACCAGTTACAGGAATATGTGATAAAGTACAGTTTGCCCAGCATTCTCCTTGTTATAAGTTGGGCCTCCAAAATGTTTCGGACCAGAAGTGTTTCAGATTTCGGAATTATTCAGATTTTAGAATATTTGTATAGACTTTACCAGCTGAGCACCCTTAAACCTGAAATCTGAAATGCTCCAAAATCTGAACCTTTCAAGTGCCATGTACCATATGTTCAAAGATTTTTGGATTCTGGAGCATCTCAGACTGAGAAAGTTCAATAGGTACCACAAATCCCCTCTGCTTCTCCTCTACTTTGTCCTTGACTCCCCTCTTTGCTCTCTGCTCTCAGAGCCTGCTGCTCATCACTCCCAACATTCAATCTACCATAGACATAGCCACCATTTTCTGCCCTCCGACACCGACCTGTCTCGCCTGGCCATTGTCTAACTGGTGCATGACTATGAGCAAGTCATCACTTCTTGCTCATGTTTTCCTTGTAGTTCAGCTGAAGAGGCTGCTAACAATTCTTCCAGTTCAGCTATTCTATCATTGTTCTCTCCTGCCTCTTGATGCCTCTTACATTTTCTCAAGTTCTTCACAAAATGGCTAACTGTACTTTGTAAAGACTGTCAACTAACTGTAGTATTTACTTCTTTCCATGAAGCAAATAAACTATATATTCAATGTTCTGTGTTTAACTTTCTTGCAGTTATTGGCTCTATATATTATTCCATGTCTTTATAATCAAGAGATTTTCCAAGGAATTTGTCTATATGTCTCCAATAATTTTTAAAAATCTGAAGGTTCTAGAATGTTTGAGTTTATCAAAACTTCAAAATAAAAAACTACATTTTGACCTACATTTCCTAGAATTAAATTTTTCACTAATTTATCTCAGCCTTCCCTATTAGCAAGGTTTTATAGACATTTTAATTGAAAAAATTTTTCTTACTAAAAGTCTATTTGCAACAATTTTGTAAAGAAGGTCTGGAGAAAAATAATGTATAACCAAAATGTAGTAATATTTAAATTTTATTAAGTCAGCAGAGTGTTGAGTTCTCTGTAACAGTTTCCAAAAACCACAGATGAAGAAAAGTTAGCTTGTTACTTCAATGCCACTCAAGAAAAATTTTTGATCTTACTGCATTTCACACTTGAAAAACTGTTATCATAGCCCTGCTACCATAACTCTGTAACCAGTCTTGGACTACCAATCTTAGTTTTGTTTCAGTCTACCTTTTCAGGTGGAAAATTTAAAACAAAGGGTAAGCTGGGCACAGTAGAACACCCTTGTAATCCCAGCTACTCAGGAGACTGAGGCAACTTAGTGGGGCCCTATCTCCAAATGAAAAGTGCTAGGGATGTACAGTGCCCCTGGGTTCAAAGGAAAAAGAAAGAAAATAGGTGTGGGCTGTAGCTCAGTGGTAGAGTGCTTGCCTAGCACGCGTTAAGCACTGGGTTCGATCCTCAGCACCACATAAAAATAAATGAATAAAGATATTGTGTCCATCTGCAACTAAAAAAAAATTTTTTTGTTAAAGAAAATAGGTGTATAAATTATTTTGCAAAATAACAAAGCAAAACACCCACTTAGAATTAAAACATGCCAGTAACTAAATTATATTATAGTGCACGCTTGAGGGACAAAAGTTTAGAACAAACGCATGCCCTCATGTACCGTACAACTAAGGTAACAAATGTGAAGGGGGGGGAAAGAACCACAAAAAAGAAGAGTCACTATTAGAGCTCCAAAAGTACATAATGACTTCCATTTGGCAGTCCCCAAAGAAAAAATTCATAATCTGCACTCTAAGATATGATGAAATCTCACAAAAATGAAACAGTGAGGAAGAATGTGCAATAGGAAAAAGGGCACTTCAGGCAGTGTAACCACATCCAACAGCCAGGGAAACCTACTAAGGTTTTTTATACAGAAGGTGGTGGGAGAGTCTGGGACAGAGCTACTCACCCAAGGAATAATATATACAAAGATGTCACCAAAAGACGACACAAGAGCAGGTCCAAAATGCACCAAGGTGCTTGATGTTTGCATAGATATCATGAAACTTCCGAAATTTTGTGTAAAGTTTAACAGGTAATCTACTGGAGATATTTTTGCAAGATTAAAGCTATACAGAGGGCGTATAAGAATTGGTAAGTAGGGCTGGGGCTGTAGCTCAGTGGAGGAGTGCTTGCCTAGCATGTGTGAGGTACTGGGTTTGATCTTAAGCACCACATAAAAATAAATAAACCACAACAAAATTTCTGTTAAAAAAAAAAAGAGTTGGTAAGTAGGCAATACATTAGGGCAACATAGATGCAAGAGTCTGATGGAGGATTCAGTATGACTTGGCTATTTCCTGTCCACATATGGGAAAGAAAGCATGATTCTAGGAATTCAAGAAGCAAACTGGCTACTTGCTGAATTTGGCCCTCTGACATAATATATGTGGCCCACATAATAAATTTGAGAAATTTGCATGAATCTTAAAAAAATTAAGAAACTCTCCACATGGAAATATAGATCTAGGCTTCTTGTGAGAAACCTTCAAGACCTCTGCCCACACTGATGAAGGGTGATGCTGAGTGGTGGGTGCACCGCGTAGACGATCCCTGATCAGCCAGACACTGTTCCCCTATGCACTTCCTCTGGCCATTTATCTCATTTCCTTTACCTGCCTAAGGCACCTGAATTTGCTATCTCTGATAAAGACTTGGGTAATTAGCAAGGTGGTGATATAATTAGCAAAAATAAGAAAGTTGGGCTAGGGATATAGCTCAGTTGGTAGAGTGCTTGCCTCACATGCACAAGGCCCTGGGTTCGATCCCCAGTACTACAAAAATAAATAAATAAATAAAATAAAGAAGTCTAGAACAAGTTGGAGAGATGAATTTAAACATGCTAGGATTAAGTCTTTCATCACTGCCTAGAGGCAAATATAAAGCAAGTCATTAGAAATTCAAGAAAAAGTCTAAAAGAGAGACGATGAACATAGATATAAGACTCATCCCCACAGACAAAAGTGATAACAGATATAACAATATCACCCAACATTTCTACAGCATTTACTATGTCAGGTATTGTTCTAAGTATTTCACACCCATTATATCACTTAACCTCATTTAATCAGAACTGCAAACCTAATACTATCCTGATTTTACAGATGAGGAAACTGAGACACACAAAAGT
Source organism: Xerus rutilus (assembly GCA_028644305.1). NCBI lineage: Eukaryota > Metazoa > Chordata > Mammalia > Rodentia > Sciuridae > Xerus > Xerus rutilus. The sequence continues at coordinate 19,623,190 of CM053399.1, forward strand.
CAAGGTGGCACAGCTTGTAACTGTCAAAGCCAGGACTCAAAAGCAGGTAGTCCAGCTCCAGAGCCTACACTAGGACAACTTCTGCTTGAGATTATAGTCTGCATTTTGTTTTCAGACTAAATGATTTCATTTTAGAAAGACCAACATTTTTAGATTTGTCACTATTAAATAACTTAAGGGAATGTAGAAAGAGAAGATAACCCACAAAAATACATTAGCTCTTAATCTCAAAAATACTGAATAACTTGATATTTTCATTTATTCAACAATTACATGTCAAAACTTACTGTGTGCAGGCACTGTCTTTATGTGCTTGAGATTCGTAAGTGGACAAAAAAAGACAATCGTTGCTTTCATGGTGCTTACTTTCTAAAAACAAGAAACATTCTAGAAGAGCAAAATATACAGGATGGGAGATGAGGACAGGCGCTGCTGGCACAAAGGAAAAGTAGAACAGGGCAAAAGACATCAAGGTAGGGGTATGGGAGAGAGGGCTGCTTTTTAAAGGTAAAAGGGTAGTTTCCATTTGGGAAGGTGATTTTTGAGCATGAATGAGGTAAGAGCCAGCTGTGTGGCTATCTGCAGGGTGGGGGTGGGGGTGGGGGGCCAAGGACACAAGATAGCAATACCAGGTCTGTTCAAGCAACAACGAAGAGCTGAGGCTCTAGCTCAGTGGCAGAGCACTGGCCTAGCACCACATAAAAATAAACAAACAACAAAATAAAGGCATTCTGTCCATCTACAACTACAAAAATAATTTTAAAAAAGAAAAAAACAACAACAACAACAATGAAGCCAGATGTGGTGGCATAAGAGTGTAATAGCTTAGGAAGCCAGCCTCAGCAATTTGGCAAGGTCCTAAGCAATTTAGCAAGATCCTATCTCTAAACAAAATATAAAAAAGGGCTGGGGATGTGGCTCAGAAGTTAAGTGCCTCTGGGTACAATTCCTGGTACCAAAAAAAAGGAAACAATGAGAGGTCAGTGTGGCTATAAGGGCAGGAGTAAAAGCAGGTGAAGATAAGGTTAGAAGTAAAAGGAAGCAAAAGGTTTAAAACCTTGTTTAGGATCATAGAATGGATTTCAGGGTTTTTAAAAATATTTTTTAGTTATACATGGACACAATATCTTTAATTATTTATTTATTTATTTATTTATTTATTTATTTATTTATTTATTTATATGTGGTGCTGAGGATCGAACCCAGTGCCTCACATGTGCGAGGCAAGTGCTCTGTCACTGAGCTATCACCTCAGCCTGAATTTCAAGTTTTAATCCCCAAATAGGATGAGAAGCTACTGGAGAGATCTGGGCAGAGAATCACATGATCTGACCAATTTTCTAAAGATCACTCTGGCTACTGTAGGAGATTCAACCATAGGGAAGCAAAGGTAGAGGCAGAGAGACAGGAGGTATTATTGTTATTAGGGCAAGAGTTCTTGATGGCTTGGAAATGACTGGACTCTGGTTATTTTGAAATTGGAGTCACGGGGATTTCCTAACAGACTCAAGAGGACTGAAAGGTTTTCTCAAATGTAACTGAAAAATTGGATCTACTCAAATTTTTCTTAAGTCCACCCTGATTTACTAAGGTGGAGTCACATATAAATGAATTGATAGTAAATCTTGTCACCAAATAATTCTTCTGCAGGCATATTAATCATCTCCTAATTGATGTGTTCCTAACTTCAGCTTTTCAACAGTAAGTCAGCTGAGTGAACTATAATCATTGCTTGGTTTCAACAATTCTTTTTTGTCAAATAAGAGTACTTTGTACAAATAAAAGATGTTCTTAAACATATTACTTGGTATCCATAAAAACATGCAAAGGACTACATCAGAACCTCATTTACATCTCATTTCATAATAATTACAATAATCCTGAAAAGTATCACTCGCATTTAAAAGATGAAGGAAGTTAAGCTCAGAGGTTAACCATCTTTGCCCAAAGGTCAAACAGCTTAGGGAGCAGCAAGGCTTGCCTGTGCCCACCAACTGCAAAGCCCATCTGTTGTCAGCAATACTGTTTCCCAATGGAATACCCTTGAGAGGCACTAACAGTTCAAATTCTTAGTGTCTGGACTTGCCTCCCTCCCTTCTATGACTAGGTTATTTAAATAGAAATAATTTCACCTGATGGTGGTAAAGTAACTTTTTGGAAAGCAGACAGTCTCCTTGGCATTGATAGTTGGAGACAGGGTAAATGCCTGGCCTTGCCAGACAAAATCTTCCTCCTTCTGCTCTTTCTGCCACTCTCCCCGGAGCTATCTTGCACTCATGCTTCAGATCTCAGCCCAGTAACTGGACTGGAAGGAACTTTCCCCAAGTGCAGCTCTAAGTACTCCCCTCACAAACTTTCACAAAACCAAATGCATCTTCTTTCCAGCATGTGTACATTGATTACTGTTTGTCATTTCTTTGGCCCTTAGCACTCCACAGTATTTTTAGCTGAGAGATGGGCAAATGAAAAGTGTTTGCCCTGCCTCCTCATCCTTAATCTCAATCTATCCCAGAAGACATGCATATGAAATGCTGTATTTTGATTTTTTGCTATGGATCACAAGGCCAGAAATGAAATAATTTTTTAAATCTTTTAATTTACCCTTCTCTATAAATAGCATCTAATGGTATTACAGTTGATCTGTTCAAATCCATCTAATACCATGTATTCTGAACTTATAAATTTCATTATCTAAAATCTGGACAATTTTTTTTCTGAAACTGAAATAAATTATACTCAATTCTACCAATCAAAACAAAAATCAGTTTTGAAACTCAACACTCTCAGATGAAGTGGCAACAGTAATCTCAGTTACCTGAAGACAAGTCACTTCCTTTTTCTTATGAAGCCTTATCCTGGCAATTAGCTCATGAGGCTAAGGCAAACAATATTAATATTATACACTTTTTGCCAGGTACAGTAACATGATTTACACAGAATAACTGTTTTCATTTACCCTTTATAACAATCCTATGAAACCTACTAATAATACAAGAGCTAGCATTCAAGTCTAGGTTTGGGTCACCAAGGTCCAAAGTTTGATTTCTAAACAGGAAAGTTAGTGTTGCACATAAAGGAAGGAACATAGAAAAGGCAGGGCATGGGCAATGGGGACTTGCGAGCAGAGCAGAGATTCTCAATCAGAGTACAGGGACCAAATCTCTAATTCTGGGAAATGTCCCTCTAGACTTTTCCTCCAGCGAAGATCAAGTGTGCTTTTAGGTCTGCTTGCCAGCTGGTCAATTTCCTCTTTCATACCCTTTGGCATGAGCCCTTTAAGGTTGCCCTAACTCCAATCTGGAGACTGATCCATTTAGGTACATGAACTCCCGTTTGAGAGCTGAAATACAGAATGAACAAGTACGCAAGAACTTTTATGATTTCATCTGCCCTGATTTTTTGAAAAACATGGTCCTTATAATGAGTACCATGATCAACATCTGCTCACCTACTGAGAACAGATACCTACTCCCTGATACTAGGACTTTTTCAATGTCAATAGGAAGCCTGCTATATTTACCAAGCTGGACCTCAGGAGGATCACTAAATTCATTGCAGAAGACATTCAAAGTCCAGACATCTGATGACAGTCAAACCATTTGCTTTACTAAGCCCCTCAGTGACCTTCCAATGTTTTCTCACACCACAAGATTCACGATTACAGATCTGAAGAAAATCACCAGTTACATGATTCTAAAATGAACCAACTATTCTGCAATACTTCCAGAAATAACAAGCAAATTTTATTTTTTTTTTTTTTTTTTTTTTTTTTTTTTTGGTACTGGGGATTGAACTCAGGGGCACTCGACCACTGAGCCACATCCCCAGCCCTATTTTGTGTTTTATGTAGAGACAGGGTCTCACTGAGTTGCTTAGCGCCTTGCTGTTGCTGAGGCTGGCTTTGAACTCGCGATTCTCCTGTCTCAGCCTCCCTAAGTGCTGGGATTACAGGCTTGAGCC